>SJYO01018757.1:36508469-36764767 GCA_006410555.1 Capra ibex | reverse complement strand
TTTTTTTTTTTTTTTTTTTTTTTTTAAGTCTACACTAATTCAATTTCTAGAACTCCACCACTCTAATACCACCTAATAGGTCCACCAGAGTTACACTAGTTTCCCAGGAAGATTCCCTTTCACCCTCCGTCCTCGCACTCTGTCCCCTCTACCTTGTTGTCTTCGTACCTAACTCACTACGTGAAACTTCTACCTCTTCTCTTGGTGTCCGGTTCCTTCCGTCCATAGGAAATCCTCGATCTTCTCCGGTCTTTTACTAAAAGGGAGAAGTTGGCGGTCTGTGTTGTGTCGGAACGGATTTGGAAGTAAAATTGGGTCATTCTGGGTAAAACCTAAAGACTGGGAGTCTTGATATTTTATTATCTAAACATAGTAAAAATTCGGTGATTAATGCTCCGTTAAACAATGACGTCACTATTCTTAGACTATTTCTTCGGTTGAATAGGTAGTAATAGTGTTAAGTTTGTTTAGTAAAAATTTCTCGATTAGTTCGTTTTCTTATATAGTATTTCTTATTCTAATTATTTAAACTGATACATTTTAAAGGTACATAGGTTTTATTTTCTGTTTATTGTTTGACTCTTTTTATGGGTTCTGTCTATACTGTCTCTCTCTTCTTTAGTAGAAGCATAACTTTTTCTTAAGATAGCTTGATCTTTTAAAGGATTACCTTTTCACCCGTTTCTTGTCTTGATCTATTATTGGTCCTTCTTACGTTTACCATTTACTTTCCAGTCCCGTTCCAGTCCTACTTTCCAGTCCCGTTCCAGTCCTACTTTCCAGTCCCGTTCCAGTCCGCACGACTCCGTACGGACCCGTACGGACCCGTACAGCCCTGTACAGGGCCGGCTCTCACGACGTCTGTGCGGGGCCTCTGCCCGGCCGTTGGTTCGGCTGGTTAGTCCTCGGCTGTGCTTCGGGTTCGGCTGGTTAGTCCTCGGCTGTGCTTCGGGAGCGACAGGTTAGTCCTCGGCTGTGCCTCGGGAACCTGTGGTTAGTGGCGACTCGGGCGCAAAAGAAGGAATATACCCTCGGGGCCGGTCCCGATATTTTGGGAAGGGGTGGGAGCGTCTGAGGCGTCTGAGGGAAACGAAGCGTCTGGGGGGAGCGAAGGAACGAGTGGGCGGGGGACCTCAAGACGGGCTCTCCCTGGCGGGTTATTTTCCGGGACTAGTTGCCAGGTATCCCCACCGAGGAAGAAGGACGCCACAAAGAATGTCATTTTTTGTATAAAAAATTTTTTCAAGAGTAAAAATTCCTCCTTTACGTTTAATTTTGTTCTGATTCTATGATAAAAATCAAATGTTTTGGACTTGTCCCCTGAAGAGACCACCATGTAACGACGACGACGACGACGATTTAACGAAGTCAGCACAGACTGAGACACACTGAGGTGTCTGCCGTCGGGTGGTCCGAGGGGTAGGGACCCTAAGAGGTCCGTTCTTGTGACCTCACCCAACGGTAAAGGAAGAGGTTACTTACTTTCGCTTTTCACTTTCACTTCAGTGAGTCAACACAGGCTGAGAATCGTTGGGGTACCTCCTCGGGTGGTCCGAGGAGGCAAGTACCCTAAAAGGTCCGTTCTCATGACCTCACCCCACGGTAACGGAAGAGACCCATGTCACCAATTGTGAGGTGTTAAGGTTACGATCTCCCGTGTCCAACCTACGACCAGGTCCTTGATTCTAGGGTGTACGGGGTACCGGTTTTTTTGGTGTTGACCTTGGGAAGTTTTTAAAGTATAAGTTTCAATCGTTCACAAGGTGGTCTCTCCGTCAGTTTTGGTTACGACTGTCTCCACACATAAATACTCATGAAATGTTTTTTTTTAAACGATAGTACATAATGTTCCATACCCCGTAGGGACCATTGAGTCGTCATTTCTTAGGTGGACGGTTAAGTCCTATTCGTCCAAGCTAGGGACCCAACCCTTCTAGGGGACCTCTTTCTTTACCGTTGGGTGAGGTCATAAGAACGGACCCTTTAGGGGACTTGTCTCCTCGGACCTCCCGATGTCAGGTACACCAGTGGTTTAACATGGTTTAGCAGTCCATGTTGAATCACTGATTTGTTATTGTTGTAATTTTCCGTATTTTTACAAATGTAAAAAAAGAAGTCACCAAGTCCAAATCCCTCACCGACCAAAAAGAGAAAGACAAGGAGGTACAGTGGTAAGGTGACAAGAACCAAGATGATGTACAACAGGTGTCTTTCTAGGGACCCGAGGGATCGAAGATCAACCCAGATCGGTCACTTCCTCTTCTCTCTCGTCTTTCCGCCTCCTTTAGACTCCTGTAAATGGAGGGTATGAACTAGGGAGGGACGACGGTACCGAGACACTTGTTGAAACAAGGAATTCGGTCACCAAGAGTTTGAAGTCTCGTAGTCTTAGTAAACCTCCGGAACAAAGGTTTAACCATCTTACCCCTTCCCGGACTCTTAAACGTAAAGACTATCTAAAGGTCCACAACGACTATGACGACTAGGCCCTTGGTGTGAAACTCTTCATGTCTAAATTCCGGTACCAAAGGACACCCCGTCGAGATTAACGAGCCGACTCTGAAAGAAACACTCGGTCATTGTTACACCGGGAAAAGAGAGAACCCGATCCGTACCCTTCCCACACAAACGGCTAAGGACTCACGAAGTGGTAAGGAACAACTAAGGAAATTGGGACGGGTGTGGAGATCATTAGTAGTCATTAAAGTACTTCGAGAGAAGTTAATTTGTAAACCTTATCCAGTAGTTAAAGGACGATTTTGGGCCCGACTACATTCCCATATGGGAACTCTTTATTAGTTTCCACGTCTGTCTGAAAACTAGTTTTTACAAGAAACGTCGTATTAAATGTTATCGTCTTTATAATCTTTGTTCCACGTATCGGTTGTTATCCCCTTTCTACCTTATACTCTATCAATACTTGTCGATCGACATATTGACATAACCGATTGGATCCCTTACGAGTACTGCGTTGCAAATTCACTCTTATTTTATATTTTGGTATAAGTCTCTTACAAATGTTACAAATATTAAAACACACCTACACGAATATATCCAAGTCAAGTTTGACTTTACTTCAACTTTTCTCTTATCAAATGACTTTCTCCTAAACTAAATGATCATAATAAACATAAAAAGACTAACTCGTAAAACTTGGGTCTTCATTGAGGTTAATTGTAAAAGAAGGAAGTAAAGGTCAACCGAAGTCTTAATTTTGGTATGAATTATAATGTATTTATATTTATAAATATAATATGAATTCACTAAATTTGAAATACTATAAATTAATTACTTTAATTTTACACGAATTTATATTTCCTTATCCTTGGTTAAGAAGTACAGTATTAGAGAAAGAAATAAAATTTATGTACCTAAGTCTGTTTAAGTTAGGTGTTTAAAAATGACTCATGGAAGGGAGTTCCGTCATTGTCAGAACCTTCCGTGTATTCTATGTTTATTCGTTTTTATTTGTTTACCCTGAATTGAATATTCGAAAAACATGTTGAAAATATGGTATTTGTTTTACTTTTTTGTTGGGTGTCTACCTCTTTTATAAACGTTTAATACGTTGAGTCAAGTCAAGTCAAGTCACCAAGTCAGTACATACTGAGAAACACTGGGGTACCTGACGTCGTGCGGTCCGGAGGGACAGGTAGTGGTTGAAGATCTCAAATGAGTTTGAGTACGGGTAACTCAGCCACTACGGTAGACTGTACGTAGGTAGTACTACGTTGACTGTTCCCAAATTAAAAGTTTTGTACGTTTGTCAAGTATTTTGAGGTATTGTTTTTTTGTTTGTTGGGTTAGGTTTCTACCTGTCTTCTGGATTTATCTGTAAAGAGGTTTCTTTTGTTTGTCTACCGGTTATCCGTGTACTTTTCTATACACGGAAATTAAGGGATTTACGTTTAGTTTTGATGTTACTCAATGGTGGAGTGTGGTTAGTCTTACCGGTTTTCAGATGTTTATTACTACGACCCCTCCCACACCTCTTTTTCCTTGGAAGAATGTGACGATCATCCTTACATATAACCACGCCGATGATCCCTTTTGTCATACTTCAAAAGAGTTTTTTAATTTTGATCCCAACGGTATACTAGGTCGTTAGGGTAAGTACCCGTATAGGTCTGATATTAAACTTTTCTGTGTACGTGGGGATACAAGTGTCATCGTATCAAGTGTTGTCGGTTCTGTACCTTCGTTGGATTTACAGGTAGTTGTCTACTTACCTATTTCTTCTATACCATGTGTATATGTTACTTGATAATGAGTGAGTATTTTTTTCTTAGTTTGTTACAGTAAACGTCGTTGTACTTTCTCGGACAACTCTAATCGTATGATTCACTTCACTCAAGCTTTCTCTTTCTGTTTACGGCATACTATAGTGAATGTACACCTTAGATTTTATACTGTGATTACTTGTGTAGATGCTTTCTCTTTGTCTAAGTCTCTGTATCTCTTGTCTGAACATCAACGGTCCCGATCCCCTCCCTTCCTAACCCTCAAACTCTAATCGTCTATGTTCGATAATATATAGGTCTTACTTCTTTGTTGTTTCAGGATGACATATCGTGTCCCTTGATATAAGTCATAGGACACTATTTGGTATCGTCCTTTCTTAGACTTTTTCTTAAATATATACATATTGACTTAGTGAAACGACATGTCTTCTTTAATTGTTCTCGTAACATTTAGTTGATATGAAGTTATTATAAAAAATTTTTCTGTGTTCTAGTCACACCTTATCACCTTTTTGGTGTTGAACCCTAATTTTGTGATCTCAAACTAAAATCCAAAACAGTGTTGGTGTTAGTTCGTCAGGTACTTTAGAAAGTGTCTCATACATCATCTTGTATTTAATATTTCGAGTTAATACATTAGTCCCTTAGTCCTTCTCGAAAAAGTAGTAAGACTTACGAGACACCGTACGTATCGTTCATACACAAATGATTCGACCTCAATTGTAATCAGATAGGAAAATTAAGAAGAGACGAAGTCTTGTCTACATGTGTAACAAGAGGGACATATACGTATTAATGCTTTCAAAACCGTATAATCAATATGACTCTTACTTTTAAGTTTTGGTCTCCTATCAATTTTGTCTCCACCGTAAAAAGTATCTACCCTTTTCCCCATAGAGTAGGGACTAAGAATTGTTTCTATACAAAGGTACTTCTTTTGACCTTTCCGACGAATCCTTAGATCGAATACCTTTTGATTCATTGAGTTTAAACATACTCAGTCTCTTTTTTTAATGAAATTTTTAATATGTTGACCTCCTTTCTGTTGGGTTGTTA
Source organism: Capra ibex (assembly GCA_006410555.1). NCBI lineage: Eukaryota > Metazoa > Chordata > Mammalia > Artiodactyla > Bovidae > Capra > Capra ibex. The sequence continues at coordinate 36,759,470 of SJYO01018757.1, read as the reverse complement.
CTTGACCATAGTAGTTTGACAATTACTGATACCCTAAGTTTATTTTATGCTTACATCCTATTTGGACTTTGAGACTTAATTTTTCTTATACTCGTTGATTCTACGTTACTCTAAAAGTTAAGATGGTAAAGTCAAGACTAGTGTAGTAAGATTAGTAGGCAAAGAAAGTGAGGATAACTTGGAGGGCCCGAAGGGTTCCCCACATTTCTTGAACGGACGGTTACGTCCTCCACGTTCTCTGTATCCAAGCTAGGGACCCAGTCTTCCTAGGGGACCTCTTCCTTTACCGTTGGGTAAGGTCATAAGGACGGACCTTTTAAGGTACCTGTTTCCTCGGACCGTCCGATATCAGGTACCCCAATGTTTCTCAGTCTGTGTTTCCTCGTCGATGTGTACGTGTGTTTGGATAAACAGGTTTATTATTTAAGTTCAAAATGAAAAGGGACGAGAAAGTATTATAGACGGTCGACGTTGAAGCAAATAGAGGGATGGGTGATCTGACCTGGGAAAGTAGTGATATATTTAAATACGGTATCAGACAAACCGGTCTGGAGGTGAAATCCTTAGGGATTACAGAAAAGAAACGAGTCTGAGACTTCGACGGTTTAGGTCGACGTCTTGGTGTCATGATTGGAATGGAAGACGGATTTTAACACTCTTTTCCGTGTCGTTTCTTAGAGAGGGTTTAACGGAGGATCAATTGGTCCTTTTTTTGAATATACTCTTTTGAACAGATACTTGTATACCATTTTATTTTCTATATCAGTCTGAAACAATTCTTTGTTTTATCAGGACGGATAGACACTTCATCCTAACTTTATAGTTTATTCGAACAAGAACGAGTAATGAACAACGGCGTCACTGGTACCGAGTCATCGATTTCCGTGACTGAAAGGTAGGTGAGACTCGATGGATGTGGTAAATAATAGTCTATCCTTTCCGTATTTACTGAAAATCCATAGGTTCTTGTATCTTCAGTATAAGAAAGGTTTGTTTACGGGATTTCCGAACGAAGTCTTAGGGTTGTATATTATTTTTAAATCTAAGTTCTTTTATTTTCACTACCGATTTCCTTAATCCCATGAGTTATTCCATTTAATTTATAGATCTCTCTTCAACTTAAAAATGTTTATCACATATTTAAACTTTATTTCAATCAATGAACTTTGTCCACTAAATATGATAAATTGTATTTCTATTACTACATTAAAAACTGATGTTAGATTTTATTGGGAGGGGGTTGTCTTCTTTTTTTTTTTCTTTGGTGTCCTCTCTTTCCTCTTCGAAGTGGTTTCCTTTAGTTTCGGGACCCAAAAACGTAGGAATCATTATCCCTCATGTCAAGAATACAACGAGAACTAAAATTATTAATCTACCGTTTTCAGATTCTTACCAAATTAACTTTGTCCTACGGAAGGAAGAATTAATAGAGTCTGACATTCTTGTTTGATTGTTAGGTACAGATTTTCTCCTTTCCCTAATTTTGGATCCTTGATGTTTTATTCTGGAAACGAAAAGCATTGTTAATTCTACCAGTAAATGGAGAAAAAGACGGGTCTTGGGGACGTAAAAAGACTCGTTTCTTGGAGTAGGAGGTAGGAGTGAGATAGGTATCTGATGTCTACCTTTATTATGACAAAATGTACTACAATATATGGACCGGATTAATACATCTGCACTTATAGACTGAATTCGATTTAGTCAGGATCTTGGAGTGGTAAGGGTAGGTGAGTGGTGGTTCGGGACTTGTAGTATGAGGAAAAGGTCCCAAACAAGTCCTCAACACGTTTTCCCCAAAAAAAAAAAAAAATTGAAACTTCTATTTCGACCCTTCTACCCACCTCTCCATACACACCTGTCATATCATTCTCTCCGTTTCTTCCTTTCGCTTCGTTCTCCTAGAACCTCGGAGTACAGAGACTAAGTCCCGCAGAGATCGACGTGAGAACGGGAAAGACCAGTGTCCTCGGTTACGTAAAGGTAAAACGGATTCAATTAAGTTCTACTTAAAGATTTAGAACTTTGTTTGTATGTACATTCTAAATACTAATACTTACCTTTACTTAAATTAAGAGAATCATTTTTCAGTTTCTGAGTCTAAGGTCATCTTTTATTTAGGTCAAAATACCGGGGGAGATGTCATGGACTGTAGAACTTTAGTAGACTCTAAAATGAAGACCTTTTAATTAAAAAAGAAACACATAATTATTACTTAATTAATATTAATTAGGCACTATTTCAAGTGTCTAAGGAAATAACACTATTTACTTGATTGCGCACTTTTCACTACGAACCCTATGTGATTAGTAAGTTGTCATAAACGTCACTACTTCTCCAAAATAGTTGTGAGGTGTGTCTCGGGGAAAGAGAGACGTGAGTAGAGTCTGGGATCGTTTCATTACGAGTTTTAAGAGTTTCGATCCGAAGTTGTCATGTACTTGGTTCTTGAAGGTCTGCAAGTTCGACCTAAATCTTTTGCGTCTCCTTGGTTTCTAGTTTAACGGTTGTAAATAATCTAGTGTCTTTTTCGTTCTCTTAAGGTCTTTTTGTATATGAATACGAAATAACTGATACGGTTTCGGAAACCGACACACCTAGTGTTGTTTGACACCTTTTAAGACTTTCTCTACCCTTATGGCCTGGTCGAATGGACGGAGGACTCTTTGGAAATACGTCCAGTTCTTCGTTGTCAATCTTGACCTGTACCTTGTTGTCTGACCAAGACTTAACCCTTTTCTCATGTAGTTCCGACATTTAACAATGAGACGAATAAATTGAAGATACGTCTCATGTAATACTCTTTACAGTCCAACGTACTTCGTGTTCGACCTTAGTTCTAACGGTCCTCTTTATAGTTATTGGAGTCTATACGTCTACTATGATGGGAATACCGTCCTTCGCTTCTTCTTGATTTCCCGGAGGACTACTGTCACTTTCTCATCTCACTTTTTCGAGCGAATTTTGAGTTATAAGTTTTTTACTTCTAGTACCGTAGGCCAGGGTAGTGTAGTACCGTTTATCTACCCCTTTGTTACCTTTGTGACTGTAAAATAAAAGAACCCGAGGTTTTAGTGACGTCTACCACTGACGTCGGTACTTTAATTTTCTGCGAATGAGGAACCTTCTTTTCAGTATTGGTTGGATCTGTCGTATAATTTTTCGTCTCTGTAATGAAACGACTGTTTCCAGGTAGATCAGTTTCGATATCAGAAAGGACACTGTCGACTTGGTATTTCGACTCTCGTCTTCTTAACTACGAAAACTTGACACCACGATCTCTTCTGAGAACTCTCAGGGAACTTGACGTTCCTCTAGTTTGGTCAGTTAGGATTTCCTTTAGTCAGGACTTACAATTGACCTTCCTGACTACAACTTCGACTTCGTGGTTATGAAACCTGTGGACTACACTTCTTGGTTAAGTGACCTTTTCTGGGACTACGACGACTTTCTAACTTCCGTCCTCCTCTTCCCCTGTTGTCTCCTACTCTGTCAACCTACCATGGTGGCTGAGCTGTCTGTACTCAAACTCGTGAGCCCCTCGACCACTACCTATCCCTCTGGACCGTACGACGTCAGGTACCCCATCGTATCTCAGTCTGTCTTGACTTGACTGACTTGACTTAGGAGCCGAAAGTGACAGAGTTGATGGACCTACTAAAGGTTTGGCTACAGTGGATGGACCAGTGGCGAGAACCCGAGGGAACAGAATAAAAGTTAAAGAGTATGTTTAGTAGCGAATTTATAAGGTAGTCTTGGAGTTCGAGTTGTATAGGTTTAATTTGATGGAGGATTAAAGAATTACGGTCGATTACCTTGTTCGTAAGAGGAGTAAGGGATTAGACCTTTCGAAACAACTAGGAGAACGGACTTAGGAAGTTGTTCTGTCACCTCGGGTTACGGGTCTAGTACGTCGAAGAGTCAGGTGCAATCAGAAGAAGGGACAGGAGGAAATTAAAGTTACGTGACGGTTCAGGACATTTTTGAAAAATTTTACGGTGAACACGAATGGAAAGAGAAATACTGAGGGAGGAAGGTTACATAATGGAAAATGGTCTTAACTTAATCTGAGGATCAAAAGGAGGATTAAAAGGTCAAAGAAGAGAGAAGACGACAGGAATATCTAATAGGAGGAGTTTGTACGGTAAGTACGTAAAGAATACACAATGGATTGTCCAAGGGACCATCGAGTCTACCATTTCTTAGACGGATGTTACGTCCCCTGGGTCTAAACTAGGAACCCAACCCTTCTACGGGACCTCTTCCCTTCCCATTGAGTGAGGTCATAAGAACGGACTTCTTAGGGTACCTATCTCCTCGGACCGCCCGATATCAGGTACCACAATGTTTCTCAGCCTGTGTTGATTCGTTGATCGTGTGTGTGGTCCAAGGAACCCCGAAGGGTCCATCGAGTCACCATTTCTTAGGTGGATATTACATCTTCTACGCCCAAACTAGGGACCTAGTCCTTCTAGGAGACCTCTTCCTTTACCGTGGGGTGAAGTCATAAGAACGGACTCTTTAGGGTACCTGTCTCCTCGGACCACCCGATGTCGGTACCCCAGTGTTTCTCAACCTGTGTTGAATCGCTGATTTGTTTCTGAGAAGAAACGAAACTTGTATTCAGATTTGGTGAGTCGGGTTGTGCGGTCTGAAAGATGACTGTACTCAGATTGGATGTAGTGGTTGACGGGGGAAGTACCTGTGATACCCAGTCTGCTGGACCGTGTGATCAAGGATGGGTTATCGGGTTTGTGAAAGACTTAAGAGACTATAAATAGGAACTATAAAGAAGACGGATCTTTCATAAGAACTTAGTAGAAACGGATAGTTTAGGGTCGATAGGAAGGTCCTGAAACAGTTTATAGTGGGAACGGTTTTTTCCGGAACTAAACACGTGGTCGATATTGAACAAGAAAGAAATTCGATGATATCGTAAGACATGTAACCACTACTTTTATAAAAAGAAGTTTCTAAAAGTCTTAAACAATAGAACTGGAGAATGACCTAAAATTCACAAATTCCCAAAAACAGGGCGAATAGAAAATTAAAATACTTCCGGGAAAAATCATGTCGTATAAAGTGTCTCAAGTTACTTATAAATAATTTAAATTATTTCTAACATAAGAAATTCTGTCTTTTTTTAATAAGACTTTCGTACTGGTTACAAAGAACTCGTCTGATACATTTTGTTTCTGAACAAGTTTATGTTTTCCGATAAATGATATACATTTAGAAACGAATCTCTTACTTGATCAATTCATACAGAAACGTGTTGTGTCTGGACTTACTTCGTACATGAGACGTTCTTTTGGTCCGGTGTCTTTGTGTACACTTATCTCCAGAAAGACTTATAAACTACTTCACGGTCTTCAATTGAGAATATGTGTCAAATAAATCTTTATAAACTGAGAGACAATAAAAACAATTGTGCCTCTATTATTGTCGAAAGTGTGTAATGTGTCGTGTCGGACTCGTCTACATTCTTTTATTACCTTATGTCCAGATCCTTTCGCCTGACGTTGAGTTAAGACCTCCTGGAACTTACGATCATAACTTTAAAATAAATCGTTCGTTTAGTACTTAAAAACAAAGACAAAAAAAGAATGACAAACACGAACTATAACAGCCGTGATAGTATCTGTACACGAAGTCCTTTTAATTGACGTCTCGTCGTTCATCCAACCTAACCTTCCTCTCGGATCTCCATTCCTGGATTGCGTAGATGAATCTCATCATTTTCCAGTTGACCTGATTTTACCGTATTCATTACCTGTCCTCCCTTTCCTACGACTACTTCCTTGATAATGTTTCCTGAATGGTTCACTGGACATTTGCTAATACCACCAGTCCCATTCCTCTTTAGTCTTTAACGAGAGTTGCAAAACTGAGTCTCCACCTCTGTCATGGTAAGTCGCCCCCGACCCTACCCCTCCGCTTTCTCTCTCTCCGGGATCTCCTCGACCTTTACAATAAAGGAAATTAGGAGACCACCAAGTCTACCATTTCTTAGAAAGACTTTACGTCCTCTGGGTTCAAGTTAGGGACTCAGTCCTTCTAGGTAGGGGACCTCTTCCCTTACCGATGGGTGAGGTCAGAAGAACGGACCTCTTAGGGTACCTCTTCCGACCACCGATGTCGGGTACCCCAGTGTTTCTCAGTCTGTACTGATTCACTGATTGTGAAGGAAGGAGACTTTTGTCCAAAAGGAGAAGGAAGAGGTAGAAAATATAACCAATGAGAAGTAAACAAACGGGAAATTTTCAATCGTAAAGTCTGTTCAGTGATTATAGACCCAGTACGTTCGGTCAATCTATAGAGAAAAACTCATCGTTTACCTTGTATTAAGATTTCCTAAATAGTGGACGTCAAAGTCGAATAGTCACACCCTTTTATCTAATACCAATACACGAGGACCCCGTCCCTCTTATATTTGACCCTTAATCTAAAAGGTAAATCTCTATACATATACCAAACCTAAAGATGTCAAATTTAGTTAAAATGACTCTAAATGTATATCATTTTATGTGAGTAAATTCACATCAATCCATAATTCTAAGTATAAATTTAGAAACTCACCTATGTAAAGGAAAAATTAACTCGTTTATAGGTCCTCACCTTAACGATCTAATGTACCATTCAAATACAAACTGGAATACTCTTTGACGGTCTAACAATAGGTTTCACCCACATGGTAAAATATAACAGTGGTCATTACACACTTTCGTAACCAACGAGGTGTAGGAACAGTTGTGAACCACAATAGTGGAAAAACTTAAAATCGGTAAGATCATCCATACAACAACATAAAGTGACACAAAATGAAACGAAATTATTCGTTTATTGAGTTTATTGATCACTACTACATGTATGACGGTACACAAATAACCGGTAAAAATATAGAAGAAAACTCTTCACAGATGAGTTTATGAGACGGGTACAAATTTGACACAACGAACAGAAGAATGACTTAATATTCATAAACTCTATGTACAAGAAATAGTCTATATACATAACACTTATAAAAGAGGGTCATACACCAAACGGAAAAGTAAAATAATTTACGTCAGAAGTTTCTCGTCTTATAAAATCAAAATTACTGTTAAATGGTAAAAAGAACTACTGGTAATGAAATTCTTGAGATCAAATTCTTTTATATTCGGAGTCGTAATTGAACGATGTTTAACGTTTAACAATAGTCAAACGAACGTTTAACGTCTTAATCCAATCTTAGATCTATTTGACATGTTTTCAGGAACTTACACTGAAGGTGGAAACAAATATAACAATCCATAGTAAAACACCCATATAACATGTGGTAAAGAAATAGGTCCCCTAGAAGGGTGGCTTCCCTAGGTTGGACCCAGAGGGCGTAACGTCCGTCTAAGAAATGGTAGACTCGGTGGTCCCTTCGAGACATGTGTTATTCGTCATATTATTTATGAGGTATATAAAGTAAATTAGTAATGTTTTTCGGAATCACTCCTCCTTTGAATAAACTCATTATTTTTTTCATTTCCGAATTTATGATAGTCACCGTCTTGATCTCAGATGGACTCAGGTTTAGGGAAACTTAGAATTTGTGATACGTCATAGAACAGATCCTTTAAAAACATATACATTTTCAATACTTCTATAAAAGGATACAAAAGAAGATCTTTATGATACGAAAATCAAGAGTACGAACACTAGGTAAATCCAAGTAAAAATATATGTCACACTCCTTTCTAACCTTAAGTAAAGGAGGATACTTAACTTCAACGAGACAGTAGTAAAACTTTTCGCAGAGGAAAGGGGGCGACTTAATGGAACTGTGGAAAGACCTCTTAGTTGACCGTCAAACACACCCAGGTAAAGACCTTGGGTGACAAGACAAGGTAACTAAACTAAGAGAATATACCTATGGTGTGACGTAACGAATGACATTGAAATATAGAAACACTATAACACTAAATATTATTTTTTATGTATTAAGACCGTGTCGTGAGGATATTGGGAAGTTCAATGAATTCACACCTCTCACTATTTCCACAGAAAATAATAAAACTACTCCACTAGAAACCTTATGAGGATTTAATGGATTTTCAGTCCTGATCAGTGGTCTCCTCAGTCACTTCACTAATTACCTAACCTTTAAAACCAGGTGCAGTCTTCGTCCGTCTTCCTGACCTCCAACTTAGTTAGCAGTCACTACGGAGGTATTTTGGGTTTCATGTCCCAAACCCTCGAAGACCAAACCACTTGTACCTCCGTGACCCTCCTGACTCGTCGACCTGTCCCGTACCTTCGAGACACGGGACGGGTCACGTAGAGAAGGAAGGTCGACCAGACTCAATATGGGATGGTGTTATTTGACCGTTAGATCATTCATTTTATAAAGAAACTCAAGGTACTCGACGAGATCATTTAATTAGTTTGTGTCCCTCCCCCCAGGGTCTTTGGAAACTAGACATCGGTCAACCGGTCTTCATGTCCATTGTTAGACCTGAACATTGACCACAGACTGTTCGGATCTGTCACATAATTTTTCGTCTATGTAGTGAAACGACTTTTTCCAGGCATGTCAGGTTCGATACTACAAAGGTCATCAGTACATGCCTACACTCTCAACCTGGTATTTCTTCCGACTCGTGACTTCTTAACTACGAAAGCTTGACACCACGACCTCTTCTGAGAACTTTCAAGGAACCTGTCGTTCCTCTAGTTTGGTCAGTTAGGATTTCCTTTAGTTGTGATTTATAAGTAACCTTCCTGACTACAACTTCGACTTCGAGGTTATGAAACCGGTGAACTATGTTTCTCGGCTGAGTGGCCTTTTCTAGTAAAAAATTTTACTAGATGAAGAGATAGTGTTTAGGGAAAGACGAATTTTATGAAGTCTACCGTAGAGAAAGATCGTGACACTATGTGTGTCAATCCTCTGTAAGTTGTTTTCAAATTCGTTGGTCTATACTTTTATTTGTCGGTCAAGTCCCTGTCTTTAATTCAAGGACTTTCTCTGTCCACACCGTCTGTGTCAGAGGTAGTGTTCTTTTGTTGTGTGATGGGATCAATAGCCCGTTCGTCTTAGTTGAAGTCCTGTCGGATACACAAGTCAGTCATTTGGAGATAGGACCCCGAAAACGCCGAGGACGGTAAGGGATACGGATCCTTCTTCAACCTGGGGTTAAACGACCCGTTCTACTGTGGAAATAGAGTTCCACTTCTGTAGAGTCACTACTGTTAATCTCTCTACGTCCCTGTCCCGTTATTCGTCTCGTCAAATTTCGAATTTTCTTATTAAAGTTCCACTTATTTTCCGTCTCGATGAAGTATTCCATAAATCATATACACACCATGAGTAATGGGAGTTCTATACTTTGTCTATATATCGAAATTTACGTAAAAGGAGTATCTGGTAATTCTTGACATTCATCAGTTTGTGCAGTAACTCGGGTAAACAGTAGGTTAAATCTTTAGGGGAGGTACAATGACTGATTACTAATATGTTGGGAACGAACTTATCTCACTATCAAGTGATAAAGTGTTCGGACCGATAAGGTGAAAGGATTGGTAGTCTTGTTAGTTACCTTAAGACAAAAATTACAGCTTATGGTGTATTAAAGAGACATTCAAAAGACAGACTCCCGTCCGTGTACCAGAGAACGATGAATAGAGATAAAGTTTCATAGAGACTATCGGTAAGGGTGAGTGTCTTTCGGAGTTAAGGGAAAAGCCTTTAGAATAAAGAAGGTACCACATACCAAAAGTCCTCTTTTTTGGACAGACGAACGGAGGGTGAAACCTTTGTTTCCCGTTTAGGAAGGAAAGAACCGGGAGTATTTTCATCATATACCTACGCAGGATCCAAACCATGATGTGTGAAAGAGAAGTCAAAAAATTAGAATCTTACACCTTACTTAAAATTTTTTATCCGTAGTAAGTTGTGTCTCCTCTCCGTCACTCGGTCAACGTCAAACGTCAATACTCTGTCGCCGACGTAAAGTAGAAGGTGTAGTTAAACACAATGGAACCAATAACAAGTAAAATCTTTGACCAAGAGATTAGAGTTCCGATTCGTGACGTTATCGGAGAGCTACCAAATTAATAGAAAATCACAAACAAAGACAACGAATACTAAGTTTAGAGATTGGTTTTGTTATATATACTTACTCACCTATCAAAAAAGGGGACTTCACAAATCAGAGACGAAGTTAAGTCAAGTCAAGTCAGAGAGTCAGCACAGACTGAGAAGCACTGGGGTAATTAGCGTCGTGCGGTCCGGAGGGACAGGTAGTGGTTGAGGGCCTCAAGTGAGTCTGAGCGCAGGTAGTTCAGACACTACGGTAGGTCGGTAGAGTAGGAGACAACAGGGGAAGAGGAGGACGGGGGTTAGGGAGGGTCGTAGTCTCAGAAAAGGTCACTCAGTTGAGAAACGTACTCCACCGGTTTCATGACCTCAAAGTCGAAGTCGTAGTCAGGAAGGTTTCTTTAGGGTCCCGACTAGAGGAAGTCTTACCTGACCAACCTAGAGGAACGTCAGGTTTCTTGAGAGTTTTCAGAAGAGGTTGTGGTGTCAAGTTTTCGTAGTTAAGAAGACGCGAGTCGAAAGAAGTGTCAGGTTGAGAGTGTAGGTATGTATCCCTGTTAAACCAACATTATCTATCTTGGGTGACACCGACTGGGTTTTTTTAATCAAAATAACTTTCTCGTGTTTCTTTGAAGTTCTGTGATTGTCGTACTTAATCTTGACCCAGGTTCTCTTAACCTCGTCCCTTTACCCTTCAGTCCTTGACACCAATAAGAAACGTTGAGAGTTCCCAGTTCACAAAAGAAAGTATAAACACAGAGAGAACACCGAAGTGACGGTAAAAGATGTGTATATAAGACCACAGATAAGGAGGATCCAAAGACAAGTTAGTAGAGTGTAACTGACGAGCACTGGAAAATCGAATTGGATGTTAGTTCACTGATGTTTAGATACAGTCTAATAGGTTCCTTTGTTTTTACACGAGAGACTGGACGGCCATCTAACCGACTGAAACTTAATCCATAAGTAGGACTCAGTTTAGTCGATCCTTTTTCCACCCCCGTCCAATTGACATATAGGGAGACGTCCGTCACCTACATCGTCCAGTTCCATCTCCCACGTCGACCCTCACTGACCGTTTGACTGACTAACCGGGTCACACGTAAACTACCGTTCACGAGGGGTGTACCAGTCTGTAAAACTTTTTGACATCAGACCCTTAACCTTCAATAGGAAAAAATTCTGAGTAGGTTCTAAAGGACACACATACGTACATACACATGCACACACAGACGAGTCAGTACAGACTGAGAGACGTTGGGGGACCTGACGTCGGACGGTCCGAGGAGACAGGTACCTTTAAAGGTCCGTTCTTATGACGGTCCCTCACTTGGGTGTTAAAGACACAGAGGACGTAACCGTCCGTTTAAGAAATGGGGACTCGGTGATCCCTTCCGGTGTAAAGGATAAGTGATTCTTATTAGAAAGAGTGGTTTCCTGTGGTCGAACAAACATTCATCAGTATGACTGGTCAACAACGGGGACTCTCCGACTGTCTCTGGGTAGGACAAAGAGGAGTAAGGGACAGTGTAAGGTCCCACAGATATCTAGAGGACGTAATCTTAGTTGACCCTTTGAACAAATTTTACCTCTACCTAAGAACCCTAAGTGAGGTTTGATGGTTTAGTCGTAAAGACGTCACCGTCCTAACCTTCCTCGACGGGTAGATAGACTTAAAATTTATTTAAGAGATCCACTAAAAGTTCATGCAATTGTAAATTCTTGGTGACCTGTTTTTATATTTAATGAACTCCTATCCCATGTCAATCAGAATAAGTCGTAATTTGGGGAATATGTAACGGACCGTGTATCTTCTGTGTATGTCTTAGTTATTTGATAGAGAATGTAATTGTTGTATTAAGACTAATATATCTTTGTACATAACCGTTATTCTGAATTGAATTTTAATGACTAACTTAGTATTTGAACTAATATAATGTTATGGTTTAATAAAGATAGATAATGATTCTTATGAACATTTCACAGTTTGTAGGTGGTTAATAATTTTTTTTTTTTTTTTTTTTTGAGGAACGTTTGTTTTCAGGTCCTGGTCTACCGAAATGACTTCTTAAGATGGTTTATATGTTTCTTCTTCAATATAGTTTGGAAGAGTTTAAGAAGGTTTTCCAACTTCTCCTCCCTTATAAGGGTTTCGGTAAAATTCTTCGGTGGTACTAGGACTATGGTTTTGATCTGTTTCTGTGACAGTTTTTCTTGTACTGTCCGGTTATAGAAACTANTGTAGGTGGTTAATAATTTTTTTTTTTTTTGAGGAACGTTTGTTTTCAGGTCCTGGTCTACCGAAATGACCTCTTAAGATGGTTTATATGTTTCTTCTTCAATATAGTTTGGAAGAGTTTAAGAAGGTTTTCCAACTTCTCCTCCCTTATAAGGGTTTCGGTAAAATTCTTCGGTGGTACTAGGACTATGGTTTTGATCTGTTTCTGTGACAGTTTTTCTTGTACTGTCCGGTTATAGAAACTACTTATGTCTACGTTTTTAAGAGTTGTTTTATAATCATTGACTTGAGGTTGTTGTGTATTTTTACTAGTATGTAGTTCATCTTAAGTAGGGTCGTAGTGTTCCTAACAAGTTCAATATATTTAGTTAGTTACCTTACGTGGTGTAGTTGTTTTCTGTTTTTGGTGTACGATTAGAGTCATCTACGTCTCTTTCGTAAACTATTTTAACTTATAGATAAGTATTATTTTAAAGAAGGGTTTCATTCATGTCTTCCTGGTATGGAGTTGTACTATTTTCGGTAAATACTGTTTGGGTGTCGGTTATATTATGAGTTACCATTTTTCGACTTTTGGAAGGGTGATTTGGACCTTGTTCTGTTCTTCCGAGTGAGAGTGACGAAGATGAACAGTATCCTAAACTTTGGGATCGGTGTCATTGGTTTGTTCTTTGTCTTTATTTTCCGTAGGTTTAACTTTCCTTTCTCCATTTTGACAGTAGTATACGTCTACTACGCTATGATGTATGTCTTTTAGGATCTCTGAGGTATGTTTTTGATGAACAACATAGGATGTCGTTCCGTCCTTTGTTCAAATTGTTTATCTTTAATAAACGTAAAGAAATATATTGTTACTTTATAGTCTCTCTTTTTCATTTTCTTTTTGTTAGGAAAAATGAAAAATTTTAATTAAAAAAACCTCATATCCAGTAAATGTTACAACACAATCAAAGAAGACATGTCGTTTGACTTAGTCAATATGTATATAGATGAGAAAAATATGAGATGAGGGTATATCCAATGATATCTCATAACTCATCCCAAGGGACACGATATATCATCCAAGAATAATCATTAGGATAGAATATATATCATCACACATATACAGTTAGGGTTAGAGGGTTAAATAGGGAGAGTGAAGGGAAAAGGGGAATCATTGGTATTCAAACAAAAGATATAGACACTGAAATAAAGACAAAACATTTATCCAAGTAAATATGTTTTCGTTAAGGAAAATTTTAACGTAATTTTTTTTTATGAATCCCTTTTTGGACTGGTTCCTTCCCTTTCCTAATATACGTCTCTTGATATTTTGTAACTATTCCCTTTGAATTCTACTAAATTTACCTATCGATAGGATACGTGAATCTAACCTTCTTAATTATAACAATTTTACCAATATGATGGGATTCATCTACTAGAAATAGTTTAATAGGTACTACAAAAAGTGTCTTGATCTTGTTTATTAGGATTATAAATATATCCTGATATTTTCTGGGTCTTAACGGTTTCCTTAGGATTCCCTTTTGTTGTTTTGACCTCCGTATTGCGAGGGTCTAAAGTCTATGATGATGTTTCGATGTCGTCAGTTTTGTCGTACCATAACCGTGTTTTTGTCTGTATACCTAGTTACCGTGTCTTATCTCTTGGGTTTTTATTTGGGTGTGTGGACATCAGTTAATTAGAAACTGTTTCCTCCGTTCTTATATGTCACCTCTTTACTGTCAAATAAGTCGTTGTCACAACCTTTTCAACCTATTGTCATTTAATCAATCTTGTGAGGGAGTGTGGTATGTGTTTTTGTTTGAGTTTTACCGAATTTTTAAATTTGTATTCTTACTGTGGTATTTTAAGGCTCCCTTTTGTGTCCGTTTTATAAGAGACTGTATTTTGACATCGTTACAAAAGAATCCAGTCAAAGGGTTCCGTTATCTTTATTTTCGTTTTTATTTACTTACCCTGGATTTGTTTAAATAATCGAAAACGTTTCCTTTGGTATTTATTTGTTTTTCTGTTCAATGTCTGACCTTTTTTTATAAACGTTTACTATGTTGACTATTCCCCAATTAAAGGTTTTATATTTTTGTCGAGTATGTGTGTTTCTTGTTTGTTGGGTCCTTTTTTTTAAACGTCTTCCGGATTTATCTATAAAGAGGTTTCTTATGTACGACGACGACGACGATTCAGTGAAGTCAGCACAGGCTCAGACACATTTGGGGTATCTGTCGTCGGGTGGTCCGAGGGGGCAGGGACCCTAAAAGGTTCTTTCTGATGACCTCACCCAACGGTAACGGAAGAGGTGTTTCTTATGTATGTCTACCGGTTTTCTCCTAATCGTCTATGTTTGATAATATTTACTTTCTCTATTTGTTGTTCCAGGATGGTATATCGTATTCCTCATGTATATATCAATTTATATTTTGTTAGTGAAACGAATATGGTCTTTGATTGTGTTGTAACATTTAGTTGATGTGAAATTTTTTTTAAAATTTTTTGGTCAGTTAAAAATACTATGAAAATGATCTTAGGAGGAAACAAAAATACAATCTGATCGGAGGTCGAGTGTAAAGTTGAGAAGAAGAGGGTCGCCGTATCCATACCATAAGTACAGGACACTCAGGTTAAAGTTAATTAAAATGTAGTCTGGTAAAGTTCCATCTTTATTAACAGATGTAATAGGAACGACAAGTAAAAGACAATCAATGGAAAAAACCCCCAGTGTAATAAACTCTGAATACCCTATAATCAAGGGGTTGGTCCCGGACTTGGACCCGGTCCTGACATTGTCGTGGTTCAGGATTGGTAACCTCTAGGTCCCTTAAAGAGATAGTCAATGAAGAACACAAAGTATCAACAACTCACGTACTTTACTGACACCCTACTTACCCGTACACCCCACCACTACCAGTACATCCATTGAACGATCATCATTAGGGTTCACTGAGAAAATTCTTTCACCACCCAGTATCAGAAAGAAACTAGAAAATAAAAACATTTTTACATAACAAAAATGTGATAACGTCTTGTTTATATTGTCGTCAAAATACGAAACGTTAAATATAACGATTAAAGTACTTGAAAATCTTTGAGATATTATAAAGACTGTCAATACTTACAACAGAGGGAGACACTGTGACACAGTTTTACGATACTGTAATCTCCCTCTCCTTCTCTGTGTACAAGGTCGAGTCGGGTGGGGACTGAGTGAAGGAGAGAACGGTGACTTTGCAGACGGTCAACCGTACAAGGGAGGAGGACAAGGGTAAAGGGGAAGGTTGTGGTAGGTTTCTAGGACCACGATAGAAGACCTCTGTCTCCCCAAATTTAATTCAAATTGGATTTTTTTTTTTGAAGTACATATACTTTATATGGAGGTTAAGTTTTGTATGGGTTTTAGGTTAGTGACGAGAAAAGGACGTGACGGTGGTGGGACCAGGTTTGTTGTAGTTGAGAACGGACTAATAAAGTTATTGGACTAAACGGAGGTACTGAGGTGGGACCGGGGTGGACGTTGTCGGATGAGTGTTATCTTGAGGGTCTTTATACGGAGTTTTTGTGTACTCTATGTCAGTGAGAAGATAGATTCGAGTCAAGAGACGAGACACTACTGCATCTCGCCGTCTTACCTTCCCACCCTCCCTCCGACTTCTCCTTCCCCTATACACATATGTATATCGACTAAGTACTACAACATGTCGTCTTTCATTGTGACATTTCGTACATATGAGGTTAAATTTTTTTAGGAGGTGTACCGAGGGGTTGAGTACGTCTTTGACCGGTTTCAGAACTTCAGGACCACCGAATCTAACATTTCGGAGACGGATGTTACGTCCTCTGGTCCCAAGTTAGGGACCCAACCCTTCTAGACCTCTTCCTCTATCGTTAGGTGAGGTCATAAGAACGGACCTTTTAGGGTACCTGTCTCCCAGGACCGTCCGATGTCAGGTACCCCAGTTTTCTCAACCTGTGTTGACTCACTGAAGTGATTTATGATTTTCCGGGATAGGACTGTATATCGTCCATAAGTTATTCAAAAACAACTTGCTTACTTATTTAAATTCCTTGGGAATTAAGAATAAAAGTCTAATTACGAGATCAAGGAGTTTTCAAGGAGTTACCGAGTTTAGCAAAGGTCTGAAAGTAAGACCAGTAGGAGAGTGTGTTTAAAGTCCACAAATCACAGGAAAGATTTTAGACAGTGATACTAATTATACCACTAGGTTAGAATCATATTGGGTGTGTCGAATGAGGTATGTAGGAAAATAGTGACAGTGCATCCTAATGTTATCGAAAAAACCTTCGGTACAATATTGTAACTTAGCGTAAGACAAAAATTACTTGTTTTTAAGGATAAAAACAAGTCGGTCTTTAACTTCAATTAAGTTTAGATGAGTAGAAACGGAGACACGTCATCCATAAAACTTTGTTACATTCCTCACTGGTTTTTAATGAAGGAAGTGTCTTAAACTAAGAAAAACAAGTTTCTGTAAACGTAGTTACGAAGATTAACGAGTCAAAACGATGATACCGTTGTGACAATCAACAATGATAAAAAAGTCGGTAATGT
The DNA here is from genome assembly GCA_006410555.1 of Capra ibex. Taxonomy (NCBI): domain Eukaryota; kingdom Metazoa; phylum Chordata; class Mammalia; order Artiodactyla; family Bovidae; genus Capra; species Capra ibex. The sequence goes on along the minus strand of SJYO01018757.1, from coordinate 36,742,598 downwards.
AAAAGGTAGTAGTGGGACAGGGGGAACAGAAGGTTGACCATATGTTGTGTTTTCCCAACAAAAAAGAAAAAAACGACTCTAATATAAGACTCTAGTAAATTTACTAAGAAGACTATACTAATTGATATCATGTCTTTCTTTTTCATTTATTTAAGTCTTCTGGATCCATGATAGTGTAAAAGATCGAAACACTAGAACCTCTTCATTTACTTTGAGATACGGAGTTAAAGTAGTGGATATATTTTAGTCTTACTACCATTGAACGAAAACGATAAGTTATCCCAACAAGTCACTCTAGTACCTTCACGGTTTCGTCATGACTATATTTTATTCTTTTTACCGGTTTCTAGGAATTGGTCCATGTTGATTTATTCGAAGAGAATAGGACAATAAGAGGGGTGGGGGGGTGGAACTTTATATCGATATATCATGCCTCTCGACCAGACTTCAATCCTACGGACCCAAGATTGGAAGTAAAAGAGTGATTGATCGATTCCGTGGAACCTGTTTATTATATTGGAAGACTCGAAATAAAAGAATTGAATTTTTGTTATCCTAAACGGATGTATGAAAGATTCTAGGGAGAGTCGAAAATTTAAAAACTTTTAGACAGTACTACCGGGTGTAAGTTCTTATTGTGTTTAGAATAAGCGTGTAAACAGAAGTAATTCCATGTACAGACCACCGAAAATATTACTAACTCTATGAATACGACGTAAAGTTTATCCTCATCCCTACGTCACGGACATTCTCGATTTCCGAAAAATTTTCTCAAGATTTTGTGGTTTGGCTTTGGTTTTTCAAATCCATTCATTAATTTCTTGGTGAACTCGATTTGATCTTTCTTAAAAGGTTAATGACTTACACTCAAAACATCGAGTCTGGGGTGGGTTTTGGGTACCCATGATGTCTGAAATTATTGTTATTATGTAGAATAAATTTATTTTTGTCAATTGGAAAATATACTTCAAATTTGCAAAGTCTGTAATCGGTAGTTAATGAAGAAAGGAAATCTTTTTTACGTGGTGAACCTGAAAAGGTGTTCTTTCAGTTTTACGCTTCTTCCCTTGTAATTATACTTGCTTCTTCTCTTTCTACTGAACCCTGTAATGGAGTCTAAGAAAATACTTCAAATAAAAACAATTTCTAGGTTAACTCGTAAATTTCACTCATTTCGTTTTAATTATAATAAGTATTGGGGTGATGACATACTTTGAAATATTTGTGAATAATCAAAAAGTAAATGTCCGTATATAACTCAAGGAATTGAAGGCCCCTTATTGGTTGAAATCTGGACGTAACCTTCTCGGATAATAGGTGTCCCTCTCATCTACTCCTCTTAGAAGTCTTTACACCGAATCGTGGAAGGGTCTGTAGTGAAAGAATTGAAAAAGAGATAGAGTGTATGGTGCTCGGAGAAAGTCACAGGAGAGACAACCAAAGTACAATAGAAGAGAAAGGGATTTACAACCTTATGAAGTCCCGAGTCAAGAGAACAGAAGAGAACAAAGACACATCAATAAAAGGCACCGACATAAAAGGCAAATACATACTTAAGGTAGGTATACAACGACTATGAATATAAATATTGAAATCGGGTCTGAGGACATTATGTAGACGAATAATCTGAGAAGATAAACCTTCAGGGTTTGCATTATACAATGTCTCCAAGTATTGTAAGATGTCCTCCGTCACTAGTTTTTGTAGGGGTTCTTTTTCTTTTCGTTTTTCCGTTGTACCGACAGACTCCTCCGGAATGCTTGTCGACTCTTTTCTTCTCTTCGATTCGTGTTTTCCTTTTCCTTTCTATATGGGTAGACTTACGTCTCAAGGTTTCTTATCGTTCCTGTCTATTCTTTCGGAAGGAGTCACTAGTTCGTTTCTTGATCTCTTTTTGTTATCTTACCCTTTCTGATCTCTAGAGAAGTTCTTTTAATCTCTATGGTTCCCTTGTAAAGTACGTTTCTACCCGAGTTATTTCCTGTCTTTACCATACCTAGATTGTCTTCGTCTGCTATAATTCTTCTCCTCCGTTCTTATGTGTCTTGATGGTATATTTTTTCTAGAATTACTGGACCTATAAGTACTACCACACTAGTGAGTGGATCTCAGTCTGTAGGACCTTACGTTTCAGTTCACCCGGAATCCTTCATAGTGACGTTTGTTTCGATCACCTCCACTACCTTAAGATCGACTCGATAAAGTTTAGGACTTTCTACTACGACACTATCACGACGTGAGTTATACGGTCGTTTAGACCTTTTGAGTCGTCTCCGGTGTCCTGACCTTTTCCAGTCAAAAGTAAAGTTAGGTTTCTTTCCGTTACGGTTTTTTACAAGTTTGATGGTGTGTTAACGTGAGTAGAGTGTGTGATCGTTTTATTATGAGTTTTAAGAGGTTCGATCCGTAGTTGTCATGTACTTGACTCTTGAAGGTTTACAAGTTCTACTTGAATCTTTTCCCCTCCTTGGTCCCTAGTTTAACGGTTGTAGGTGACCTAGTATCTTTTTCGTCTCCTTAAGGTCTTTTTATAGATGAAGTCAAGGTAACTGATACGATTTCGGAAACTGACACAACTAGTGGTGTTTGACACCCTTTAAAAGAATCTCTCTACCTTTATTGTCTGGTGCAATGAACTGAGGACTCTTTAGACATACGTCCAGTTCTTCGGTGCCAATCTTGACCTATACCTTGTTGTCTGACCAAGGTTTAATTCTTTCCTCAGACAGTTCCGACATATAACAGTGGTACGAATAAATTGAAGATACGTCTCATGTAGACCTCTTCCGTTACCGTAGGGTGAGGTCGTGAGAACGGGTCTTTTAGGGCACCTACCTCCTCGGACCCTCCGACGTCAGGTACCCCAGCGACTCCTGTGCTGACTCGCTGAAGTGAAAGTGAAAAGTGAAAGTACGTAACCTCTTCCTTTACCGTTGGGTGAGGTCACAAGAGCGGACCTCTTAGGGTCCCGGTCCCCTCGGACCACTCGACGGCAGATACCCTAGCGTGTCTCAGCCTGTGCTGACTTCGCTGAATCGTCGTCGTCGTCTCATGTAGTACTCTTTACGGTCCGATCTACTTCGTGTTCGACCTTAGTTCTAACGGTCCTCTTTATAGTTATTAGAGTCTATACGTGTACTGTGGTGGGAAGACAGTCTTTCGTTTCTCCTTGATTTCTCGGAGAACTACTTTCACTTTCTCCTCTCACTTTTTCGACCGAATTTTGAGTTGTAAGTCTTTTGCTTCTAGTACCGTAGTCAAGGGTAGTGAAGTACCCGTTTATCCACTCTTTTGTTACCTTTGTTACTGTCTGAAGTAAAAGAACCCGAGGTTTTAGTGACTTCTACCACTGACGTCGGTACTTTAATTTTCTGCGAACGAGGAACCTTCTTTTCGATGCTGTGTGGATCTGTCGTATAATTTTTCGTCTCTGTAATGAAACGGTTATTTCCAGGTAGATCAGTTTCGATAACAAAAAGGTCATCAGTACATACCAACACTCTCAATCTGGTATTTCTTTCGACTCGTGGTTTCTTAACTACGAAAACTTGAAACCACGACCTCTTCTGAGAACTCTCAGGGAACCTGACGTTCNGTTTCTAGTACCGTAGACAAGGGTAGTGAAGTACCCGTTTATCCACTCTTTTGTTACCTTTGTTACTGTCTGAAGTAAAAGAACCCGAGGTTTTAGTGACTTCTACCACTGACGTCGGTACTTTAATTTTCTGCGAACGAGGAACCTTCTTTTCGATGCTGTGTGGATCTGTCGTATAATTTTTCGTCTCTGTAATGAAACGGTTATTTCCAGGTAGATCAGTTTCGATAACAAAAAGGTCATCAGTACATACCAACACTCTCAATCTGGTATTTCTTTCGACTCGTGGTTTCTTAACTACGAAAACTTGAAACCACGACCTCTTCTGAGAACTCTCAGGGAACCTGACGTTCCTCTAGTTTGGTGAGTTAGGATTTCCTTTAGTTAGGACTCATAAGTGACCTTCCTGACTACGACTTCGACTTTGAGGTTATGAGACCGGTGGACTACCATTCTTGACTGAGTGACTTTTTCTGGGACTACGACCGTTTCTGACTTTCGTCCTCCTCTTCCCCTACTATCTCCTACTCTATCAATCTACCGTAGTGTTGAGTTACCTGTACTCAAACTCGTTCGAGAACCTCAACCACTACCTGTCCCTTAGGACCACACACCGTCAGATACCCCAGTCTTTCTCAGCTTGTGCTGTCTCGAAGACTTGACTTGACTTTGTATTGTATAGGTTTACTTAGAGAACTGAGAGTGACTTTGAATAATATAGAGGTCCATCGATGTAGAGTCATTTATCGTTGAGGAAAGAAGACCTATGAGGTAGGGGTTTTCAACCTCAGTGAGAACTAAGGAAAGAGAGTCTAGGTTGTAGGTTGAACATTCATTTAGGACGAATCGAGATGGGAATTTTATATAAGTCTTAGGTTTACGAAGAATGAAGGAGTGTGATGAAGAGACAAGGTTTGGTATTTTAAAAAGTGGACTTAAAAACGACATCGGAGGATTGAATAGAGAAAAAGAAAGAGAAAGGGGAGGATTTTAGATAAGGTTTGTATTGTCCAGAATTTACATTTAATCTAGTACAACGTGGTAAGGAGTTTTGGAGGGGAGACAAGTAATCAGAAAGACACTTTCGTCCTAGGGTGGAACGCATAAGGGTGAGACCAAAAGCGGGAACGGTAAGAGAAGTCTACGGATGTGTTTACCGGGAAATAACCTTTCCAGAAGGATTGGTGGGTGTATCACAGTGGATGGATACTGAACATCAGGGATAGAGTAAAGGGAACGAAACAAAAAGAAGAATCGTGGTAAGTAATTGACTGTGTAATGTACAATAAACAATTACAGATAGAAGAACTCGATTTTACATTCCAGGTACTATAATAAAACAAGTAACATCATAGAGGTAGGGGAACTTGTTACAAACCGGATGTTATTCGTGAGTTATTTATAAACAACTTGTTCAGTTACTTGTTTAGGACGTCAGAATTGATCTCTACTGTTTTATAAATGAAAATCGTGGATTTTTCATCCGTACGGTAAGTAACTTAACTATATCACTTTTACTGACCTAACCTCGATATATATAGACTTGATGTGTTTATTCCATAACTAGTTTTTATATTCAACGTCTCTTACATGTTCTCTTTTTTTTTTGGTCAGAGAAGTCGTTCTCTACTACCCTTTCAACGTGTCGATGTACATTTAGTTACTTCAATCTTGTGTAGGAGTATAGTATGTGTTTTCATTTGAGTTTCACCGAATTTCTGAAATATTCTATACTGTGGTATTTTGAGGATCTTCTCTCGTATCCGTTTTTAAGAGACTGTATTTCACATCGTTATAAAAGAATCAAGTCAGAGGGTTCCGTTATCTTTGTTTTCGTTTTTATTTGTTTACATTGTTTTGAATGTTCGAAAATATGTCGTTTCCTTTGATATTTGTTAGCTTTTCTATGGATACTCAGACCCCTTTTGATAGACGTTTACTACGTTGGTTGTTCCCGAATTAAAGGTTTTTATATGTTTCTCAAGTATTTTATGTTATTTTTGGGGTTAGTTTTTTACTCGTCTTCTGGATTTGTCTGTAAAGAGGTTTCTTCTGGGTGTATACCGGTTGTCCGTGTACTTTTCTATGAATTGAAACAATTAATAATCTCTTCATTAAACTCTTTATTATTAAGAGATTATTAATGATCTCTTTACGTTTAATTTTGTCGTTACTTGGTAGAGTTTACCGGTACCAATTTTTCGGATCTTTATCGTTTACGACCTCTCTCACACCTCTTTTCCCTTGGGAGCTTGTGACAACCACCTTTATATTCAACTACGTCGGTGATACCGTTTGTCGTACCTCTAAGGAGTTTTTTTACTTTGATCTCAACCGTATACTAGGACGTTAGGGTGAAGACCCGTACATAGACCTGTTTTGATATTAAGTTTTTCTGTGTGTGTGGGGATACAAGTATCGTCGTACCAACTGTTATCGATTCTGTACCTTCGTTGGGTTTACAAGTACCTGTCTACTTATCTGTCTCTTCGACACCATGTACACACCTCACCTCATGATGAATCAGTATTTTTTCTTACTTTACGGTAAACGTCGGTGTATCTACCTGAACCTTTAATAGTATGATTCACTTCATTCAGTCTTTCTCTTTCGGTTTATGGTCTACTATAGTGAAGAAACACCTTAAATTTTATACTGTTTTTACCTGGATAGATACGTTGTCCTTGTGAGTGTCTGTACCTCTCGTCTGAACACCAACGGTCCCCCTTCCTCTCCGCCCCTCCCTGTCTTCCCCAAACCCCAAACGTCTACGTTGAAAATATGCGCCTTGCCTATTTGTCGTTCCGGAATGACGTATCGTGTCCCTTGATATAAGTTATGGGACACTATTTAGTATTACTTTTTGTTATATATATACATATTGACTTAGTGAAAAGACATGTCTTCTTTAATTGTATTGAAACATTTAGTTATTTTTACATTCAAGTCTTCTTTTGTAAAATATGTATATATTTTAAAATTTTATCGAATTTGTATGAAATATCTATAATACTATATATATAATATATATATTATACGTATATCTCTTTCTGTATCTCTTTGTCTCTCTCTCTCTCGTTCTTCTTTCCCTTCTACGTACTCGTACGATTTATGGTTTAAGTCTGTTGTTTTACCTATAAACTTCCTCCATTATACCTATATCTACAAGTGTTGTATTAAGGAAAACATATCCTTTTGTTTTTTTAATCAATACATATGAAATTTACCGTTGGACAAGGTCACAAGAACGGACCTCTTAGGGTCCCTGCCCCTCGGACCACCCGACGGCAGATGCCCCAGCGTCTCAGCCTGTGCTGACTTCACTGAATCGTCGTCGTCGTCGTATGAAATTACTTTTTAAGAACCCGTCAATTTCCTCTATTAGAAAGGTAGAAATACCTATTATGTTAATTTATTTTAAGGGTAATACGTTGTGACAAATGGAAGTTTTTGGAAGAATGTTGGTCCGTACTCCAGAAATGGAAAAATTTTATAAGAAAAATAAAACCTCTTAAAGTTTGTACATTTTTTACATCTCTCTAATCATACAATTTGGGGGTACATGCTCCTCAAGAGGAAGAGAAGTTTTACCTCATTGTCTAATCTAAATAGGAGACTGGACTTTGTTGACTTTTATTTGACTTTGTCAAAGTTCTGTAACATATAGTCCGTTACTTCCTGTGGCCAGTGACTCTTTCCTCCCTTCTTACTGTACTCGGACTACGGGGTTGAAATAGACCTGTCTTCAAAGTTCGGACTGTAGTCTCCCCTTGGGTCACTTGTAGTGACACCTAGACAAGAAGTCCCCGGTTTACGTGTTACTTTCTTGTGTGTGGTAAGTCTTTGCAAGGAGAACAAACCCACCCGTGATTACAAGAAGAAATCTCCGTTCGTCTTCGGTCCTCGTTCAAAGACAGTACTCACTACCCTCTGTTTCGAAAGGTAGGGTAACTGTTTTTAGTTTTCACCAGAAGAGGGAGACGATGGGCGAGACAGGTCCGAATTTGAAGACCCTTCTCTCCTATTCTTTATAGTTTCCTATGTATTGGTTTTCAAAGTTTCATAATATTTTATGTCTGAACTATTAAAAGACACGGACAGAGGATAGTTCAAGAGTATAATGTTAGTTATATTGTGTTTCATTGCTAAATCATCTTTTTAACCTATTAGTATTTGACTCGATAAGTCTAGAGAAATGTGGTAACAAATATTCTATACTCCGTCTTTTGAAACCACAATTCTACGAAAAACGACGAATTCCTTTGGTTTAGAGATCTCATCGGACCCAGTACTCGGAGAAACGTCCATATAAAGAATTTGAAGTACGACTTAAACATCTAAGTGTGAAAAGAGGATAAAGATCGATTAAGATATCCTCAGAATAGAGACTACATAAAGAAGAAACACACGGTGGAGTATCAGAAAGATTATGATAAAACACTGTACACCATAGTGAATTATTCGGTCCGGGAACCTTCCTACCTTTAAAGTAAGTCTGTGTCTAGGAATAGAGTTTCTTGTGTATCTCTCTTTATTTGGTTCATATATTTATTCAGATTGCATTTACGTGTTATTCTTCATGATATACTTTCATGAAAGTCTTTCAAACCTTGAACATTCTCTAGAATTGCCAGTTCGTAAGAATGAATTAAAATGTCTACTTCTTTGATTTACTTTTTTCTAATTTACCATAGGAGACACTTCATGTTAGAAGAGTACACTCCGTAACACCACGGGACCTTTTTTGTCACTTGAATCCCACTCTGTTAGATCCTTACTAAAACCTATAGTCGATCATTTGAGAGTAATTCGTGTTTAATAGTTTGAAAGAACTCGGAATCAAAAACGTAGGTATCTTTGTCCTATTATTACGAACAGACAATCCCAACAGTTTTTCTAGTTTACTCTAGTACTTTTCCGAAAGAACTAACACTCTATTATATGTTTATAGCTTATAATGATGTTAATTAATTGACGTCTTGCCCTTATCTGGAGTTTAGAGGAGTACAACTCTGGATACAGATAGTGTATAATTACACTTTGTGAGAGGTGCTGAGGAAATGTACTGAATCGTTAAGTGGAAGAACGTGTCCCATCTAATATTAATAGTTAGTATACATACAACAAATAAACTCAAAATACTCGTAAGTAGTGGACAAACTCAATATATGTCGTTTAATTTTGTCTACGAGAAAGATACTTTGAAAGAACCGATTAAGAGTGTTAATGTATCCTATTCTTAAAATAGATTGTAAAGAGTTATGGTACAACATAAAAGTCGGACAAATAAGACCGAAGAAGGAATCTTCGTGACAATCACAACTTATTTTCAACTCGTTAATTTTTCTTTTTGTAGTCCTTGAAACATCCAGTTTCTGTAGGAACTCCGTGAAATCTCTTCAATTCACTATTGTAGTATTATCATAACACAATGAAGAAACTAGACGATTCTTGAATTTGTTTTATTATTCGAAAAAATAAAGACTCAAAAGAAAGGTTAACAACGTCCATCGTTAATTTGATTCCTTACCCAATTGACATTTTCGAAAACGGGAGAATGAGTGGAGTAATGTCTGAGGAAAGAGAAATCCTACCCACTCTTTTCACCCTAGATTCAAATAAAAGGGTGTATAATGACATACTAAATTCTTTTCATAAGTTCTCCAACACACGACATGATCTTTCTTGTACTTTAAACCTAAGACTGCGGTACCCAAAGTCAAGAGACAGACCGGGAAATCTGAACTCAGTTCTTTGAAAAGATTACAGTCAAAAGAATAAACATTTTCTACTTTTGATTATCTTAGATGGGAAACCTAACAGGTCGCTTAACATACTATGAGGCGGGTTTTAGTTTTCTGTCGATTTTTCTACATGTAGTAGAAACCTTCTCTTTCATTTTAATTTTAGTAAAATAACGTTAATCGTCTTCTTTCTCATGTTATTCTGACAATGACGGAACTAGTGTACAACGACGAACTGATATGTTGGAGGGGAGGAGTCATTCTTCACCCCGTGTCAAGAATTTCGTGATCGGATGACACAAGAGGGAAACGGACCGTTTCATTATTTCGGGGAGAAAGATAGAGGAGGTATTTTTTAGTAAAATTTTTACTCCGTGTACTTATATTTCAATCTTTTAAATATACCACAATCGTTACGTTGACTAAATAGTCATAGGAGGTATGTCGAGATTTGTGAACGATAGTCAAGTCAAGTCTGTGAGTCAGTACAGGCTGAGAAACGTTGGGGTACTTAGCGTCGTGCGGTCCGGAGGGACAGATAGTGGTTGAGGACCTCAGGTGAGTTTGAGTACAGGTAGCTCAGCCACTACGGTAGATCGGTAGAGTAGGAGACAGCAGGGGAAGAGGAGAACGGGGGTTAGGGAGGGTCGTAGTCCCAGAAAAGGTTACTCACTTGAGAAACGTATACCGGTTTCATAACCTCAAAGTCGAAGTCGTAGTCAGGAAGGTTACTTGTGGGTCCTGACTAGAGGAAATCCTACCTGACCAACGTAGAGGAACGTCAGGTTCCCTGAGAGTTCTCAGAAGAGGTTGTGGTGTCAAGTTTTCGTAGTTAAGAAGCCACGAGTCGTAAGAAGTGTCAGGTTGAGATTGTAGGTATGCACTGGTGACTTTTTTGGTATCGGAACTGATCTGCCTGGAAACAACCGTTTCATTACAGAGACGAAAAATTATACGATAGATCCAACCAGTATTGAAAGGAAGGTTCTTCATTCGCAGAAAATTAAAGTACCGACGTTATTGGTAGACGTCACTAAAACCTCGGGTTTTTCTTGAAGGTCTACAAGTTCGACCAAAATCTTTTCCGTCTCCTTGGTCTCTGGTTTGACGGTCGTAGGCGACCTGGTACCTTTTTCGTTCTCTCAAGGTCTTTTTGTAAATAAAGACGAAATAACTGATACGGTTTCGGAAAGTGACACACCTAGTGTTATTTGACACCTTTTAAGACTTTCTCTACCCTTATAGTCTGGTGGACTGGACGGAGAACTCTTTAGACATACGTCCAGTCCTTCGTTGTCAATCTTGACCTGTACCTTGTTGTCTGACCAAGGTTTATCCTTTTCCTCATGCAGTTCTGACATATAACAGTGGGACGAATAAATTGAAGATACATCTCATGTAGTACTCTTTGGGACCCGACCTTCTTCGTGTTCGACCTTAGTTCTAACGGTCCTCTTTATAGTTATTGGAGTCTATACGTCTACTGTGGTAGGAATACCGTCTTTCACTTCTCCTCGATTTTTCGGAGAACTACTTTCACTTTCTCCTCTCACTTTTTCAACCGAATTTCGAGTTGTAAGTCTTTTACTTCTAGTACCGTAGACCAGGGTAGTGAAGTACCCTTTATCTACCCCTTTGTCACCTTTGTCACAGTTTGTGAACGATACCGACCCTGTATTTAAACTCAGACTTGAAGGATCGACAGTAGAGTTTCTTCCTTTGTTACCGTTCAGTCGTTTGGTTATTCGAAGGGACGACCCAGTCACCATTTATTAGACGGACTGTTAAGTCCTTTCACCGAAACTAGAGACCCAGTCCTTCTAAGGGACCTCTTCCTTTACCGTTAGATTAGGTCATAAAAACGGACCTTTTAGGTTCCCTGTCTCCTCGGACCGTCCGTTGTCAGGTGCCTCAACGTTTTCTTAGTCTGTACTGAGTCACTGATTTGTTGTCGTTGTTGTTATCGTCTGTTTATCACAGGTGTGTGCTTCACTTTTTCTTTAAGTATCAAAAGGTTAAGGAGTTTTTCACTTTGTGTATTAATGGTATACGTTACTTTAAGAATCCATGTATGGGTTTTATTGACTTTTCTCCATAAGTTCGTCTATCAATTATAACTACCGTCATCATCAGTGTTATTGGTTGTTCATCTTTGTTGGGTTTAAAGATAGTTACCTACTGTCTATTTGTTTTACACCATATAGGTAAAATGATAAGTCGGTATTTTCCTTTACTTCACAACCTATGTACACTGTAGAACCACTTAGAGTTTTACGATTTACTTTTCTCAGTCTACGTTTTACAGTGTAATAACATACTCAGGTAAATATACTTTATAGGTCTCCTCAATTTAGGTATCTCTGTCCTTCTTCTAATCCAGCACTCCCTCGACTTCTTCCCTTCTTATCCCTTACGGACGTATTACCCATACCCCAGAGGAAACCCTCACAACTTTTAAAAAACCTTGATCTATCTCCACTACTGACGTGTTGAAACATTTACATACTTAACGGTGGTTGACATATGAAAATGTACCAGTTAAAATACAATGTACTCAAAGTGAAGTTATTTTATTGTTATTATTTATTTATTTCGTTTTAGGTTTTGACTTTGTTTACTCAACAGACCTTTTAACGTTGTTGACTATTATAACTCCAGTCTTTCCTGTGAAAGATTCCTTTATTTGGGAAACGTTATAGTGACTTGTCTTACACAGTAGTAAGAAACCTTCCAGGAAGTTATATCCGATTACAGTACTAATAATTACCTTTATGTCGTTTTACATATAAGGACCCTTGGTCCCCCTCATACCACAATCATTACACCGAGTTCGATGTGACCAGAGACTGTTCGTCCGAATTCCGTATAATTTTGTATAATTTGTATAATTTTATGATTTTTATGTATCTCCTTCTCTATCTAATAGATAAGAAGACATTATGAAGTATTTAAAAGGAAATCAGTTTTAAAACTTTCGAGATCGTCCTCACTCAAACTCTGACGTGAGGGACATCTCATACACCCACGTTAAACGATTAAATCTCGGACACGATTCAATCGGTTAGACCTTCGTTCTCATTCTTGGTAACCATTTACTCCTCTTACAACCTTCACTCATCGCTGTCACGACTCGGTCACTTCCAAGAGGACTCTTTATAATATAGACGAGTTTGTTTCCCATTAATATTGGGGTGTCATCAAGGTACATTATTTAGTACGGGAGTTATAGAACTTCCTCCTTTCCAAAGATTATCTCCGGTACCCTGATACATATATTTTTGAGAAACATTTCATATTTCAAATATGGTTAGTATCAAAAGTAAAAATACTTATAGACCGATATTATGGATTGTTTGTTTGTTGTATAAACTTATCGTAAAAACATATGTTATAAGTAATTAATCAGAATTGTTTATGAATAGCTTATAATAAACACATGGGTTCTTCCTATCTGATATAATAGTTGTAAAATCTTTTATTAACTCCAAGACTCTTAGACTCTAAAGGAATTCAGTGTATTGAACCTCTGAGGTCTGGAAACCAAGGATCTAGTAAGGTTTCAAAGACGGGGTTCCCGACTTTACTGATTCGCGATACCAACGGTTTAAGGAAGCAGAAGGAATTCGTGATTTACACTAATAAATTGTGGGACCCGTTTCTAAGTAGTAAAGATAAAGACAGACACGTCACCAAGCCAAGTCAAGTCAAGTCAGCGAGTTACGACAGGTTAAGAAACGTTGGGGTACCTGACGTCGTACGATCCGGATGGACAGGTAGCGGTTGAGGGCCTCAAGTGAGTTTAAGTACAGGTAACTCAGCCACTACGGTACGTCGGTAGAGTAGGAGACAGCAGGGGAAGAGGAACACGGAAGTTAGAAGGGGTCGTAGTCCCAGAAAAGTTTACTCAGTCAAGAAGCGTAGTCCACCGGTTTCATAACCCGAAAGTCGAAGTCGTCGTCAGGAAGGTTACTTATAAGTCCTGATTAAAGGAAATCCTACCTGACCAACCTAGAGGAACGTCAGGTTCCCTGAAAGTTGTCAGAAGAGGTTGTGTTGTCAACTTTTCGTAGTCAAGAAGGCGGGAGTCGAAAGAATTACCAGGTTGCGAGTGTAGGTATGTGCTGATGACCTTTTTGGTATCGAAACCGATCTGTCTAGAAACAACCGTTTCATTACAGAGACGATAAGTTATACGACAGATCCAACCAGTATTGAAAAGAAGGTTCCTCGTTCACAGAAAATTAAAGTACCGACGTCAGTGGTGGACGTCACTAAACCCTCGGGGGGTTTTATTTCAGACAGTGACGAAGGTGACAAAGGGGTAGATAAAAGGTACTTCACTACTCTGGTCTACGGTACTAGAATCAAAAGTCTTACAACTCAAAATTCGGTCGAAAAAGCGAGAAGAGAAAGTGAAAGTAGTGCTCCGAGAAATCAAGAAGAAACGAAAGACAGTATTCACACCACAGTACACGTATAGACTCCAATAACTATAGAGAGGGTCGTTAGGACTAAGGTCGAACACGAAGTAAGTGGGGTCGAAAAGAGTACTACATGAGACGTACATTCAATTTATTCGTCCCACTGTTATATGTCGGAACTGTATGAGGAAAGGGTTAAACCTTGGTCAGACAACAAGGTACAGGTCAAGATTGACAACGAAGGACTCGACGTATGTCTAAAGAGTTCTTCTTCCAGTTCACCAGACCATAAGGGTAGAGAAAGCCTTAAAAGGTATCAAATAACACTAGGTGTGTCAGTTTCCGAAACCGTATCAGTTATTTCGTCTTTATCTACAAAAGGACCTTGAGAGAACGAAAAAGTTACTAGGTCACCTACGACCGTTAAACTAGAGACCAAGGAGACGGAAAAGATTTAGGTCGAACTTGTGGACCTTCAAGTGCCAATTCATGATAACTTGGACCGAATCTCTTAAAACTCGTGATGAAATGATCGCACACTCTACTGACGTTAACACGTCATCAAACTCGTAAGAAACCGTAACGGAAAGAAACCCTAACCTTACTTTTGACTGGAAAAGGTCAGGACACCGGTGACTCAAAAGGTTTAAACGACCGTTTAACTCACGTCGTGAAAGTATCGTAGTAGAAAATCCTAAACTTTATCGAGTTGGTCTTAAGGTAGTGGACGTGATCGAAACAAGTATCTCTACGAAGGATTCCGGGTGAACTGAAACGTAAGGTCCTACGGACCGAGACCCAACCACTAGTGTGGTAGTACTAATAGACCCAATACTTCTAGAAAAAACTAATCAAGAAGACACATACGAACGGTGGAGAAGAATTATAGAAGACAAAGACAATCCAGGTACGGTAAAGACAGGAAATAACACGGATAGAAACCAACTTTACAAGGGAGCCACAGAGACTAAAAGAACTTCTCTAGAGATTAGAAAGGGTAAAATAACAAAAGAAGATAAAGAAACGTAACTAACGATTCCTTCCGAAAGAATAGAGAGGAACGATAAGGAACCTTGAGACGTATGTCTACCCATATAGAAAGGAAAAGAGGAAACGGAAAACGAAGAGAATATAAGTGTCGATAAAGATTTCGGAGGAGTCTGTTGGTAAAACCGAAAACCGTAAAGAAAAGGAACTCCTACCAGAACTAGGAACGGAGAACATGTTACAGTACTTGGAGGTAGGTATCAAGAAATCCATGAGACAGATAGTCCAGATTAGGGAACTTTGATACACAGTGAAGGTGACATATTAGCATTCCCTAAACTAAATCCAGTATGGCTCACCAGATCACCAAAAGGGATGAAAGAAGTCAAATTCAGACTTAAACCGTTATTCCTCAAGTAATATATACGATGTCAGTCGAGGACCAGAATAAAACCGACTGACATATCTTGAAAAGGTAGAAATCGAAGTTTCTTATATTAGTTGGACTAAAACTATAACTGGTAGACCACTACCATAAAAGAAATCAACGACAACGTGCCTCAAGAGGGAGTCTTAGGTACGAATGGTTTATGTGTGTGTCACGAACCGACATGTAATAACCGATTGTATACTCACATGGAACACACAATCCACACCACGATTCTTAATGTGTCTGTATGAAAGTAAATTAGGAATTTTAACGAAAGACTCCTTCCAAATAGTAGAGAAAAAACTATTATATCTTTAATACTGAGTCTTTCTAATTTATTAAACTGGTTTCGGTGTCCGTCTTTGTATATATTTATTAGACTGTTAGTAACATCCTCTTATAATTTCTAAGGACTTTTAGGCTCCGATTAAAGACACTAAGGATGGACTTCTCGGTCATCCCACACTTTGTTTACAACTTTCAAGCACTGTCCTGACCCGGATATAGATCAAAACGAATTGAAGTCTGAGTGTCGAATTGGTGAGACGATAAGACTCTGTGTCCAGATCATACAAACATTAGTAAACTAAGGGGTGGGTCTGTTAATACGATTATTTAAAACCCAGTAATAGTAGTATTCACCGATTTGAAAAGATACAGTTTAGGAGAAATTTTATGAATTGTCAGTATCTTAAGTCCTTGTAAATACCTAAAATTTCAGGAGACTACTTACTGATCCTTCACGGACAGGTACACTCTCATAAAAACTCCTCTACCGTTTTCATTTTTTAAGTCTAATGACTCATAATAAGACGACGACCTAAGTCCTACAGTTTTTTGATCATACATACGAAAACTGATTGTATAAAAGGACAAGTCTACACATATTACATTCTCCCGTTTTATTAAGTAAACTACTTCTGTAGCACTATACAGTCTATGACACCATCTACGACGGTGTATCGACGATCCCAAACTCATAAGTTCTTCACAGTTAGACGGTCCCAATCTCCTTTTCCCTTTACAAGAAATGGTTTGTCCCGTTTAGAGTAGAGAGACTCTTAGTAAAGGACAAGACATTTACTCCCCCAACCTAGAGGTCCAGAATTAACTAAGACAAAAAACTGACATACCAAAGAAGAGAAGATAGTGATGAGAGTACACTTTTATAAGAAGAGTGTGACAGAATCGAAACGTTACGTAATCAAACTGTTTGCAGATGACTTAAAGATGACAGTCCGTGATTGCCCCACTTACTTCGTTCCAAGGAGGCGAGTATTTCGGATGTCAAGTTTTCGCATTCTGTTATTTATTTATCCTTCTGTTCACGTATTTTTATTAGTAATTATTATTTGTTCATTCATATCCAACCTTTCCAAGGTCCTTCTTTTATTCGTTCTACCGTGCAAAAACAAAGAAGTCCGTATACTAACCGAGAAAGTTAAGGGGTTTACTGCTGGATAGTTCCAATAGTCTAAAATTTTCCTTTTTTTACTACTATGGAATGTTGATTGAGTCCTTAGTTATTCGTAATGAGAACTTCTTTTAACATAACCCCGACCAAATGAGACATAGAAAAGGAACTTTGTAATCTCCTCGCCGAAGAGTTTTACTCGAAGCTCTGTTTGAAAAAAAAAAAGCACTCAGTTCGCCTTTCTGTTTCACTTTTCTCTCTTGGTCCCGAGTCCTTTTAAACGGTTAGTGGACCGGTAGTTCTAAAGAAATTCAGAGATCCGAGGGGAACCGTCGCCCTTAGACCTACTTTTCTTTTAATTACGGTTTTTGAAGTTCCGTCTAAAGTTAATAATGACGGGCCACCGTCCTTGGACCTTTCTTCTCCAGTTCCACACCGAACCGTTCTCCGTTGAGGGTCCTTTCCGCGACTCTGCCCGTCCCGCCTCTTGTCTGCCTCTTCCTCTGTGGGGCTCTACTTTCGCGTCTTTTTGAAAGCCGGCGACTTCGGCGCGCGCCGAGTCCACCGGGAAAGGGCGAGTCCACTCGAGGAGGGCACGGAGGGTAACCGGTTCCGCGGGCACCGCGACCCTCCCGCTGCGTCGGGCCAGATCAAGTCCCAGATCCCGCCGCGCAGTGAAGGCCATCGCGCCTCGAACATTTTGTGGGACCTCTCTTTTACCGCCGCCGTCGCCGAAGCCGCGGAGTCGTCGAGAGCCTACTCCTCGAAAAGAGAGTCGAGGCGGCAATGCCGGATAGAGGACCGGGTCACTGCCTCTCGTGGGCGGGCCAGATGGAGTTCTTCGACTTCTTCGAAGCTCTCCTTCTCGTCGTCGTCGTGGCCAGGCCCCCGGCGCCGTGGTTCTGCGCCTTGTCATTATTGTTATTGTGCCGTCGGCGGTGCCAGCGGCGGCGGCCTGGTCGCCGCCGCCGGCACCCCTACCCCCAGGCCGGCCAGAGGCCGCTGGAGAGGATGAATGCCTGAGGACCCCCGGACCCGGCCCAAAGCCGAAGCCCGGGCCTCTGGGGGAACCCTCCCGGACCCCCGCGGAGCCGGTGGGAGTGCCGACCGTCGTTTCATGACGACCCGAAGTCGAGCCTGCTCAGCCTGCACCTCCGGTCAGGGGCCCTGGTCCGGCCGCCGCCGCCGCCCTCCTTTCTGGCCCGAGGCGAGGTCATAGCGCCCGAGTTTGGCGGCCGCCGCGGGGACCGGCGGTCGCTCCACTGATTGTCGTTGAGCCGGCTCGCCTCCTTCGGGGTGAGCACCACCCCCCGGTCTTCCGGCCGCCGGGGGCTCGACGTCTCGGGCAGCCCCTCTCTACCCCGCCGCCTGCTGCTCCTCGTCCTCCCCCTTCTGCCGCTCCTGTCCCTGGGCCTCCGGCTCCTCGGCGACACCAGACCGGCCTGTCACTTACCGTCGGCCGAAGACGGGATGTCGACGGCCCTTTTGATAAGCCTGAGCCTCCTTCTCCTCCTGCTGCTGCACCGGAGGTCGTCTGTCCATAACTTCCTGCTGTGGGAAAGAGCCGTAGCCGGGTCCGCCCCGGTGTCATTCGGAGAGAGCGGCGACGGACGCTTTAGCCGGCAGCCGGCCGACCTCTGGAGTCAAGTCCCTCCCCCTCCGTAGCGCTACTTACTGTCCCGCCGCCGGCGGCCCTCAGATCTGTCCTCGGCTTTGGAGCTCCTCAGCCGCCGCCGCCGCCTCGTCCCTCCTCCCACACTAGGCGACCTGAGGTCGGGGTAAGGATCTATGGCGCAATTGCGATTCTTTGATTGGGGAGAGGACGGCGGCGGTGAGCGCCTGTACCTGAGTTGGGACCTAAGCAGGTGTCCGAGGGAAGAATTTTGGTTATTAGTATAGCCGCCGCCCCGGAAGCCGCACCTGAGGGGGTCCTAAAAAGGGTTGTCGGAGGGAGGGTCGCGCCGCCACCGGCGGAGCTCAAGTGAGTCCTAGTTAGTGAGGTTAGTATGTCCGAGGTTAGTATGGATGGACTTCTTGTGTATGTTGTTTGGCTTCGAAAGGCTTGGGCTCCTCCTTGAAGAGGTTGTTAAATTTGCCCTCCTCCACAGGGGTTGCCCCTCAAAGTCACGGGTGATAAACAGGTACAAAGAGAATTGACGACGGACGGATAAAAAGGAGTAAAACCCTGACTGAATGGATCCGTACTCTCCCTGTCCTCATAGGCTCCTACCTCCTGAGCCGTCATTCATAAGTTGGGGCACCACTTCCGTTGTTTCCCTTACGACAATCACCAGCCGAGATCGGCGTGACCCGCAAAATGGGCTCCACTGAAGTTGGACGTTCGTGTACCAAATTATCACGTTGTGTTGTGTAACTCCCGTAAGCACAGTAGAAAGAAATTCTTTCTTATACCAATAGCACTATTCTTACTATTGGGGCACCGACCAAAATTCTAAAAAGACATACTACATAACCCCTTAAGTTTTGTAGAAGATTTTCTTGTTTTATAATATTCGTTCGGACAATCATCTCTCGTAAATTTTACACACTGAATTTAAAAGAAACCCGGGATTCATCATTGGTATACACCTCTACGGTCAGGTTAATGAGTTTTAAACTTCAACTACCAAGTCCGTAGTATTTCCGTCACCCAAAAAATTTTTAACTCAACAACAAGATTTTCTGTCACATTCTAGAGAACTTTGACATCAATTTAAAACATTATAACGTCACAATATAAAATATCATAATTCATATACACATCTATAGAGATTAAAGAAATTTCACTTACTTACGTCTTTCAGTCTTCAGTACGAAGATTTGACTAACTAAAGGGTCGGGTCTCGTCGAGGTGAAGGTGGTCACCTTTTTTCATCACCTTACCGTCACGTCCCAAAACGTCAGTGGAATCAAACCTAACCAGAGACCCGGGACGGAAAACGAAACGACTTACCGACACCCGTCAGAGCAAGTGAGTAAGTAATTCGGTCGTAGTAGATATAACTCGTGAGTCCTATGTCGTCACCATTCAGTTCCACAGGGACGGGAAGTTGTGTCCTTCTTTTACTTATGACTAGTGAAATACAAGATACTTCCTATATTCCTACCACATTCACCACATGAGATGATATCTGTCCCGAGATCATATCTCCCGAAGGGAGTACCGAGTCAACCATTTAGTAGACGGACGTTACGTCCTCTGGGTCCATACTAAGGACCCAGTCTTTCTAGGGGACCTCTTTGTTTACCGTTGGGTGAGGTCATAAGAACGGACCTCTTAGGGTACCTGTCTCCTCGGACTGTCCGATGTCAGACGCCCTAGCGTTCCCAGCCTGTGCTGAATCGCTGATGTGGTGGTGGTGGTGGTGACATCTGTACCACTACCACCCTTGAAACACTTTACTCTGGACTTCGTCCTGTTCTGCTGTCGGAACATAATCTGTCCTCTCGTAAGACCCGTCTCCAATGTTCTCCTCCTCCTTTCCGGAACTCAACTCGTTCCCCCTCACTCAATCTCGCGCTCGAAGGGACTGTATTAGACATTTTACTACGATTAGAACTAATCTTACTACGGACCCTTCTAATTTTCTTTCATTTAAATCATTCTACATAAAATCTACATTAAATTTCTTTAATCTCTATAGATGTGTATATGAATTATGATGTTTTACATTGTAAATATTATAAATCTTTCTACATGACGACTTATCCATTCAAGAGTCACAATCCAGGAAGAGGGGACATGGGGACTTTGAAAGATGGGAAAAGTGAGTTGTACTTAAGTGACAGTACCAAACATAAATATTTTAACTGAATCTTTATCAGTTTTCTACGTCAATCATCTGAATTTCTCACATGACTTTTATCACATTCGGAGACAAACCTATATCGGTTAAGATTCTATCAGTTTATTATCTAATACTATCAGGAATTGATATCGCCCTAATCTTCTCCTGACTTTAGGTCGTGAGTACAATACCACGGGACCCTCGTTCTCCCTGTGATATACATATATCACAAGATGGGGTGTATAATGTCTCTGTTCTTTATTTCAGATAATGGATCTTCAATGTGATCATTTTAAGTGTATTCACTGTAATGGATACTAGTTATGGATAGACGTACGAACAAAGAGGTTACCTTGACGAGACAAGACACTTGACCGGGAAAAAATTCTTTATGTCCCAAACGTTCATAATAACGACTTAGACGGGTCGTTTGAGTGTCTCCGTCTACCACAGTAGGAGTGGAATATCCACTCCTGTCACTCTGAGTGTCTTCGATTCTTTACATGGGCGTCAATTTGTCGATCACTCACTGTCCTGATTCTAAACCAAAGTCTAAAAAAAAGTTGATAATACGGGTAGGATGAAACCCATAATCAACATCTCTCGAAAGATTTAATCTCCTATGAAATTAATCTTAATTTTATTAACTTATGAACCATCCTGAAGTATGTCTTAATGACATACTTTCCACGTGTCACGAGTTGATTCCACTGAATGTGTAGAAAGAACAGTGACAATTCTACTTACTGATTATAAAAGAATCCGTGCTTTTAAAATTTACCTGAGCTTTCCCTATCCTAACGATCTCGAATCCATTGGCGGTCAGTGAAAGTGGTCACACCTTCCTTCCTTTAATATTTCATCAAACGTGAAATTATTTACCATTTACATTCCATCGGACCCCCTACCTTTCTTGTCACCGATTCTCTGTCTCTTAGGTCCAGAATCCTGAACAGTTTTACTGGAATTAGTTTAATTGAAGACTCGGAGCAAAAGAATATATAATTTACCCTCTTTGCCAAAGACGACAGACAGTGTCAACACTCCTAGTTTACTGTATCAAACATTTGTTTACATTTCACTATAAGTTTTCAAACCTGTCGTCAACATAAGGACCATTTGATGTCATATATACACTTCTCTTTACCAACAGTAAAAAAATATAAATGATCTCATAAAGAACGGATAAGTTGTAAATTAAAAATAACTTAAGACAATTTATGTATAACATCTATAACTATATCTTTAAACTCAGTTTTACACTACTTAGGAATTTACATAATATATGGACGACGACGATTCAGTGAAGTCAGCACAGGCTGAGACACACTGGGGTATCCGTAGTCGGGTGGTCTGAGGGGACGGAGACTCTAAGAAGTCCGTTCTTGAGACCTCACCCAACGGTAAAGGAAGAGGTTACGTAGTTTCACTTTTCACTTTCACTTCAGTGAGAGAATCGCTGGGGTACCTGGCGTCGGATGGTCCGAGGAGGTAGGTACCCTAAAAGGTCCGTTCTCATGACCTCACCCCACGGTAATGAACTGGATGACATATAGGACCATCTTTCTTTCACGGACAATCAAGAAAATCACACGTGTGAATTGCCACTTATTGAAGTGAGGGATATAAATACATAAGACTTAGGAAACAGTGTCATATTACTAATCAGTCACGAATTGACATCCAAAGCAATCAGTTGGTCACACGAATACTTTTATCAAATGAAACTCATTATTAAAGTGGTCTTCTAACATTCAATTTACACTCTCATTCGAAATCGCTCGAAAATAATCAATAGAAAATTTACACATTGTGTAACATCTAATCGGGAAATTTATCAAAGATTAGTAAACTAGAAATTTTTGAAGAATAGTCATGGGATCAAAATCATTAATTCCATGATACTCAGAGACGAAAGAGTAGACATTTTAAGCCCCCAACGGAATCTATTACAAATACAAGAAAGGTCGAGATTCAAAATTCTAAGACTAAAACTTGACGGAATGGTTTTGTTGAGTTCCTGGTCGAACTTCAGCGTAATCTAGTACTGTTGGGTGGTTTTCTTTTATCTTTCCGTCTTATCTAAATGAAAGAATCCGAGTATGCTAGTAATAAAATTTCAACAAAAAGTCAATGTTCTCTGTACTAAAAGAATCTTTTAAACTTGACTCTAGATACTTCGTTTTTTACTTAGTCATAACATACGGAGTGAGGGATCAGAGTGTGAGTTGGCACCGTATTCAAGTTTATTATATAATCTTGAAAGAATTACGAAACGTACATTTATAGTTACATACGTATGTATACATGTACTCACACACGTGTGTCTGTAAAAGTAACTTGTCATCTCACGGATAATACACGGTTCGTTATAAAATTCGACGTTCCTATACACCTCTTGTTCCGTCTACTTTAGAGAGGAGAGTATCTCAAATGTAAGATCCCCTCGACCCCTCTACCTGTGTATTTGTTTACTATCAAAGTCAATCACTACCAACGATTGTACTCTCATTACTATCATTGAACTTCCGGTATTTTCACTGTAGTCTGATATGTATAAGAAGTCGAATAAAAAAGTGAATTATAACATAGTACCAATTGAAAGGAATATAATTCGAATTCATGTTTCGGTATTAAATTTTTAGAGTGTGAAGTGACCAGGGAAGGAAACGACGACGAACCAGTGGTTTACACAGGTAGAGAACAGTGGGGTACTTGACATCGGGCGATCCGAAAAGACAGGAACCCTAAAGAGTCCGTTCTTCTGACTCACCCAACGGTAAAGGAAAAGGTAGATTAGTATATTTTTACGATTTTAGAGACGGTAGGACTTTTACGAGAAATTGGAACAAGAGATCGAGAATGAGGAAGAGTCGGTTCTAATTACAGAGAAAGGAGGGGAAAGGAGAAAGTGTAAGTGAGTCGGGGGTAAATCAAATCGAAAAAGTCGTAAATAATAAATATTTGAATTTTTTTAATAAATATATAAAAACTGACACGATCCAGAAACAACAATACCGTAGAAGATCAACGTCGTTAGTCCCCAATGAGTAACGTCACCGAAGAGAAACCTCGTGACAAAGATCCCGCATACCCGGAGTCACCAACGTCGCGTGTCCGAGTCATTAACGTAGAGCACCCGAATTAACGAGACAAACACCTTAGGAGGGTCTGGTTTCTAGCTTGGACACAGGGGACGTTGGCGTCTGACTAAGAGTAAGAGACACGGTGTTTCTTCAGGATCCAATCGAAAGAAATGGTAGGTAATGGAGACATTGGAGTGACAAACAGGAGTCAATGAGTCAACAGTTTAGGTTCTCCAAATTTATAGTGGAGAAACTATGTAAGTTATGTAACTGTTAAGTGAAAAGTACTTTGAGAGAGGAAAGGTTTGAAGACATAGTGGTGAGGATGAAAAGTAAATAAACAGACGGACATAAAATTTATAACCACCAGAAAAAGAAAACGTCAAACAGATTGATCAAAGAGGACCGACGACGACGACGATTCAGCGAAGTCAACACAGGCTGAGACACGCTGGGGTATCTGCCGTCGGGTGGTCCGAGGGGGCAGGGACCCTAAGAGGTCCGTTCTTATGACCTCACCCAACGGTAAAGGAAGAGGTCACGTACTTTCACTTTTCACTTTCACTTCAGTGAGAGAATCGCTGGGGCACCTGACGTCGGATGGTCCGAGGAGGCGGGTGCTCTAAAAGGTCCGTTCTCATGACCTCACCCTCCGGTAACGGAAGAGGGAAGAGGACCGATTATGGAGGGTTAAAATATAAAAAACGGAATCTAAAGAGAGAGGACTCAAAAACTGCATTAGTAAATAATCTGTCAAAGAAGACCTACATGGTCTTCATTGTTGTGGCAGACAGGAACAGTCGAAAGTAAGAAAATGAAACAAAGAGGACGAAACAAGGGACAAAATCAATTGTAAACGTAAATTATTGTACCAAGTAAAGGTAGGTGGGTCTTGAATTCGATTTTTAGAATTTAAACGGAGTCAAGGAAGGAAAGGAGGTAGAACGAAGGTTTGAGTCTCGTGTCAGTTTGAACAAGGGTTTAGGACTTCAAGATGGAGGATGTATAGAAAACTTAGTCAGAGAAAGAGGAGTAAGGGGTGACAGAACGGATTGACAAAATCGTTAAAGGATTATCAACAGATACGAAGACCTCACATCGAAAAGGTCAGTTAAAAAGTCACGGTCTCCTAATAAAGATTTTTTTTCATATATTATAAAGTAAGTACGAATATTAATGAGTTACCGAATGGGAATGAGTAATCTAGTTTAGATTCGAGGAACCGATTTGACAAGTACTAGATTCATAAGGACGCAAAAGAATGAAGTAAAGGATTATCAGGGAGAATAGTGTGAAATGAAAGACCTTTTGACCTTAAAAGACCTTGTGACGAACCACAAGTGACTGACAGTACTCCAAAAACACGGAAACACGTACAATAAGTGAAGAAACTCTTCCAACAAAGAAGAATCATTGACGAGAAGTAAGAATTTTCAGAGTGGAGACAGATGAGAACTGAGGGATAGGAGAAGTGGGACTTTAAACCGAGTAGTAAACGACGAGTTTATTGTAGAAAGCGTAAGAAGTATATTAAATAAAGTCGCTAATATTGACACATACGGGTGACACGGTGTATCTAATGTCGAGGAACTCCATTACAAGGATGTCCTCCTTAACTCATGTGACCATCTCTGGTGTCCGAAAAGTGAGTAAGACACAAACTTAGGGAGGAGAGAACGAACTGGTGTTCCAGTACTCGGACCTACTGACTCTCTTGTCATTATGGTAACTGCCCCTAAGTCAAGTCAAGTCAGCGAGTCAGCACAGGCTGAGAAACGCTGGGATACTTAACGTCGTGCGGTCCGGAGGGACAGGTAGTGGTTGAGGGCCTCAAGTGAGTTTGAGTTGTAGGTAGCTCAGTCACTACGGTAGGTCGGTAGAGTAGGAGACAGCAGGGGAAGAGGAGGACGGGGGTCAGGGAGGGTCGTAGTCTCAGAAAAGGTCACTCAGTTGAGAAACGTACTCCACCGGTTCGTAACCTCAAAGTCGAAATCGTAGTCTTGTGGGTCCCGACTAGAGGAAATCTTACCTGACCAACCTAGAGGAACGTCAGGTTCCCTGAGAGTTCTCAGAAGAGGTTGTGGTGTCAAGTTTTCGTAGTTAAGAAACCGCGAGTCGAAAGAAGTGTCAGGTTGAGAGTGAAGGCATGCACTGGTGACCTTTTTGGTATTGGAACTGATCTACCTGGAAACAACCGTTTCATTACAGAGACGAAAACTTATACGATAGATCCAACCAGTATTGAAAGGAAGGTTCTTCATTCGCAGAAAATTAAAGTACCGACGTGAGTGGTAGACGTCACTAAAACTTCGGGGGTTTTTATTTCAGTCGGTGACAAAGGTGACAAAGGGGTAGATAAAGGGTACTTCACTACCCTGGTCTACGGTACTAGAAGCAAAAGACTTACAACTCGAAATTCGGTTGAAAAAGTGAGAGGTGAAAGTGAAAGTAGTTCTCCGAAAAATCAAGGAGAAAGACGGTATTCCCACCACAGCAGACGTATAGACTCCAATAACTATAAAGAGGGCGGTCAGAACTAAGGTCGAACACGAAGAAGGTCGGGTCGCAAAGAGTACTACATCAGACATATATTCAATTTATTCGTCCCACCGTTATATGTCAGAACTACCCCTAATCTCTACGACTCCCTGAACCAACCCCCTTCCACCGTATCTCTTTTAATCAAATAAACTTCGAATAAAAAACAATAAGTTCACCTTTATTGGACATACGATAACATCAATGTGTTAACCTTATTTTCACTCTCTCACCATGTATTACACTTTCATTTCACGACAAATAATTTCCTTATCTATCGAAAAATTATAAACAAAGAAAAAAAAATTACACCCAAAAAGAAAAAGTTCTGTTTTAGTTCACGATGTTTCCCATGGCATCAAAAAAATTTAATATAAAAATGAAAAAGTTCGTCAAACTGATCGGCCTTATAGATTTTGAAACATAGACATTATTTTATCCATATTTCTTAAAACTTTTAATAAACAACGAGAGTAAGAACTTCTTACTTTCGACTCACTCGAATTTCAAAAATTTTCAATTGGTGAAACATTCTTTTTTTAAGAATTTGAAGGTTCTTGTAAGTACCCTTTTGGTCCCCAAACATATGGAGTCAAACTACTAAACTCTTTAATTTTAGATGATATATTTTATAGAAAATAGACTTTTAATAGAGATCGTATTAAATTTTATTTTTAGTAGTCTTTTGAACATTTAAGGGATACTTATATAAGTACCTCAGATCAAACTTTGTGACCGTATTTATAGTCCCGAACCCAGTAAATTTTTCTTTGGACCCAAACTTAAACCCGGAAAGGAGAACAATCGAAAAAATAACTTCCGTTCAACGACTTGGTGAAATTTGGAGTTAAAAGAGTGGACATTTTATCTCAACACTCTTAATTTACTTTATTACGGACATTTCATGAACGGAGTCATGTACTGTGTATCATTATGATGATGATTATTATTATCGTCGATTAGGAATACATACCCGAAGGGACCATCGAGTCTACCATTTCGTAGACGGATGTTACGTCCTCTGGGTCCAAACTAGGGACCCAGCCCTTCTTGGGGACCTCTTCCTTTACCGTTGGGTGAGGTCATAAGAACGGACCTCTTAGAGTACCTACCTCGTCGGACCACCCGACGTCAGGTACCCCAGCGTTTCTCAACCTGTGCTGACTCACTGAAGTGGAGTGAAGTGAAGTTAGGAATACATCGTGAAACACGGTCTGTTAATATTAACAATACATTAGAAATACTCCGTCCATAAATAGTCTAAAACATCTATCCCTTTGACTCTGTGTCTTCAATGCATTAAACGGACCCCAGTACTCACGTCTCCGTTACAAATCTGGGTCTATCACCGGGAATTGACGAGACGATCTAACGGGAAATTACACACATTCATGTATTTCGGAGACATATACAGGAGATGATAATAATAATAGATCTGTTAATAGACCTCTTCCGTTACCGTGGGGTGAGGTCATGAGAACGGACTTTTTAGGGTACCTACCTCCTCGGACTTTCCGACGTCAGGTATCCCAGCGACTCCCAGCCTGTGTTGACTCGCTGAAGTGAAAGTGAAAAGTGAAAGTACGTAACTTCTTCCTTTACCGTTGGGTGAGGTCACAAGAACGGACCTCTTAGGGTCCCTGCCCCCCTCGGACCACCCGACGGTAGACACCCCAATGTGTCTCAGCCTGTATTCACTGAATCGTCGTCTGTTAATAGTTTCTACACCTATCCACTTCGTCGAATTATGTACTTTAGGATCTCACGGTTCCCATTAGACACTTTGTCGAAGGAATCCTGTTGTTTAATGTTTAAAAATGAGTGAACTGTAAATCCTTACCACACCTTGGTAAATAGGAATAAATCTAAAATCTAATTAGTTAAGTGACTAAATACTCCTTCCGTCAGACGACATTATATTATGTTCAATGTATTATACATTTTGGTATTCCTGATACTATGATAAAGATTAAGAAGTTTCTAACCGGATCAGAGTTTTCCCCACCCCTTTCACCAGGAGACTAAATATAATGGTGAAATTTTGAATACGAAAGGTAACAAGTAAAAGTTCTACATTTTCAGAAAATTCATATTATGTAAACAAGAGAGTAAAAACGTGGAAAATTTTCTCGAAACATACATAAAAGGATACCAATATTAAATAAAGTCACCCTTACTTCGTAAGATTTTAAAGACCCTAAAATTTTTTTAATCTATAAAAGTAATAAAGAGTCATCTCAATACTTCAGAATTTTATTGAAGAGGAATGACTCTTCATAAAATAAATTCACTTTCCTTGGAGACTGGTCTCCAATATTGTAGTCACGTTTCTCTATAAATAGATCAAGTATTCTCAAATTTTGACTTCATTAGAAATTTTATATACCATTCGTTCGTTATCATCGAAGAAATACTTTTCATATAATGATTACCATATAGAAATAAGAATAGGACATAATTAAATCATATGTACGTTTTAACGATGATAAATTAAACCCTTGGTTTAATTTATGATTAACATATTTAATAATATTGTCAATGACAGAGTATCGAAATCTAAAACTGAAAGTATGAGTATTAAATAAAAATTGTCTACAATTTCACTTGGCCATCGTCACATAAACCTAAAACGACAAAATTATTACATACAAAATTGGACTTAGAGTGTTCACCATCAAATTTTTTGTTTTGTTTTGAACTAGATTAATTATCAGAAGTAATTGTAGTGAGACTTTTTATTAAAAATTCTCCCTTCACAAATCCAAAATCAAAAATAGCTTGTAAAAATACCAATCCAAAATGTACAAAATAAGAAAACTTTTATGTAAAGATTCCTTAATGGAAAAATTTTCCTAATATTTTTAAACATGATTGTCCATTATTATAGACTTTTATTTCATTGTTCAGATAGTATATCTTTGGTAGTAATAATGAAAATGTTCCAGAATTAACAAAAAGAAATAAGATCTCCATATCTAAAATTCCTCCGAAGGGTCCACCAAGTCACCATTTCTTAGTGGGACGGTTATGTCCTCTACGTCCTTCCGTTCAAGGTAGAGACCAAAGTCTATCTCCTTTACCGTTGGGTGAGGTCATAAGAACGGACCTTCTAGGGTACCTGTCTCCTCGGACCACCCGGTGTCAGGTACCCCAGAACTCCTCAACCTGTACTGACTCACTGACTCGTGTGTGTATCTCAAATTTCAATACGGTAAACAAAACAGAACCATCGTCTCAATGACGAGACACAGGTATCAAAAAACGAATTTTACAAAAACGTGTTACCGAATACGTAAGTAAAAATACCGACATAACTATAGTTTACCGTTCGATTATAAATCTTTATTCCGAACCCACGTTTTGAGAGGTTCAATCACTATTCACTACTTCTTACATGGTTGTTTTAACGAGGGGACAGAACTTATATGTACTTACCCCTTTTTTAGGAAGTCCCCGTTACCCGTAAAATTGTGTACCTTGTAGATAAAATAAAACGTCAAACTCTGGAGAAAATGTACATATATACATGTTTTCCTTAAACGATTAACAACGATTAAGGATTTTTGTGAAACATGAATATTTCCTTTGAAAACGAGACATCCTTAAGTGGATGCATATTAAAAAATTTAAATGTATTTTTCTCTCATTAACTTTAATTGACCGTCTCCCTTTAGATATCTGACACACAAAGAAGATCAGGGACCCCACACCGGATCTTGGAACTAGTCGGAATGATTACTGAAGGATCTAATTCCTATGGATAATTTCACCTTCACCTCAGCGAGTCAGCACAGACTGGGAAACACTGGGGTACCTGACATCGGATGGTTCGAGGAGACAGGTACCCCAAAAGGTCCGTTATCATGACCTCACCCGACGGTAAAGGAAGAGGTCCCCTAGAAGGGCTGGGTCCCTAGCTCGGACCCAGAGGACGTCCCTAGCTCGGACCCAGAGGACGTACCATCTGTCTGCGAAATGGCAGACTCGGTATGGATAATTCCATAGTGTTTACGAACGACAGAACTTAATCAAGTGAACTTCTTTGTAACAAAGAGGATCAGTAAGTAGGTAAATGAGTGAGTATTTAATAAATAACCCGTGGAGGTTGGTCAGGTAAGACTTCCTCTAGTCGGGACCCTAAAGAAACCTTCCTTACTACGACCTCGACTTTGAGGTCATGAAACCGGTGGAGTACGCTTCTCAACTGAGTAACCTTTTCTGAGACTACGACCCTCCCTAACCCCCGTCCTCCTCTTCCCCTGCTGTCTCCTACTCTACCGTAGTGACTGAACTACCTGCACTCAGACTCACTTGAGGCCCTCAACCACTACTCGTCCCTCCGGTCCGCTCGACGCTAAGTACCTCAGCGTTTCTCAGTCCGTGCTGACTCGTTGACTTGACTTGTCTACACTAAGATCTTCTACTTATATGTGAAAGATCTTGACATCCTCACTATGTAAAAGGGTTGTGTGGTGGAAGGAGAGGGGAACGAAAGAGAAGGAAGAGGATTTAAATACATGATCGATCGGAAGTCTTAATTTTAAAGTAATGACACGTAGTAACAAAGTCTAAACATATAACATTGAACCCTTTCCACTGAAATTTTCAATCAAAGACGTTTATACTTATGAGGGACACTATTTCAAATGGTGTTTTCTTTATCAAAGTAAAGAATGTCCTGAAATCTTCATTATTTCACATATCGACCATTCTTCAACGACTTATCGTGTCCCTCGATCCGGACCACGAGACACTACTGGACCTCCCCACCCTACCCCCTCACCCTCCCTCCTAGTTCTTCCTCCCCTATACACATATCAATCCCGACCAAGTGCAAAAAAATACGTCACCTTTGTTACAGCATTTCACTAATAGAAGGTTAATTTTTAATTTTTTACAATTTTCATTTTTTCTCTATTCTTACTTAAATAGGTTTTACTTTCAATAGTTGAACTTTGCAAATACTAACACCAAGTTCTACAAGATCTTCATAAGAATGTTGTTTTCAGAACAAAACAAAAAAAAATTTACAGTAGAAATTTAGAGGGAAGAAAACCTAACATTTCGGAATTTACTATTTTCGCAAATGATTCTTGAAAGACATAAGCTCGTCAAATAGAATTAAATGTACTTCCCTCGACAATTACAAATAGAGGTACCCCTTTGACTTTATGTCTCCCTTTTACCGATCCAAACGGGACACAATTCTAGGGTGGTGGTAATTCAAAAGTCCGGTCGTAAACTTGGGTACTAGACTGAATTCTCAGGTGTTAGAATCGGTGACCCTTCGTCATCTAAAAGAATTACATAGAAAAGAGTGGATTATTGAAATAACCTCGTCCATCCAGTGAGCATTGGAGACCCGGAACTAAAAACGTAGACAGTTTACTCCCCTATCATTTTAGTTGAAATGAACGTCGGTACTGAAGACATCCCGTGGATGCACTACAAACACCTTTACGAAAGATCTTTAATCTTCACTACATATCGATACAATAGAAAATAAAAAAATTAACCTCCTATTAACGAAATACCACAACATAACCAAAGGAGGTATATTGTTGCGTTTAGTCAGTATTGAGACACACACATGCACACATAGAGTTCTCTCTAAAACTCGGGAGTAGGGTGGGGAGCTCTAACAGTGTCTCACGGTCCGACCCGAAGGACACAATATATCGTCGTAGGACGATCGGTAGCTAAAATGTGGACCGTCAGATATATACAGTTGGGATGAAAGAATTAGACGGGGTGGGACAGGACAATAAAAATTACAGTATTCAATCGTAAAGGGTTGTTATCATAAAATTCGTCGTACACAAGTCGTGATACTGTACAGGACGATGACGATTCAGTGAAGTCACACAGGCCGAGACACTGGGGTATCTGTCGTCGGGTGGTCCGAGGCGGTAGGGACCCTAAGAGGTCCGTTCTTGTGACCTTCCCCAACGGTAAAGGAAGACGTTGCGTACTTTCACTTTTCACTTTCACTTCAGCGAGTCAACACAGGTTGAGAATTGCTGGGGTACCTGACGTTGGGTGGTCCGAGGAGGTAGGTACCCTAAAAGGTCCGTTCTCATGACCTCACCCCACGGTAACGGAAGAGGGTAATACTACAATTATTCATTTTCTCAACCAATTTAAATATCGAGGATAGTCTTAAAAAATTTCGACAGAGAGTTTGACAGGCTCATCTATTTTCCTCAGTAGAAAAATATAATGGATTAATCACGGAACAAAGACCCACGACTTTTTCTTAAAAGAATATAAACAACAACAAGCCAGAGGTTCAGCACAGGCTGAGAAAAGTTGAGGTACTTGACGTCGTGCGGTCCGAAGTGACAGGAAGAGACAGAGGGTTTCAAACGAGTGTGAATACAGGTAACTCAGTAACTACGGTAGGTTGGTAGAGTAAGACAGCGGGAGAAGAGGAAAACGGAAGTCAGAAAGGTTTGTAGTCCCAGAAAAGGTAAACTAGAGGAACGACATGTCCCTGAGAGTACTCGGAAGAGGTTGTGGTGTCAAACTTTCGTAGTTGAGAGGCTAGGTATTTACTGATGACCTTTTTGGTATCGAAACTTATATACATGGAAAAAACCGTTTCACTGAAGAGACGAAAAATTATACGGCAGATCCAACCAGTATCTAAAAGAAGGTTCCTTGTTCGTAGAAAACACCGGAGTCAGTTCACAGGCGTCACTAAAACCTCGGGTTCTTTTAATTTAGAAAGTGACAAAGGTGAAAAAGGGGTAGATAAACGGTACTTCACTAACCTGACCTACGGTACTAGAACGAAAAACTTACAACTCAAAATTCAGTCGAAAAATGAGAGGAAAAAGTAGGAGTAGTTCTCCGAGAAATCAAGGAGAACCGAAAGACGGTGGTAGTCCCTTCGGGGAAGAATAGAAATGTCAATATAATTAAATTATCCAATACTTTGCCAAACTTTGATCTAAAATCAGAGGAACTGGCAATCTAAACGACTATGCTTTCTACCCCATGTAACGAAATTAGGCTTTGTATCATCACTTAAACTTTGTCTTTTTGTAGAGAATCTTTATATCTACCCAGAATCTCAGTCGAAGACAATTGTAATAGACTTCTTGTCTGTCATGAACGTCGACCATCTCTTCTTACCGGACAGTGTACGACAAGAAGTAGATCAAACATTCTATCCTATGGTACTCATGACAATGACGATTTCACCCTTCTACTCCACACGGGGATACTTATCCGTCATCTAACTTGTCCCTCATTAGTTCTCTAACCCCCTATTTGATAGTACGACTAAATTATTCCTTAATTTCCTTAAATTTCACGTAATCCTAGAAATCAGAGGATCAATCAAGTACATATTTTGTATTACTTTAAAAGTAGGGTAAAACGTAAACTTTAACATAGTCTCTATACCAAAATCTGGTCTTGACAGAGTATTTTAGCATCATATTCAGTAATACATTAAAATTCGGTATACATTAAAATCAAAAAGATCATCGTTGTAATTCTACATTCCGTCCAAATGAATTAGACCATTAGATCTTATAATAGTAAAGTTATATTAGTCAAATTTTTGATAACTCTATAAAACGTAAGAAAGACATATTCTTACATACCATGGTTCTCGGCTAAAATATGAGTGTCTGACAGAGTCAAGTCTGATCGATTTAAAGTTCACCAGTCACCGTGTCCACCGATCACCGATGAGACATCTTATCGTGTCCAGATCTGGCGGGACTCCATACCTCAATATAACAACCAAATTATTCTAGATTGTTGACGACTAAAAACTTAGAATGTCACACGGAACGTAACACAAGAGATATTATAAAAGTGAATTAGAAATATTATTGAAGTACTACATCGAAAACGACAGAGTAAAACATTCATGCTACTCCATATTCTACAATTAAATTTCAGATTCCAGTTTGTCCATCCTGTCGTCCCTAAATTTTGGTTCAGACTGGGATTTTAGGAACAGGAAAAGTGACATAACGTGACAACATTTCGTATCAGTGAACGGACTCCGTCCAACCACTTACTCTAAGTCAAGAAGGTGACGAGTCAGTAAAAACTAAGTGACGTCACTGAACTAAATTAATTAGGAATAAAATTTCATATTTATGTCTAGTAAAATCAAATTGGATTTTACTTTCTCCATAGGGGATTTAAGAAGGAATATAAAGAATACCCCTTATAAGAAATATAAGAAAAGTGGTAAAGGACAACATTCGACGAAACATATCGAGAAGTTTGATCTGTACATCCTCCCTTTTTACTGTAAAACTAAGACCGTGGACTGACAAAACCCTCTATTCCTTTTTCAGTCGATGATAACTCTTTTTACTTTTATCTTTATTGATTATTTTGAAAACAACACCATTTTTTTTAAATATCCAAAATCATGAAACTCTTTCTAAAGTCAGTCAGTCAAGTCAGTCAGTAAGTCAACACAGGTTGAGAAACGCTAGGGTACCTGACGTCGTGCGGTCCGAAAGGACAGGTAGTCGTTGAGGGCTTCGAACGAGATTGAGTACAGGTAGCTCAGCCACTACGGTAGGTCGGTAGAGTAGGACACAACAGGGAAGAAGATGGCGGAAGTTAGGTAGTCTCAGAAAAGGTTACTCAATCAAGAAGTGTAGTCTACCGGTTTCATAACCTCAAAGTCGAAGTGGTAGTCAGGAAGGTCACTTGTGGGTTCTGACTAGAGGAAATCTTACCTGACCAACCTATAGGCACGTCAGGTTCCCTGAGAGTTCTCAGAAGAGGTTGTGGTGTCAAGTTTTCGTGGTTAAGAAATCGTGAGTCGAAAGAAATACCAGGTTGAGAGTATAGACATGTATTGATGACCTTTTTGGTATCGAAACTGATCTACCTGGAAATAACCGTTTCATTACAGAGACGAAAAATCATACGACAGATCCAAAAAGTATTGAAAAGAAGGTCCCTCCTTCGTAGAAAATTAAAGTACCGACGTCAGTGGTAGAAGTCACTAAAACCTCGGGTTCTTTTATTTCAAACAGTGGCAAAGGTAACAAAGGGGTGGATGAACGGTACTTCACTACCCTGGTCTACGGTACTAGAATCAAAAAACTTATAACTCAAAATTCGGTCGAAAAAGGTGTGAGGAGAAAGTGAAAGTAGTTCTCGGAGAAATCAAGAAGAAACGAAAGACGGTATTCCCACCACAGTAGACGTATAGGCTCCAATAACTATAAAGAGGGTCATTACAACTAAGGTCGAACACGAAGTAGGTCGGACCGTAAAGTACACTACGAGAGACGTATCTTCAATTTATTCGTCCCACTGTCTTATGTTGGAACTACATGAGGAAAGGGTCAAACCTCGGTCAGACGACAAGGTATAGACAAGATTGATAACGAAGAACTGGAATCTCATTTGACTTGAACTGGAATTTGATTTGACTCTTTCTAATCCCCACCAGAATAAGTAGTACGAGAAACTAAATATTTTGTAGAGTCAAGAAAACGTACCACAATAAAATACCACTTAAATGTGAATTGTAAATTACTTAAACTTATGGATTACAAACGAGTATTTCCGTTTAACAAACGAAGATTTTCCTTTTTAGTTGCCAGACTAAATACTTACCAACAGAAGGTCTAGTACACATTTTATCAACAAATTTGAACTTTGTACAGATTGACATGACAAAATTCAAGGGTCCGATCGGGTATCTTTCAATAAATTTTGGTATAGTAAAATGCTTTGATTAAGCTTTTCTATGTACGTGAGGTGCCAAGTATCGTCGAAATAAATGTCAACGGTCCTATACGTCGAATTCACAGGTACTGTCTACTCACCTATTTCTACACACATATGTGTCTACACGTACGTATGTGTTACCTTATGATGATTCCGTATTTTTCCTTGTTTCAAAACGAAAAACGTTGTTGTACTTACCTGAACCTCCCATAATACGATTCACTTTATTCAGTCTCTTTCCGTTAAGATACTATAGTAAACATACACTTTACATTTTTTTTATGTTGTTTGATCACT
Source organism: Capra ibex (assembly GCA_006410555.1). Taxonomy (NCBI): domain Eukaryota; kingdom Metazoa; phylum Chordata; class Mammalia; order Artiodactyla; family Bovidae; genus Capra; species Capra ibex. The sequence continues at coordinate 36,706,575 of SJYO01018757.1, read as the reverse complement.
TATATTCTTTTTTCTTTGTCAGAGTGTTTATGTCACTCGTTCGATTACCAATGGAACCCTCTCCATCTCTGCCCTTTCCCTTCTCCTCGTTGTATCTCCATTCTCTAATTCTCCATGTTTGACAATACATATTTTATTCGATGTTCCGATGTAATATGGTGTGTCCCTTATATCGGTCACAAAATATTATTGATATTTACCTCATATTGGAAATTTTTAACACTGAATGATATTGAATCTATTATAACACTTAGTTGATATATTATAACATGTATTTTTCATATATAGGACAAAATCGTGCACATAGTCAAGTCAAGTCAACGAATCAGTACAGGCTGAGAAACGATGGAGTACTTGACGTCGTGCGGTCCGGACGGACAGACAATGGTTGACGGCCTTAGATGGGTTTGAGTACAGGTAACTCAGCCACTACGGTAGGTTGATAGAGTAGGAGACAGCAGGGGAAGAGGAGGACGGAAGTTAGAAACGGTCGTAGTGCCAGAAAAGTTTACTCAGTCGAGAAGCATAGTCCACCGGTTTCATAACCTCGAATTCGAAGCTGTAGTCAAGAAGGTCACTTGTGGGTCCTGACTAGGGGAAGTCTTACCTGACCAACCTAGAGGAACGTCAGGTTCCCTGAGAGTTTCAGAAGAGGTCGTGGTGTCAAGTTTTCGTAGTTAAGAAGTCACGAGTCGAAAGAAATATCAGGTTGAGAGTGTAGGTATGTACTGATGACCTTTTTGGTATCGGAACTGATCTGTCTGGAAACAACCGTCTCATTACAGAGACGAAAAATTATACAATAGATCCAACCAGTATTGAATTGGAAGTCATAACCACATTCAAAATCCAGGAATCTTATACCCGTACAAGGTACCCTCAACGTAATCCTCTGTCGTTCAAATAAAAACCGAAAAACACAAAAGAAAAGACAGAGAATTAAGGACAAGAATACGACCGGATTCGAAGAACGATAAGACGATAATAGAACCAATTTGTAGATTCACGAGTCATGAAGTCCAAAAAAAAAAAAATTAACTCTAAATTAACTGAATCACATAATCAAATTCCATACGATAATTATGTATTACTAAACTACATACATACAAAACACTTCACTATTAGTGATTCAAATCAATTGTAGGTAGTGATATATATCATTGTTAGAAAAAGAATACTACTCTTGAAAATCCTCAATGATAGAATCGTCGAAAGTCATATGTCACGTCATAATAATTGATATCAGTGGTGTGACAGGTACTGTAGGTGTCCTGAATATTAACCTTTAAACATGGAAAACTGGTGGAAGTGGGTAAAGGGGGTGACGGGATGGGGGCGGAGACCGACGGTTGTCAGACAAGTCACAGATATGCAAAACAAACAAACAAACAAATCTAAGGTGTATGTTCACTCTAGTATGTCTTAAACAGAAACTAACTAAAGTACATCGTATTACGGGACATTATTTATCATCCAGGTCAATAACCCACAAACCGTTCATATTTGTATTTACAAATGTGAATTCGTAAATTTAGAATTCGTCAAACAAATGTATAATACTGTTTACTTCTTAAACATTACCTCCTGATCCGATTAGTGAATCAGGTTCTAACGTCCAGTCTCTCTCCTCAGTCCCTCAATCCAACAACCAACCTGACACCGTCATACTTGACTTTCGAGTGGGGGATTGATAAAATGACATAACGTAAAGAGAGTGTAAGGGAGAAAGGGAAAATTGTTGAACATCGAGACTAAAAGACTCAAGTCGACGACGACGACGACAATTCAGCGAAGTCAGTACAGGCTAAGACACGCTGGAGTCTCTACCTTCGGGTGGTCCGAGGGGGCAGGGACCCTAAGAGGTCCGTTCTTGTGACCTCACCCAACGGTAAAGGAAGAGATTACGCACTTTCACTTTTCACTTTCCCTTCAGCGAGTCAACACAGGCCGAGAATCGCTGGGGTGCCTGACGTCGGATGGTCCGTGGAGGTAGGTACCCTAAAAGGTCCGTTCTCATGATCTCACCCCACGGTAACGGAAGAGGGACTCAAGCCGACGAAAGTCGATTTACTATTCTCTGTAAGTAAACTAACTTAATTAAGTGTACATCTTAAGACTATTATTTTTATACTAAAACCATTTTGAACTATAACACTACTAGAAATCACTCTTGACTCGGTCATACCTTAGTCTTGAATTAGGATAAAGAGATTTAGTAGGAAGTAAGAATATACACAACATCAACCCAACGGAGGCAAAAAGTCAATCTTCAATCCAGTCATCAAGAGTCACATTACCCGACTCTTGTAAACCCTTGTGGTGGGTAATGTTCCATGACAGACTACTGGATTGTACTAAACGGGAAGAGTATCACACGACAATAAAAATTGACACATAGTTATGATGGTACTAATCTTATATTTTTTAATGCATAAGTACTATCTTAAAACAGTATAAAAGAATCACACACTTATGATTTTTATGATGGAACCCCTAGACTTGTAGAACTACATTTGCTTTAGGAAAATGAACATTTCTTTATAACGAATTTTGTACGATATTCCTTCAATATATGTGACCAATATAAAATCTTAAACAAAAGTTCCGTTGGTATCACTTATTACCCTTTAGTCAACATTATAAACTTAGTTACTGATCGAACGGTTGGAAGTTGACCATTTTAGGGAAATTAGAAGAGTCTCCACTAAGACGAAATTTATGTTCTAGAAATAATTGGGTTTGAGAGAGAGACTAATCGCTTTAAAACCCATAAATCATATATTAAGTCTATTCCCCCAAAACCCGTCTTTCGGAACGGAACCCCCCGAAGACAAAACAGAGAAAGATTGAATTCTCAAAGACTCCTGACAGTAAAGAAGGGTCATCGAGGTCCCGTCTCTGTTCACTCCTTACCTCATCACCGCATAACACAATAAAACACTTGACTCACGGCAGAAAAAAAAAATTAAAGTATGTTCCTGACCCTTTTTTTACTTTTTCGATTCTAAATAATTAGAGAAAAGAGGGGTGTAACGATTCGTATTAGTGTTTGGTAGGGTAAAATACAATCAAACTCTCTCTCAGAGTTTCTCCCACTGGACGCCTTCCAGGGTTCAGTATTTAAAACCTCGCTCATAAGGAACGAGGTCTCTAAAAAGTAAAATGGAGTGACGAAAAGTCACACTTCTCAATAAAAAGTAAGTAGATTTACTGTACTATAGTCTTCATTCGTAATGAACTCCTTTAAAAATAAATTTAATATTTTTAAATTAAACATTAAAATCTAATTTTTTAACAAAAACCGACGTCCTAACGAAAACACCCAAAAGAGATCAACGTCGTCCACCCCTAACCAAAATTAACGCCGGAAGAGAACAACGTCTCGTGACCGGGATCTCGTGCGTCCGAAGCATCAACGCGTGCGGCCGAGGCATCAACCGTGGAGGGTCCGAGATCTCGTGTCCGAGTCATCAACACCGTGTACCCGAATCAACGAGAGCCGAACACCTTAGGAGGGTCTGGTCCCTAGTTTGGGGACACAGGGGGACGTGATCATCCACCTGAGAAGTAGGTGACTCGGTGGTTTCTTCAGGACATTAAACTTAAATTTTTAAAATTATCCGACTTATATTATATAACTTCAATATTTAATATAATTATAACACAGTGGGTTCTTCCTTTTTCATATTTCTATGGTAGGTTAATGAAACTTTTATAAATTATGGAAATATTCTTAAGACATTATAAACTCGATCTTTTACTCTCTTTATCTTACTAAATCCCAGTAACGGATTTAAAATAACATCCGTCTTATAGTCAGGTGTATGTAAAATTTTTATCACCATGTCGTAAGACAACCCAAACAAAGTTAGTCAAGTCAGTGAGTCAGTACAGACTGAGAAATGCTGGGGTACCTGACGTCGTGTGGTCCGAAGGGACAGGTAGTTATTGAGGGCCTGGTACGAGTTTGAGTACAGGTAACTCAACCACTACGATAGGTAGGTAGAGTAGGAGATAACAGGAGAAGAGAAGGACGGAAGTCAGATAGGGTCGTGGTCCCAGAAAAGATTACCCAGTGAAGAAGTGAAATCCACCGGTTTCATAACCTCGACCTCGACCTCGAAGTCGTAGTCAGGAAGGTTACTTATAAGTCAGTCCTAACTAAAGGAAATCCTAACTGATCAAATTAGGGGAACGTCAGGTTCCCTGAGAGTTGTCAGAAGAGGTCGTGGTGTCAAGTTTTCGTAGTTAAGAAGTCGCGAGTCGAAAGAAATACCAAGTCGAGAGGGTAGGTAAGTACTGATGACCTTTTTGGTATCGAAACTGATCTACCTGGAAACAACCGTTTCATTACAGAGAGAAAAAAACACCCCTCCCCCAATCAAATCTAACGAATAAATTAAAATAAATGAAATTCGTTTATGGAAGAAAGAAATTTTAAGAAAAAACCATTAAAACATTACCTAAAACATTTATGTACTACTATTCCTAAAACTACAAAATTTCGTTCTAATTTCGAACATCCCATATGTAAACGTCCCCCACTCTTTGTCGAATTTTATCATTTAGTTTTAAGAACGTTCAGTCAAACGATTGATCTTCTCTGTATTGTACTTACATTTATATACACATTAGAATACGAAATTAAATATTCTGAAAAAAAGATGGACAAATAATGTCTAAACAACGGTATGAAAAAACCCCTCCCCCGGATAAAAACAATTATTTAAAACTAAGATTCCCTTCCTTCAAAGGTCACTTACTTATTTTCATTTACTTTTTTCAGTTGTAAAAACAGAATACGTTAGTGGAATCTCAAATTTCCTGAAAATCTTCAGTGACCGACGAAACCTGTCACCCTACACCCTCTTCTACAAAATCAAGTAGAGAGTTCTCAGCATTTGACCTCCAAATGAGTCCCACAGACACCTGAACCTGACATTTCTGAATTAAGTCCAGTCCCATGAGACCCAGACATGACGTACGTCAATAAAGTGAAGAATTTTGTTAGGACTCTCGGTCCACCACAATAGTAAGGGAAATCTAATCCTTTGACTCCGAATCCCTTCAATTCTTTGAACAGATTTCAATCATTCATCGTCTTGGTTCTAAAGTCATGTCTCTTAGACCGAAGACCGTACCCTAGAAACAGGAACATGTCATGACAGATGGACCTAAAGTAAACTTTGATAGAAGTGGTCGAGGAGGAGGGGGTTTTCAAAATATAAGATGAGCCGGTCCTTAAGAATTGGGGGAGACCAGAGACTTGGAATTTCTTCGGTATTCACCTAAGGTCCATTTGAGGAACTTTAACCTACGTTTAAAACTTACACATAAGTAAAAAGAGCCTTATCCCAGGTATCTAAAACCGTTAAAGAGTTCCCAGAGACTGGGAGGTTTCATCACTCTTAGTGACATGACATTCGGCGAAACTCCTTCCATGATACTCAAAAGTAGAAACATAAGACATCGTAGACCAAAAAACTAACGAGCTTTTATAAGTAACTTCTCTTAAATTGTTTATTCTCTATCATACACCCCTTCATTCGAATCTTAACCAGTATTAAACCCTTAAAATTCTATGGAACTTTACAAATGATTTACTCATACTCTTGTAATCAAAATAAATGAACCAAGTCTTTTAACAATGACTGTTCAAACTTAAAAGTCGAGATCATATATCATCGGGATACTTCAATCCACAAAACTTCAGTCTCGTATTTAATCGTTTTAAATTCACACAAGTCTTTACGGTAACTTTTCAGGAGATCTAGTTCTCCGACGATACACCAAAGAGATTTTCCGGTCAAAACAAACACAAAAAACAAAAAAAAAGTAGGTCAAAATCATGAACTACCTCGAGATTCCAGGTATCATGTAGAAATTTGTAATTTTAGTATGAGTCACGAATTTCATAAGGATCAATACTCTCGGTGTACCTTTGTCTCGTCGACTCCCTTACCGTCACAGTATAGAGGGTAGAGTCCGAAACAGATCTCGTGTACACAAAACTGACATAGTCCCATCTAACCAACAACCCTTAACGTATGAAATAAAAAAAAGATTCACTAACAAGTACAAGTGTGTCTAAATAAACATAAGAGAGAGATGATATTCATCCTCAATTTTCATCTGTAATCCACTTTTAGACTACTAAGGTCGTTTACAACATGAAAGACAAGTAACACAAGTCCGTACTCAAAATGAGAGTTCTAAAGTATATAAAAATGGTTGTTTTGTCAAAGAATGAATCTGACAAAATGGTACAGTTTTGACGAATGTAAAACAAAATAACTTACAAAAAGAAAAAAAAGAACCTGGATTACTACTGTATAAATTTAAGGAGATAAACGGTTTACTGAAGTTAAAGTAGACGAAAGAAGGTCTCGATTTTCCGTTCTACATTTCAAACTCGTGTAACGAATATTTCAGTAACAACTCCCAAAAAAAAAAAAAAAAGACAATCGAGGTTTACGTCAAATATACAATCAAAACCAGTACGAAATCAGAGACACGAAAGAAACATCTATTACGGGGAAAGGGAACAGAGACAAATTACGTATCTTATCCTTGAAAAAAAAAAAAAAGTCAAAATAAGTGAAAGAGTAACGTGACGTCGAAAAGAGAGAGGTCAAAAGAATAAACTTATTACAGAGGACCGACGAGTTTTCATTGGTACGTAACACTGACTCTTACAATGATTCATCTTCCTTCCACAATCAGCGAGTCACAGGCTGAGACGTTGTGGTACCTGACATCTGGTCGTCCGAGGAGACAGGTATCCTAAGAGGTCCGTTCTTATGACCGTACCCAACGGTAAAGGAAGAGGACCCCTAGAAGGGTTGGGTCCCTAACTTGAACCCAGAGGGTGTAACGTCCGTCTAAGACATGACTCAGTGCTCCCTTTGGGATTCATCTTCCTTTTAGAGTACTTAAATTAACATACCCTTTACGTACAACAAAATAACGTAACACGATCTCTAACCAACATGTCACATAGTGTCTAAGGAAAGCCTAAAGATTTAAGAGAAAATCGTTATAAGAAAATCTCGTCGGAGAAACATTATGTCAAAGAAAACATAAGAACCGTTGCATTTGGAACTCCTTCACAATATTGGTCAGAGATCACATATTGTCAATTACAACATTTTAGAGAATTATGTCACTCGACAGTGGTACAAATTATTTAATATCATAACGTAATTGTATTTAAGGAAACCCACGGTTCTATAGACAACGTGTCTACGAACGACAATAAATATCCAAACAAAGATTGGAAACATCCAACTGAAAATAAAAAGACAAGTAAACAGTGGTACGTCATCGTATTAAGAAATTGACCGTATATACGTTTTATCAAAAGTCCTTCTCTGAAACTTTCATGACTTTTTCGTATAGTGAGTTTTGAAAACCTGGAATTCGTCATATCATGCTATTTCAACGTATTAAATTTATCTATATAACAGAAATAAACTTACACAAGAATATACAGGAAAGAAGGGTTGTAACCCATCTGATGTCTTCACAGAAATAGACTGTTTTGATCTACCACCGTCATCGGACTAGCAAAGAGAAACCAAAACTTGGAGACTCTGGTGGTCCACAACCCCCACCCCTTTTTACGTATACAAACATAAAATAAAATCTCATTCGACAACCATAAAAGACATTCAGACTCAGAAGAAAATATAATTTGTAAAAAACTTACCCTTGATGTTAAAATAAACGATCAGTCTAAGTCATTAGTCATTGAGTCTATAAGAAGAAATTCAACACCTATGAGAATTTTATAGTCTTAATTAAAAATCTTCCTTACACATTATAAAACTACACGATCACTAGATTAAAAGATTAAACATTAATAAAATCCATTTACTTCGGTCAAAACATTTTAGTAACCATCTACTTGATGGAGGTCGAGTCCTCTAATTTACATAATCTTTTATCAAAACTTATAAACATTTGTAAATGAAAAATTTTCAATGATCTATGTTTGAGGATGTAAAACGATGAAGGGATATACGGTTCAAAGAGTGTGATAAAATCATATTATCCTATTTTAGAATAGACATTTACATTTAATACACTTAAAAATTTTTATTCTGATATAATCGGTCCAGAAAGATTTTGTTTTGTTTTTTGGAGAATGTAAGGTCATTGAGAAGATCGAAAAACGTATTCTCCTTGAAAAGTCAAAAGTTAAACAATTCTTAAATCTGATTGAACCTTCTTTTTTCCTTAAAAAAACATGTTATTCGACGTCGATAATATTAACCCCAAAATTGGATTACATAGATCCCTAACTTCACCAGAAAATGGTCAAGAGACTATCCTAAAATCGTGGTAATTACTTACCCCGAAGGGACCACCGAGTCACCATTTCTTAGACGGACGGTTACGTCTTCTACCCTCAACCTAGAAGTCCAGTCCTTCTAGAGGACCTCTTCTTTTACGGATGAGTGAGGTCATAAGAACGGACCTCTTAGGGTACCTGTCTCCTAGGACCACCCGATGTCAGGTGTCCTAAAACTTTCTCGACCTGTACTGAATCGCTGATTTGTTGGTGGTGGTAATTGTTTATGAATAACAAAACGAAAAATATGAAAAGGAGGGGATCATAAAATAATACTTTGTAAAGTTTGTTCTTTAACTTGCTAACACGACACTCGTGACAAATGTAAAAGACATAAACGAAATGGTACATAGAATAAACAGTAAGATAGGTAGGTGGTAAGAAAAATTTTTTATACAGATTCATTTAACTTCTATAATCTTATAAGGTGGGAATGTATGAAGTACTTACAATCATTAATTCTCACTCCAAGAAAAAGAAAAATCCATTTTAAACGTATATCAGTTTACGTATTTAGAAAATACATGGTAGTCTACTCAAAGTTCCTTGTGTAGATCGGTACATTGTATTTGGGGACGTCTATGTCTTGTAATGGAAGTGGAGAAGAAGGAGGACGGGTCAGTTATGAGACAGTGACAAGACAACAAAAATGATATCTAAATAAAACGAATAAGATTTTGAAACATATTCACCTAAGTATCTTATGAGAAAACACTCCGAAAAAGTGAGTCATACTAGAAAAACTCCATGTAATTACAACGTAAAAGATCATCAAGTAGGGTAAAATAATGAAGACCAAATAAAACTTTGTAGCCCACATGAAATGTGTCTTTAATAAACAGGGAAGGACTTAAGAATTTCGTGAGATATGATTTAAGATTCAATAAACAACATAGTGTCTATGAGTAAATAGAAGTGATGATGCATTCGTTGTACAAAAGTATCGTACCACATATTTTATCCGGGGTGATTATGAACAACTTGCCAGATATCAATTTTCAGAAAGAATGTCGAAAACAATGTCTCTAGGGTTTGAACTCAATGTTAATATTACATTTTAGTCACGAATCTCTTCCTTTACCGGTGGGTGAGGTCATAAGAACAGACCTCTTAGCGTACCTGTCTCCTCGGACCACCCGAAGTCAGGTACCCCAGGGTCTCAGTTCTCTGCTGACGTCCCGATTGTGATCACGAACCTACTTCTAATTTATTTTAAAATTATTTTAAAATTAATATCAGACAACAGTTAAAAAAGGTTCCCTCAGAAATAAAAATACCACTCGTTTACACTCTGAAAGTTTACTGGTATTCAAACCTTCTCTGGTATTACTAAGAATCGTATATCCCCACTTCTCACCCTTAGTTAGTTTATTATTCTGATAACGGTTAAATTAAAACTGAAACTAGAAAATAAAGAGACTTATGTAATAAAGTCAAAAGTAATATAAGAACCATGAAACTATTAGTGTAAATTTCTCGAAAAATAAAATATCTCAGTGGCACATGTAAAGAATAAGAAATTTTTTTGAATAAACCTTCACCATGTCCTAGCAACGGAGAGTCTTATCCCGTTCATTTTCAACCCTCAGAATATCCTATACTTTTCACTTCTTCGTAGACACAAAAACGGGATGAGCAGAGAAAGTGAGTAATAGGGTCAGATCTAGACATGGAGACATTTAGGTCTATCTATCCATCCGAAGTATACCTTTCCAATAAATACTCATCTTGTACTACTATGTTCAACCGGAATCCGTTTAAAATATCATCTGTCAAGAACAGGTATTTTAAGACGGATAAAACTAACGTCTAAATTAGAGTTATAAGTGTCATTAAATGATTCATGTAAACTTCACTCGACAAGGACTCGAAATTTTACCGGTACCTTGTTATCCACTCGAGAGTCTCTTGTTTACCCGTCGTCACGACACAACGCTTTCTTACCTGACGGAACAAGTGGTACAGGCAAAAATCTAGTCAGACCGACCGTCACTTTACGTCTTCACGAACGGTGTGTCCACGTCACAAGACGTCGACAACCTTTGTAAACGGGAGGGTGGGTGGGGGTTAAGGGGGGTGGGACGGTGAAGAAGTGTCTATTAATACGAGACAAATTTGACGATTACGATCTTCTACCCTAAACTCTCAAACTTACAGACAAATATTGATCCATGTTGAGTCTCTCTATTAACCAGTAAATTCGTCGACCTAAATTAACAGATCTACTGAACTTCAAAGGTTTTTGATTTTTGGATCGGAATTCCAGTCTCAAAATCTTAATGTTCTCTGACGGAAATGGAAACTTTCTCGTACAGACGCCTCAATGACTGGAGGTCTGACTTGAAGAACTTCTGTCTCGAATATATATATAAAAGTAAAGAATTGGACAACGTTGTTCGTATTACGGACCGTGGATCATCCGTGAACTATATACAAACACTCTCAGAATCTAATCGTCTACTTCGGTTTTATAATAAATCTACACAATACCAAGATTTAGTCTTTTAATATAACAACAAAAAAAAATTCGTTTACGGAGCACCATTCAAAATATCGTCGGAACTCTTGTTTCACGACGCCGTCGTCTTTCTTCCCCTTACCAGTCACGACGGGTACCACCAACAGTTTATGAGATACAAAACTATATAGCACCTTTTAGAAAAGGATCTGACGTTAAATCTCTTGAACTAAAACATCTCAAAAATAGTAGAATTCTCTGTAGTCACATAAAAGGGATTTCGTCACAGAAAAGGAGGAATAGGGGTAAAATCGGTCAAAAGTACGTAATGCATTCTAATTTCAAATTACTAAGGTTTAGACTTTCAAGATCTCTTCTTACAAAAGGCATTTGACTGATCTTGTTTATAAAAGAAAAGACATCAACGGAAAAGAAAAGACTTTTCTTTCATCCGAAACCTCAGTCTGAATCCAAACTTAGGATCGAGAAATTTGTCGTAAATGGACTTCCTTCGTTAAATTGGATTAGTACGTAGTCAAAGAGACAGGTATTTTATCCCCATTATGGACGACATTTTATCACCATAATCCTCTTTATTCGATGAAGGATTTTCGCACCGTAGTCATAAGGACCTTGCATAGTTCTTAAATTCTTTATAATGAAAGAAAAATAAGTTTCCTCTTAGAACACCTCACTCGTCCTAACATCATGAAGAGATCGTAATCCCTTCGACAACATCCTCCGACGTGATACGGAAGTCCGAACACAAGAAAGCTGTATATAATCATGTGTTATAGACGTTCCGTCCATCTCTAAACCGTCAGAACAACCACCTCCTTTGTTTTTTGACTATCAATTTAATATTACATTCTATCCCTATGACTCTCATTTATGTATCTCCAAGACTCCTCTCCTTCCAGAACTATTTGACGTCAATAATCCGTAGGAAGTACTGACATTCTCTCGACGTTTGACCTGGAATTTCTGTCTTACTTCCTCTTTCTTTTAGTAATTCTCCTAGTTTTCCTATTTTTCACGTCTCGGAAAGACCGTCTTTACAAAAAGGTGGAAATGAGTCTATATTAACTGTATGTTGTAACACATTCAAATTCCACACGTTCATACAGTTAAACCATTTAAATATACAACGTTTTAATAATGGTGGAATCGTAATCGGTGGTGAAGGTTGGACAGTGTCTTATCATAGTAAAGAAAAAACACCACTCTTGTAAATTATGGATAACGAGAATCGTCGGACGTTCAAAAATTGTCATAACAATCGACATTAGTGACACGACTTGTAATTTAAAGGTCTTAAACGGTTAGAACGTTGATCTTCAAATGGGAAACTAGGCATAAAGGGGGTAATGGGGGTGACGGGTAGGGGACCATTGGTGGTGAGATGAGACAAAGAGACTCAAACCGAAAAAATCTAAGGTGTCTATTCATTATTGTATGACATAAACAGAAAGAGGCAGACTTAATAGAGTGAATCGTGTCACGGGAATTCCAGATAGATACAATAACGTTTACCGTCCTGAAGGAAGAAAGAGCACTGACTTATTGTGAGGTAACCATGTGAACATGACGCAGTAGAAATAGGTAAGTGGGTTACTGTCCGACAGGGGTATAGAACCGATAATGTTTAGTACGACACTACTTACATCCCCACGTCTAGAGAGAAACTCTAGTACAAAAGTAAAGAAAACCTACATATGGAGTATCACTCTAAACGACCTAGTATACCTCAAGACAAAAATTAAAAAACTCCTCGAAGATATGACAAAAGGAGACTCACTTGAGGTCCTCAACCACTACCTGTCCCTCCGGACCGCACGACACTGAGCACCCCAGCGTTTCTCAGCCTGTGCTGACTCACTGACTTGACTTGATGTGACAAAAGGTGTCACTGTCATGGTTAATTGGAAGGGTGGTTGTCACATATTTCGAAGGGAAAAGAGGGGTAAGAGTGGTTTAAATGGAGCAGCAAAATTCCTATCGGTAAAATTGTCCATACTCCACTATAGAGTGACACCAAAACTAAAGGGTAAGGGACTACCAATCACTACAACTTGTGGAAAAGTATATGGAGAACCGGCAAACATACAGCAGAAATCTTTTTACAGACAAGTAAAAAAGGACCGTCTTATAAAAATATACCGACCATTATCATCAAAGTTGATAAATCTTGTCTTTTTACAACCCGACTGACTTTGACACGACTACATCTCCTTCGTCCTCCTTTCATGGGACTTACATAATAAAGTTCTCACTGGACAGTGAATAATGGACACAGAAAAAAATTTCACATTCGGTCCATCGTACGAAGGATAAGAGACTCTAAAGAATGAGTCTAATTATCTATTTTTTTAGAAGTTTTAGGATATAATAGAATGGATAATTAAGGGAATTTATTGGAAACTGAAGTAAAGAACGACAAACGAGAGAGTAGGTGTGTCGAGACAAAGGTCCTCATTATACTGACTGTACGACGGTGAGGTGTCGGACGCCTGAGGAAGAAAGACAGACATTTGGAGAAGGAGGTCCATAGGTACACCGAACAAGGGAGTCGAGAGAGTCCAAAGATGAGGTCACGTTAGATTCCTTTCTCCTCTTTTCCCTTGAGAACATGGGACAACCACCCTTACATTTTTAACCATGTCCGTAATCCCTTTTGTCATATCTTCAAGGGAGTGTACAGTTCACGGTAAGAATGACAAAATAAAGGTTTCGTGAATCTTGGTAAACTGTATATAACATTTTTCACGTAAACGAGTAACAGAGAAGATTAGGAAGATTTTATATCTGAGGAACTCCCGTCTATGTAAAAAAAAATAAGTGCCGGTGTGATGGTCACGGATCGCGTTTGATCTGTTCTTTATGAATAATTTACTTATTTGAAAAAGAAAAAAAGACTCAACATTTTCTTGAAACCAGTGGCATCTGAAAAGAAAGGAAATCACGGTAACTTACTGGTTTTGCCCCGGAAGGACTCCTTTCGTAGTCAAGTAAACCAATTGTAATTTGTACATGAAACGTTTATATCTGCACGGAGTCTCTATGACACCCAAACCAAGGTCTGAATGACATTATTTCACTTATAACGTTATTCCCCTCAGTGTCCTTTAAAAACAGAGGGTCACGGATGTTCTCAATGCGCATATGATATGACAGATTTTTTCCACATTATCGTAATACAGATTCTTTTTGGGGATGTAAACATTATATGAAGTAAAAAAGGGGAAAAAATAGACTCTTAAGTATTACTAACTGTTTAGACTAGAGTGGGATTCTCTTACCTTTTCCAAATGTAAACCAATCTTTCCCAGTCATTTTGATCATTGTAAAAACTTTAAACACACTCTCTTTCTCCAAATCTCTTCCCTATAGTTGTCATACAGAACATTCATCCTTTTATAGTGTTCTAAACTTAATCAAGGAACTTCGTTTTACACTACCCTTTACTAACTTGCTAAAACTTCTCAGATCATCATATTAATTTCTATATAAAATTCCTGAAAATAAAAACGATCCTGTCAGTCTTCTTCTCTTCAGTTTTAAAATTCATATAAATATTTCTTTTCAAACGACATAAACTCCAAATTTTATTAGACTTGTTCTTTTTACTTCCCTTTTACCGGTGTTGTCCTCTTAAACTCTTTTTCGTCTTTACTCTGCGACAAACCCTACATCCCTTATATCCTCCTGTCACAAACTTTATGGTTGAACAATAATAGTAACGAAATCCTATTCGCTATTCTCCCGAAGGGATCACCGACTCACCATTTCTTGGGTGGACTGTTACGTCCACTACGTCCAAGCTAGGGACCTAGTCCTTCTAGGGGATCTCTTCCTTTGTCGTTGAGTGAGGTCATAAGAACGGACCCTTTAGGGTACCTGTCTCCTCGGACCTCCCGAAATGTCAGGTATCTCAGTATTTCTCAGCCTGTACTGATTCATTTGTTGTGGTTGTTTCGTTATTGATGTTAAATGAGAGTCAAAGGTAGGAATCTTTTCTCCGATCTTTCACTCCACTGTCAAAAAAACCCTCTCCCTCGACATTTAACGAAAACCTTACACCAAAGAAGAGATGTCACCGGATTAATCGTCCCCTCCCTCCTTACAAAAGTGATCCCTATTGTCATACAAAAAATAGGTAGATACTAGTATCCATTACACCCACTCTCTTTTTCATGACTACATTAAAGTCTTTATGACTTGACTAAACCCCCTTATTTTGAATCTACGTATCTTTACGAAAACGAAACAATTTTGACGATAAAAATTTACCTCAAAGGAAAGCTTAGAATTGGAGTTCTGACACAAATGAAAAAACAATTAAATCATCTAGATAGACAATTGAATCATACACTGTCAAGAGTGCCTTCAGTCCCTTGTAAAACTAAAAAAAAAATCATCATCCACACATATAACAACCGGAAAATCTGTACAATATGAGAGTCGATCGATTCACACGATCTATTCTCCGGCTTTGGATCTTTCTTTGTTTACCGTCTCGTCACAAAAAGTTTTCTTAATAACAAGACGAGAAACCGAAAGAGTGACAGTAAGATATGTAGAGGGAAGGGTCAACGAGTCCGTATGGGAAAAGGTCGAAGGACGTTTTAGATTGTGAAGACGAAGATACAATTGCGTGTCGTAACTTATTTCTTCCCGTCTAAATCGAATCTGCCGAGTTTGTCGTGAAAAGTTCGTGACAAACGACTTATGATACCAACTGAGACTCGTATGTCTGGACTTATGTGTACTAGGGAACACTCTTTCAGTGTCGTCTCGTTAGATCACCCTCTTGTAGGTGTTAGATGTCATCATAAAAGTATCTCTATGAACTTCTCGATCAAAGGTAAATCATTAGAACTGTTTTTGTTTACGTATTTGTCAGTTTTTCACCAGGAGAGTACCGAAAAGAAGTATTTATAATTTTGGATATAAAATCTTAACGTGCAAAATTACAAAAAAAATCTTAAAGAAAAGTCAAGTCAGCGAGTCAGACTAAGAAACGGTGGGGTATATCTCTCGTTTATTCTATGAACACAAAAATCTTAGTAACCTGGTTAAATTCATCTAACTGTTTCGTAAAAATCATCATACAACTTGATTTATACCGAAATAAAATTTAATAAGTTTAAAATGTAATTATTTTTAACCACATAATTTTTCCTAGAAAAGTCAGGTTCGTACAAGACAAAGAATTGTAAAATAAATTAGAAATTCAAAATAAGAGGGAGGATAAAGGATAACTCATGAAAGCTAAAAAACAAAAATTTTATAAAAAGAACCGTACTTTTGGGATAACGAAATATCTTTTTACGACAGACTTTTAAGTAATAGTATAGAAAAATTCTACTATCGTCTTATACAAAAAGGGAGAAAAAAATTAACATAAAAAATTAAATTTGACCAGAATGTGTACTTGAAAGAATCTTAGTTCATCAAGGACCAAGGATACCCTGAAGGACAAAAGAGTTTATTTTTATCTTTTCGTGGAGTCTTTCCTTTGGACCAGTCACACTTGTTGAAACATCCGAGTTAATCAGAATCAACACAGGACTGAATGTCTCTAGGTCCATAGACTTTCGAAATTTATAAAAACGTATATTAAAATTTCATCTCCCATTCCTCCTCTAAGATTTATTATTGATCTTTTCACGATATACTATAAGTCGGTATTTGAACAAACTTAGAAAACCCCTTCCTACCTACATCCCTCCAACTTACCTTTTACCATTTAGGAAAGAAATATTATAAATAATCTTTTTTCAACAAATTATAACTATGGATTAAGAATCGATAAAACTACACACACACACAAAGAACTGTGAAAAGGTCTACAATCGTTCCTGATCCGTCCAAACAGAAAATTAGTAACGTTCATTCTTAAGATTTACTTAATGAGTCAAAATTTCGTAGAACGTATAAAGGAGATCATCATTGACTGAAAATATAAAACTTCTCTTTGGTTCAATTCCTCGGTTTTACTTCAGTGATTATCATTACTAGTATCCATTGTACATAATTCACAAACTGTGACATAGTTCGTAAAATATACTAAATAGAGTAAATTAGGATTGTTGACATATTTCATCCACACAGTAATGTAGGAAGGGAATATCTTCTCCTTTGATGTTGAATTCTCACCGATTCATCTATCATCAAGTTCCAGTCAACGATCGTTCGTCACCTCGATCCTGACCTTGGTTCAGACTCTGGTCTCGTGGATGACAATTAATAATATCTCGTTTGATGTTTTAGTATCACTCTTACCATTTATATCATTCAGACTTTTTAATCAAAAGATTGGAAACAATAGTAGTTAAACAAATATAAAAGAAACGTATAAATATAAGTCAAAATCGTCTCATGCAAAATCGTAAAGACTCCCGAACCAATCCCCCTAAGAATAAGAATTTACTATGATTGTCAAGAGAGAAAAAGAAAGGAACTATCATTTTTTGGGGAAACTACTTTGTAAACCTTTGTATGTTCATTCATTTTTTAGAATTATGACTATGAAATACAATACAAAAAATACTATTTTCATAATCCTACTTATAGTTGACTGTCATCCTTAAAATTTCCAAGAAAATACGACTCCGTTATTTAAAAGAATAAAAACTCATAAGGAAAAGATATTATATTAATTTAGACTGTGTCTAAAAGAGGTTTCTCGTCTTGACAAATAGTAAATTTCTATTTTCGGTTAGCGTTTCATTTTACCGTCACCGTACAGTAGACCCCTAGACTAGAATCGGAAATTTCACACACACACAAAAGAAGCAACAACCTATGAGATCGTCTAAAACGAGAAGAAAACAAGAGAAACCTAAAAAACGAGTAACCGTCCGGAAAAATTGACAGTCCTTCGTTTCCTAAATCAATCTCAGAATACGTTGGATAAATACTAAGGAAAAGAAAAATTTCCTAAATATTATAATAAAAATTGGATTCACAATTCACCTTTATAAAAAGTAAACGGGTAGTAGTAATATCCGTTATGTTTCCAACACTATAAATTCAAATATAGTATTATGTGTTAATCAAACAAAACAAACAAACAAAATAACAATATCCTTGACTGTCATTATATCTATCTGGACATACCTTTTGTAACAACACGATTTCCTATACACTATTACACTTCAGTCTAGGTATCTAACATTGAAATCTAACAATCATAACTAATAAAAGTCATCATAAAATAACACTGTCATGAATTAAAAAAAAATTTCAACTGAACTAGTCAATACTATAATTGTGACGATACCGTAGCATCAAATTTAAACGTCATATATGAGTGACTTGTAACTTTTACGTTCTGAAATAAAAGAAGACATATTAAAAGGTGAACCTCCTTGGACTTCAAGGATTGGAGACTTATTATCATTATTAATATTACTTATATTACCGATCAGTGGATATAATTCACAAATAAGACACGCTCTGTGACACGATTCATTAATTTTAGGTAATAATAGTAAATTAATTCCTTAACTATGTTTATGTCTTTTATAGGAACTCTGCCAACCTACTCTATCTCTCCCCTTATAAAGTTCCACTGTGATATACTCTTTTAAACCACCTCAGTGCGATATCAAACTGAAAGGGAGGATGCTTAGTCTTACTAAGTCTCTTACTCTAAACGAAGTCTCTTACTAAATATACTGATTTTTTTTTAGACCTCGAATGGTTTTATGTGTTAATCTTCCATCGATAATTATAAAGTTTAAATTTTAATAAAAACGATTACTTTCCAATCAAAACTTTCGAATGAAATTTATACCTAAACAAACATCTAGAAATTGAACAAAAGTCCCACTAGTCATCTGTGTAAAGTTCGGTTCTTAATCTTCTCTCAAACTTTTCGTCTTACCTTCTTCAAATATTACTTTGATATTCGGTTATATTCAAAGAGATTCTTTCATTGAAACCTTAAATTATATGTCTGGAAAGTCCAAATGGATATCAAATCGTATTACCACGATTTCTAATAACTTGGTTTCGGAAAGATGAGAAATTTCAACTAAACAAAGGTAATTATTTTATAAGGTACTTTTGATAAATCTAGTATTAAATCAACTAGTAAACCTACCGTGAACTGTGGGAACATCATTATATCTACCAGTAAAACTTACTCAACGGTGACCTTTTTATTAAGAACTTTTTTAATGTCAACTCTAAAACCCCACAAATTTAAGAAAGATACTCTAATATTATCGTATATACAATAGGTCATACTCTAGGTCAATACATACTAATTCAAAACAATAAAAAAGATGAACAGATCAGGTCACAATTGTCTACACTTATTTTTATACTGCAAATAAGGGTCCGGAGACTACAAGTAATTTCTATATTAGTGTCTCCTGTCAACAGTTTATAAACCGAAATCAAAACTAAAACTTTCCCCACACCCCTCCCCGTATTAGTTCTGTACATTTTGTCTTTCCTTTAGTCAGAGAAGGGTCTATTCCCTCCTTTCTCTGACTTTTACGAGTCGATAAAATCATGGTTTCGAATTAGTCTAAATGGAACCAAAATATATAGTTCAGATTAGATGCGTTAGTCACCCTGTGGAGTAGAATAATATAACTTGTATAAATAATTTTCACTAAAACACCAAATTAGATAGTGTCTACGTATCGAAAGTCTTAGCACATAAAGTCAGGGACGTCAATGAAAAACTACAGACTAAAAATGTCAAACCTACAAATTAGAATAAACTATTCCTGACGGAACTAAGTCTTAGACTAACTCTATCTCAACTCCCCCACTTTTTCGTTTACCCTTTTCGTTCATCAAACGACGAACGATGAACCTTTCGTTCATTACGACTTCCTAACAGTGGATAGAGACAGAGACAGTTGGCAAAGTGTATTTTGGTCCCTGAGACGATCATCCTAAAACCGTGGAGACTACTTAAAAGAAGAAGGAGGACAGTGAGTAATTTCGAAGTAACTGTTTTCATACGGTACGTATCATACGTTTGAACAGAGAAGACAGGAACTTGTATGTCGCACTTTTATTTACCCACAGTGACGTACAGTGACCCGTATACTTGAAATGAAAGGATCGAAAAATATAGGACATACTTAAACAAGGACCAGTGTAAATGGGTTATTAGGATAAAACAGTCTTTGAAGTCCTCTTTCCTTTAGTATTTCTGTATTGGGGAGTACTTAGTACGTAAATAAAGTTTATCAAACTATTCGATAAGAATGGGAGGAGGTAACAAATATAGTTAGATACAATTAACACTAAGGAGAATTTAACTCCAGAGTAACGAAATCGGAAGAACTCTCCCACGAATCCACAACGTCCTCAGATATGAGACCAAAGGAAAGTATACCAGTCTTATTATAAGGACTGTGTGTAAAGACAAATTGAAAAGAAGAGGATTTACAAGTCCTACTTCAGTTTGAGAAACAGAACCATAGATCCCGAGAGATCGATAACTAAGGTTTGATGAAAAGGTCCTCAAACGACTCAGTTTCAACCGATGACCAATACATTCTTTATGTTGGTTTCGTAAATACGAAAGTCCGGATACGACACGGAAGACGAACCTTACGACCAGTTAAGATAAGAAAGACACTTCGGGTCAAGTCCATAAGGGAGAAGGTATTTACCTAGAAAGGTGGGGAGACAGAAGACATAAATGTAACATGAAACAAACGTTGATATTGTAAATCATACAAAAAACGGGAATTCTTGTCCTTAGTAGAACAACCACACCTAAGGAGCGAAAAGACTCTTGTCAAGAATTGAGGGTCAACACCAACAAGTCAGTGAGTCAACACAGATTGAGAAACGATGGGGTATCTGACGTCGTACGGTCCGAAGGGACAGGAAGTGGTAGAGGTCCTCGAACGAGTTTGAGTGCAGACAACTCAGCCACTAGGTAGGTCGGTAGAGCAGGAGACAGAGGGAGAAGAGGACGGAGATTAGAAAGAGTCGTAGTCCCAGAAAAGGTCACTTAACCGAGAATTACAATCCACCGGTTTCATAACCTCTAAGTCGAAGTCGCAGTCAGGAAGGTCACTTATAAGTCCCAACATCTATGAATAATTTACAAAGAAAGTGAAATTACCAAGTATTTGCATACGTGTCGGTGAAACCCTCGGAGCCTCACTAAACTCCCAATTAGTTTTTACAGTCCAACCAACTGTAATACACCAATAGTCCAATTTTGTTTTGTACTTCTTTTGTCAGTTATACGTATTCATACGTAACATATCTCCCCTTAACCCTCGTAACGAAACTACCACCCCCCTCAAACGATATATCCTCTGGAAAAGACCGTGGTTCCAATCATGTTATAGCGTTAGTAGGAGTTCTTTCATCTTATAAATCTATCAAATCTAAGAATCTAATTCCAAAGAAATTTTATACCATCGGTAACCAATTTATACTTAAACGGAAAATATAATACATCGAAGATACTAACAATTTAAATAAATGATAAAAAGAAAAGTTTGTTTCTAATAATAAACCACATAAAAGGGAATTCAAGTCTACAAAATATTACAAAAAGAAAATTTAAATCCTTTCACTCTTTTTAGAATACTACTTGTGAAATATGTTCGAAGTACTAGCTAACCGTGTCGAACGTCCATTAACAGAGTTGTAAGTATCATACATTTTTACAAAACTTTTAATTAACATATACATCGTACACTATAGTCATCTTTACCAAAAAGGATTCAAGTCACAATACAATGCATGTACACCTATAAAAGAGAAATCTTCAAAAATAAGGGACATCCCTTACCCAAAAATAAACATATCTAAACAAATTAGTTCCGGAAATCGGACGGACTGTATACACATACTACTTTATATCTATATATGACATAATATACAATAGTGAAAAAATAACGTGACTATCATTGTCTTAAGACTTTCGAACACATAGTTAACTTAACTCATTCGTTGTTTAATTGATTTTAGTATCTAGATTATATTTTCATGTCTAAAAGAAAAACACTTCCATATCCACAGTAAAGAAACCTATTTCATTTATCTAATGTCTTAAAGAAAGAGGACTGTACAACGTAAAAGGAGTATAAGACGACATTCAGACTTTTAAGAGTCCATACGTCGTATAGACGTTAATCTTGTTCTCTTCACTTAACCGTAGTTCAAATCGTAGAGATTCGATATCATCGGTGAAACAGGAATAATAGAAAATTCAACAAAGTGAATAAAATGTATATTAGACTTTCTTCTCTGAAATCTAAGAGAACTTTTTACATTAAAATGTTTGAAAACATACATCATTCAGGAAAACATCTTTAAACATGTTCGAATCATCCATTTACACCTCTTCCGTTACCGTGGGGTGAGGTCATGAGAACGGACCTTTTAGGATACCTACTTCCTCGGACCACCCGACGTCAGGTACCCCAGCGATTCTCAGTCTGTGCTGACTCGCTGAAGTGAAAGTGAAAAGTGAAAGTACGTAACCTCTTCCTTTACCGTTGGGTGAGGTCACAAGAACGGACCTCTTAGGGTCCCTGCCCCCTCGGACCACTCGACGGCGGACACCCCAGCGTGTCAGCCTGTACTGACTTCGCTGAATCGTCGTCGTCGTCATCCATTTACACCTTGAAGAGATCAGGTCATCTACGTAAATCTTAGGTCTATCAAGGGGTAGGAGAGTGGTTCCAAAAAAAACCCACCTTCTTCAATCAAGAAATTAAGACCAGTCACAAAAACCGATTATTAAGACACATATAGTGATTTTCGAAAAAAACGTAACTGACTACCTGACAATTGTATGTATACAACGTTTGATTACTGTAATTAAACTATCGACATCGTGGGTCTTTCTCTCATATATTAGATGTACCTTAAGGACTATAACGAGGATATTATGTTCGAAGATGTCAACAGAGATATCGTCAAAAAATACTTCACACAATCTAGTGGTATTAGACCTCACGAAAATTTCTATGTCTAAGGAAGGATATCTCGTCCCCAGACGTTTGAAAAATAGACATTTCCCCGGTCTATCATTTAAAAATTCCGAAACACCCGATCTGACAGAGACAGTGTCGATGAGTCAAGACGACAATCCCGTACTTTCGTCCGTATCTATTATGTATTTATTTACTCACACCGACACAAGGTTATTTTGAAGTGAATATTTTTGACCACCATCCGGTGTCAACCAGAAACCCAAACGGTCGGGAACGATATCTAGACATCTTAGCCTAGAGACTCCTATCTAATATTTCAAACTTCTGAAAAAACCCAAGTAGATTATCCATAAGAGCAAAATGTTGATACTGGTAATTTTAGACCTTGTTTTAAATATTTCAACCTTATACCAACGAAAATACTATTTTTTTTTAAACGGTTTTCAAAATGAAATTGATAATATGAAAATACAATTTTTTCAAAAAAAATTCATGAACTTTCTTTATCATCCTCTTTGTTAACTTCAAGTAACATTCCTATTAACTATAGAGTATTGGTAGCTCTCGGACCACCCACTTATTTCCAAACCTAGGAGAATTTTTATCGATACTCTTTTCCTTTTACATCAGAAGGTTTGAAAACATACATCATGTGGACTAATATCGATCTACGAAGATAGATTAAAGGGACAACTAGACACAATATTATAAAATTCAAAACGTGTGCGGAACGATTTTCATCCGAATCATTATGAGGTTTTACCTGTAAAATTAAGTCTAAATGAACTCAGAACTTAATAATCGAAATCATTATCTACATGTTCAATCGTGTTACTTAAAAGGGGGGACTTTTTATATAGATATCTCCTGAAAGAAACGTGGTTCTGGATACTTATCCGTAGTCACTCGTGATGAACCAAGAATGGGGACCGATTGTTAAAGTAATCCTTATATTTTCCTTCCATACAAAGATACATCTAACTTTACGTATATTTTCAACACCAAATACATTTTTATGAACAAATGTAACGGATAACCTTCAAAAAAGATCTGTTATATTCTCACAAACAGAAGAAAGAAATGACTAATATTATTATGTTAGATATTAACACATAAAATATTTTGACAAAACTAATTAATATAAACAAAAAAAAACAAATTGTATCATGACTAAGTTTTAATTATACGATTAGAAAAGTCCTCTAGTACTTACACCGTCAAGATCAGTCTCTTGTGAAAGACAGGTTCTCCGTCGACGTATAAACTTTCATTCGTCACTTTAATCTTAAAATTATCGAGATAAGAATTTCAATTATATTTGATAATGTTAAATATAAATAGTAGACTACGTAAACTAATGAAAATGACAATTTTCAAACCCGGACGACAAACCACATTACACTGGTCGTCTTAATGAGTCGACAAAATTTCATGAGATAATACTCTCTTACGTGTCATCAAACCTTTCCCATGTTTGTGGTAACCACTCTTTCTTTAACTCTATCCATTCATCATGTATTCTTTCGTCCATTTGTAGATTGGTAACAGTAAATAAAGTCAGGAAGACGGGACGCTATTAAGGTAAAGTACCAAGATTCTCTTGAACGTCTATGTAAAAAGATATAGTGACACTTATTACAAATCCTTTAGAATTTACCTTCCTTTTCATGATCTTCCAATTCTACCTCTTCACAGTGAGACTAACGATTTCTCCCCTCTCACCTAAAACTTTTAGTATGATCCCTCGAACTACAATCAGGTCAAGGTATTTCTACACTTATGAACGTCTACCTTTATGATTAGGGATTTTCAACCGTAGGTAAGTAACTCTCGTCCAGTACAGTATGTTTGAAGTGACATTAACATTTTTTTGTGTATTATACTTTAGATGGTATTTCACACGTCTTAACAACTGACACATGTACAGCAACACGTCGTCTAGAGAGTCTGAAGGAGTAGAACGTAATGACTTAGACACGTGGGTAGCGTATCGTTGAGGGGGGAAGGAAGAGGATCAGGGATCAATGGTGGTACGGCGAAAGACGAAGATACTCGAACTGGCACCATCTATGGAGTACATTCACCCTAGTACGTCATAAACAGAAAGACATTGACCGATTACAGCAAATTGTGTTACGGGAGCTCCAGGTAAGTACAACATTATCTACCGTCTTAAAGAAAAAAAAAATTTCAACTTATTATGAGATGGCATATATGGGGTGTAAAAGACATAGGTAACTACACAACCACCCGTAAATCGACAAAGGTGAAGAACTGATAACACTTATTATGACGTCACTTGTAACCTCACGTTTATAGACAATCTAGTACAAAAGTTAAGAAGACTATTTATGGGTTTTCACTCTAACGACCTTGTACATTATTAAAAAAAAAATTAAAAAAAAATAATTGAAGGTATGACTAAAACAATCACCGACGTGGTAAAATGTAAGGGTGGTTGACAAATGTTACACGCACACACGAGTGAGACAACACAGGCTGAGAAATGTTGGGGTACCTGACATCGGACGGTCCGAGGAGACAGGTACCCTAAGAGAGCCGTTCTTATGACCTCACCCCACGGTACAGGAGGAGGTCCCCTAGAAGGGTTGGGTCCCTAACTTGGAAGTAGAGAATGTAGAAGACGTAACTGTCCACCTATAAGAAACGGTGATCGCGGTGGAACCTTCGGGTGTCAAATGTTCCTAAGGGAAAAGAGGTATAGGAATTTATGAAGACAAAAGAAAACCAAAACCAAACAAAAAAAAATTATTGCCGGTAGGATTGTCCACATTTCACTATAGAGTGTCACCAAAACTAAACGTAAAGAGACTAATCACTACAGTTCGTAGAAAAGTATATGGACAACTTCAAGGAATAAATAAAAACCTATAATTGGGAATAGTCTACCAAACATTTACAAAAGAGGGTAAGGTGTTTAACGCAAATGTGGGACAACTAACAAAGGAAACGACACGTCTTCGTAAAATCAAACTACATCAGGGTGAGCAGAGGAAAACGAAACCAATGCACACGAAAGTCACCGTATAGGTCTTTTAGTAACAGTTTAGTATTAAATTTTTAGTAATGATTCTGGTTACAGTATTTCATAAAGGGACTTAAAAGAAGATTTTCAAAATATCAAAGTACAGAATAAAAATTCAGAAGTGAGGTAAAACTCAACTAAAAACACATCACATACCCAATTCCAAAGTCAAAGTAAGTAAATGTACACCTTTAGTCAAAAGAGTCATGACAAAAAACTTCTTTGATAGGAAAAGGATAACACACAAGAATCGTACGAACAACTTTAGTCAACTGGTAGTTGCACTCACACAGAGGTAAAATAAGGTAACTAGATATACAGAACTACGGTCGTGGTATAACAAACTAATGACATTGAAATACTATACGAAACTTTAGTCTTTATACCCCGGAGGTGAAAACAACAAGAACTAATTATAATAAAACCGATAAACCCTAAGAAACATCCAGGTATACTTAATATCATAACTAGAAAGATAAAGACTTTTTTTTTTTTGATTGACGATGACTTTAAAACTACCCTTAACGTAACTGAGACATCTAACGAAAACCATCATACTTACTTACTTACTTACTTACTTCAGCGAGTCAGTACAGGTTGAGAAACGCTGGGGTACCCGACATCGGATGGTCCGAGGAGACAGGTACCCTAAAAAGTCCGTTATCAGGATCTCACCTAACGGTAAAGGAAGAGGTCGCCTAGAAGGGTTGGGTCCCTAGCTTGGACCCAGAGGGCGTAACATCTGTCTGAGAAATGGCAGACTCGGTGGTCCCTTCAGTAAAACCACCATACCTGTAAAATTAATTCAGAAGGTCAAGTGCTTGGGTCCTACGGAAAAGTAAATAAACACAGAACTTTAAAGAAAACCGTCACGAAACATCAAAAATCACACATTCAGACAATGGAAAATCTATTACAACTAAGGATTCATAAAATAAGAAAAACTACGAAAAACACCTACTCTAAAAATTTAAAAGACCAACAAGTAAAAATACATATCTTTACGTCGAAGAAAAACATAAAAAAAAAAGTCAGGGTGTGGGAACGACTTAAATGAACTCAAGATTGAAAAAAAAAAACTACCTCAGAAATCTCAGAAGATACATACGTTAGTACAATAGACGTTTGTCTATTTTAAAATGAAGAAGTAAAGTTTAAACATACGGTAAATAAAAGAAAAGAGTGGATTGACGAGATGAGATAACTTATCTTTACTGTTGTCACCTGTAGAAACGGAATAAGGACCAGAGGTTCCTTTTTGGAGTCAAAAAGTACTAATTTTAATACAATCAGTACTCGAAAAGTATATACCCGAAATAACAAAACGCCATTAAACGAAGAGAAGGATCAGATAGTACACAAAAATTAGTAAATTCCACAACTTAAAACAGTTTACGAGAAAGACATAAATAACTTTAATAATATACTAAAAAGGAAGACAATTACACTACATAATGTAACTAACCGAAAACACACAAACAGGAAAGTAAGAACCTTATTTAGGGTGAAAACTAGGAAAATTATCCGATAAATTAAGTGAAACGATTATAAAACAACTCCTAAACACAGATATAAGTAGTCCCTAAACCAGACATAAAGGTAAGAACTTCGTAGAAACTACAGTCTCATTACCACCGGAGTATTTTACTCACACTTTCACAAGGGACAATTCAAAAAACCTCCTGAAACTCTTCCGATTTACAATTAAAAAATTTTTTATGAACCGTTTTAAGAGGTCTCTTCGGTAACTTAGGGTTTGAAAAGAAACAACCCTCCGAAAACCAATGACTAAGTCAAAGACATGATCAATATCCATGTAAGTCTAAAAAAGAAACAATAAATCAGAACTATCCAATATACAAAGATCCTTAAATAGGTAAAAAAAGATAATAGATCAAACAACTGTTTATTAAAACGTATCATCAGAAAATTTTAGGAAACATAAAGAGACTGTAGTTAGAATTTTTAGAGAAACTAAAGAGAACTTTTTTTTAAAAACCCCCCCACGGGAAACGACTCAGAAACAACGAAACGCACGAAAAGAGATCAACGTCGCTCGTCCTGGACGTGAGATCAAAACCACATGTACCGAAGAGTAACGTCACCGAAGAGTAACGTCTCACCCGAAGTCATCAACGTCGTGTTCCCGCGTCATCAACACCAGGTGACCGAACCAACGAGACGTCTATGTCCTAGAAGGACTAAGTCTCTGACTTGACCACACACAGAGGGCGTGACCGTCTACGTATTCCGGGGAAGGAGAAAGTAAAGACTAAAACAAACTCAGAAGAAAGAAAAAAATAATTGATTCCCAAACAGTTAAAGCGAATAGAAAATTTTTTAGTGTAGAAACAAAACAACAACAAAAAAAAGGAAGATAAAGGATAAAACAAAAACGAGATTAAGGATAAAGGAATACGATTGAAACCCGAATTAAATAAGAAAAAGATCAAGAGACTCCACATCTCTACCCAATAAACTCTAGAAAGAAAAAATTACATCCGTAAATGGTAACACTTTAAGAGACAATCTTGACGAAAACGACATAGGGTATTCTTCGATAATCCAAAGAATGTAGACTTACAGGTAAAGAAAGGTGTCTAATTTTTCAAACCCAATAATAAAGAAGTTTATTTGAAAGAAGAGGAAAGTGAGAAGAGGAAGACCCTGAAGGTATTACACACATAACCAGGTCAATTACTACAAGGTCTTCAGGGAATTCGAAAGAAGTGAGAAGAAGTAAAAGAAAAGAAGGAGGGTGACCTATTGAAATTTACTGAATAGAAAATCAAGGAACTAAGAAACAAGACTACCTAAATTCTGGCGACAACTTGGGTACGACACTTAAAAAGTTAAGTCAATAACATAAGAAGTCGAGGTCTCAAGGACAACCAAGAAAAATCATAAAAGAGAGAGAACTATAAGAGTAAAATGAATATACAACAAAAGGACTCGAGTCACTCGTAGAAATACGGTCAAATAATACTTTAAAAATAACTTATTAAGTATATGGAGTCAAAAAAATCCCAGCCAAAGACCTCTAAATAAAACAAAATCAACCCGGCATAAAGGAGTAAAGAAAAACACACAGAACGATGAAACAAAACCCTATAAGGAAAACTTTTGTGTCGATGTAGAGGGTCAGAAATTCTTGACGGAAGTACATCCCTTTCTGGAAATGGCCACTCGAGTCTATACGACCCCAGAGGAGTTTAGAAATAACACCTGAACACCCACATATAAGGGTTGATCTCTCCAAAATGTCCAAAGAAAAAGATTATCAAGGTGATATATAATGTTAATAAAAAATTCATGTATTTAAAAATCAACCTCAAAGTCATAGTTTGAGAGTTTTCAATTATTGTCTTACTCATCTGTCTTTTCATCTTCCCATATCATCTAGACCTTTCGTGATACTTGGTTAAGTTGTATTAATTCTAAATATATTAAAAGTGTGTTGTTACCCTATGTTTAAGATAAGTCCAAGGGTATCTAATATTTAGTCCTCTGTGACCTTGTATAGGTCCTTACATTTTGCTTCATACTTTTAAAGTACCAGACTTCCATAACTTTATGTCTTAGACAAGAGAATAGTGGCACCTTAATTCAATCTTTAGATAGTTTTCTATAAACTTTTATTGGGTATATCGTCGTCGTCGTCGTGCATAAAAGTTCACGTTACACTGTATATGGTTCTCTTTAGAAACTGAATCGGTAACTTTCGGAACTATTTCAATCTTCTGAATTTTTCACGTCTCCCGCTAACGTCTCTTCTCTTGTAAATTTACTCTTCAATTATAGTCTTATTCTTTAATTATGGTTTCTATGAAAATTTTAGGGTACATAAACCGTTACAGGTGAAAATTTACTACCTACATAGATTCCTCGGTATTGTTCTTTTCTCAACACAGGCTGAGAAACGTTGGGGGTACCTGATATCGAACGGTGTGAAGAGACAGGTGCCCTAAGAGGTCAGTTCTTATGATCTCACCCATCGGTAAAGGAAGAGGTCCCCTAGAAGGGCTGGGTCCCTAGTTTGTGTCCAGAGGACGGAACGTCTGCCTAAGAAATGGTAGACTTGGTGTCCCTTCGGGGTGTAGTTCCTTTTAATCTTTTATACGTACTGTCTTATTTTCACTTTTCTCTAAAATAGTCTTAAACAACGTACGTCGATTTCGACGAGTCACGTCGACTTATGTCACACCCTAGAACTTACTTCATACTTTTGTTTATTACCCGTGATTATATTTTAAAACACTTTAAACTTGTTTTAGAAAACTATCCTCGAATATCAGAGAACGAGGGAGGTCACGGACAGACGACATGACGCCCAGGAGACCTCGTTGTCGTTCGACAGGTCGAGGAAAAATAAAAGTCGTTGAGGGTCCGTAGATCGAATACCGTCCAGAGCCATAAAACTTTGTCCATTATGTCTTTGGTCAGGAAACCCATCGAGGGACTCTTTGACTTTGTAACCTGTGTGTAAGATCGAGAAAGGGAGGAGTCCCTCTTTACTCCTCAATCCCAAAAGATTGTGAATAAAACGTGACTCGACGTCCGTCCCAGTCACCGTTTACTCACACACGATCAAGTACCGGGAACAAGAACCACCAGGGGTCGGACCACGGGAAACTGGATAATCACGAATCTAAGTTCGTGCTGTCTTGGGGTAGGAAGATGATGACGATTCACTGAAGTCAGTACAGGCTGAGACACGCTGGGGTATCCGCCGACGGATGGTCCGAGGGGGCAGGGACCCTAAGAGGTCCGTTCTTGTGACCTCACCCAACGGCAAAGGAAGAGGTCACGTACTTTCACTTTTTACTTTCCCTTCAGCGAGACACAGGGAGTCGCTGGGGTACCTGACATCGGATGGTCCGAAGAGGGAGGTACCCTAAAAAGGTCCGTTCTCATGACCTCACCCCACGATAACGGAAGAGGCGGGTAGGGAGACCACCGGGGGGTTTTAAGACTTGTAAATCTGTCAATGAGGTCAGAAGATAAAGGGACGAGTTCCTCTTCGGTCCTTAACCCTTAAAAGAGGGGTAGTGTAATACGACATGGTCCCCGTCCCCGAGGTCACTCACACAATGTTTAAAAGGATGAAAGTACGTCGACCAAAACATGAAGAAATCCTACGTTCTTGGAGAATTGACCAAAGACCCAAAGAATAGTATGTTTCCCTTAATTAGACACACGACAACTTAAACACAGAGATCGTCCCTTCCTCCTAGTCCCGGAAGGATAAGTCGACAAATGCGACTGCAGTGGGCGAGAAAAAACAAAAATCTAAGTCTTATAACATAACAAGATTTCGAAAGTCGTTCCAAAACCACCGTTAGAGGGTACTATACGAACAGTTTTTTCTCTTTATACCTGAGTCAAAAATTGAATTAAGCATCGAATGCACATCTATGTGTTTTCTACAATTCTGTTATATTATACTACTCCTCATCTACAACTAAGTTTAACATCGTGACCGTACATCTTCGAAACACAGAACCATTTCAGGGAAATGAAGACATATGGACACAGAGTCACATTTTCACCCTGACAACAATAATTACTGATAGTCTCAACAATCCTCTTGAATTCACTTTCATATTTCATGGATCAAGTCAAGGACTACCAATATGATTGAAGGTTATTTTAAATAAAGAAAAAAACACACAAAGGATTGATTTGGTCACACTAAGACCTCTCTCAAAAGAAATTGTACGACGTCTAAAACAGACAGTCGGAGTAAGAGAGGAAGTAGAAGTTAACACCGGATCTACTGTTGTAATTACCGTCCATTTGAACACCTCTCACATCGTCGATTATCAAACCTATTGACTTCCTAGTCCTAAGTTTTTCCAGACTTATTCCTCCCGAATATTAATGTTCCGAGACAGAATTTCTCATCTTCTTAACGATCTACTTAATAAGTCCACTTCCGTTTCTATCCTAACCTAACTCATCCGATTTCCCTTGTATCTCAGTTTATCAGGTCCTTTTCCCGTCTTGTATACCCTTAGGTTTCGGTCGTTCACTTTCACAAAAATGAAAATCGTCATCCTACTTGACTAGGGTTGGTTACTCAGGGAGAACCAAAGGGGAAAAAAGGGGGGTCAACTGAGAGAGAACCGAACCGAACACCGAACCCGAAGGGAACACCGAGTCGACCATTTCTTAGACGGACATCACGACCTCTGGACCCAAGTTAGAGACCCAACCCTTCTAGGGGACCTCTTCCCTTTCCGATGGGTGAGGTCATAAGACCGGACCTCTTAAGGTACCTGAGATATCAGGTACCCCAACGTTTCTCAGCCTGTACCGACTCGTTGAAAGTGAAGTGAACTGAGAGAGTCTCATCATTACCGTGTCTATCTATGGTCTATACACGATAACAGCCAGTATTTAAGGACCCTATCCTAATTCAATGAAAAGTGTTCTTGGGACTCTAAGAAATTTAGATGACTTAACACAAGCTTCCTTCCTGATTTACCTACCCTATCCCGAACCCTTGTCCTATTCCGAAGTAGCCATCAATCCAACCTCGACCTCTTCAGTCGCCAACCACACGTTTCCACTAATTGACGTAGAAAAAGGGGAGGGGTCGGTAAACTGACCTATTCCATTTTTTCTTCCCTGTATCTCGGTCTCAACCCTGTTAACTTTAGATTCGGTTCGTCGTCACCCATGTTTTCTAATCAAGATAATTTTAGACCGTCGTTTCTTCAATGATCTTCATGGGGAAGTACTCAACTCATCTCTTGACAGACATAACTCCACAAAAAAAAAAAAAAAAAGATTACTACTATCACTTAAGGTCAGAATTTTCTAGAAGTATAGAAAAGAGACCTCGACAAAATACAAAGTTTAATCCAAAATGGAAAAATTTTTTGTTTAAATCATCTTATATATTACATATAAAAATGTTTTCTAAAACCTAATTAAAGAATTAATCAATTTACTTCAATGAAAGACATCTATTATAGGAAAAACAATATGTAAATCCCCACACACACACACATAAGAAGAACCTCAAAGTAAAAGTCCAAAAGTCAACGACACTTTAGACTATGCTGGACACGGTTTCTACGTCAAACCTGACGATGATTTTCTTTTTGGAATTTGTCTTTAAAAAGGGGTTTTTATCAAAATACCAGATCTATTTTCAAATCCACGATAAAAATTATCCGACGACGAAAAAAAAAAAAAAAGTTATATTGTAACGGGGTACAAATACTAAATTGAGTATATCTTTTATTTTCCTTTTGACGTAAAGTCTAAGTGGTGGATTTCAATCGGTGAGTAAAACCAGGTACAAAGAGACCAGAACGTAAAGGGGGGACTTTAATCATAGTCATATTTACAATATTTATGACTATAAAAAAGGAATTTCAACAATCGTAAAAGGGTACAGTAACAAGTCCGAAAATTTTTGCCAAGGAAAAATAATAACTTATTATAAAGAAATGTACAAAAATAAGAGGACCCAACACCCTAAAGTCATAATACTTTCGTACGATTAAAACGTAATATCATAAACTAAAGCACTAATAAAGGAATCCTCTATCAGGATCTTTCCTTTAGTGAACAAGTTTCTTGAAAACAATTATGAAAACTTTATACAACGATTTAATGAAAGATTAAACATTACTATTAAAATCGTGTTGGATAAAATAAAATGGGTTCAAGATTGTATTTATACCTTCTTAGGGTGATGTTAAGACCATAGTTTGTTACTGTTGGTATACATATAACATCCGAAAGACGAATACCGCTCTCTCAATAATATGGAAAATACACGAACATGGTACCAAAGTGGACGTTGTGTCAATTCAAAAACGTAAGTCCTTATTTACTCGATCTCTTACACATCTTGAGGATACGACATTCGATTAAAAGGGAGTCGCAGACCACGTAAAATTCATTTATAAACTACCTCACTTTCCTTACTTAACAAATCAACGATTCAGTAGAGGTTGAGAAAACACTGGGGTACCTAACATCGGGTGATCCCAAGAGACAGGTACCCTAACGGATCAGTTCTTACGACCTCACCCAATAGTAAAGGAAGAGGTCCCTTAGAAGGGCTGGGTCCCTAACTTGGATCCAGAGGACGTGACCGTCCATCTAAGAAATGGTGGCTCGGTGGTCCCTTCGGGGTTTACTCACTTATTCGGAGTCATTTTTGAAAAAAGTGAAACTCAGAAATGTAAGGTAAAAAAAATAAAAAGGGTGAAAGAAGAAGTTTCTTTTAAATTCATTTACACTGTTAATTAAATTTATTGAAATTGTAAAAAAAGAATGAGGATGTCACAAAAAGAACCCGAAAAATAAGGAGTAAAAACTCTAACTTTAGATCAAAACTAAACACTTTTCTCCAGGGAGACCACCTTGTAAATCCTTTATACACCGTGATATAAAAGTACTTTTCTGTATCTACGTTTCAATTTACTAGCCTCGAAACATACTAGCGAATAGTTATCTTACTACTTTACTTACCACCAAGTAAAGGATCCAGTGAAAATTCTGGACAAATTAAAATTTGTGTTATACAAAATTCTAAACACTTCTGATATTATCCTTTCTTCTAACGTTTATACGGTTTAATACCTGACTTATTTAAAAATACCTGATTGAACCTTACAATTAGCGACAATTATTCTAACACAGAAACACCCTTTTATTCATAGGATTTTTTACTTTACTTAATTATGGAAAGTATTACCAATATCGTAAAGTTCATATTAAATAGAACCATGAAAGACATACGATGGAAACTAAAGTATCACTACGTTGTTCCATCCACCAAAGTCTGAGTGGAAATATTTCTTTTATTCATCCAGTAGGTCGATCATTCACTACCTTGACACTTATTTTAGTTTTATAGACGAGAAAAGTGATATGACAAGACGGAGAATGTACCTTCTCCGTCTCAAATATTAGGTATGGGAGTATAACTCACCAGTTCTCTGACTGGGACTTATCCCGACTCTTAGACTTTTTCACTTGTTTCATATACGTAGACGGATGTACTGAATAAAAGAGAATTGTAGGAGAACACCAACATGTATGTCGTTAAGTCATCACCTCAGTACTAGACTAAGGTCCGGAGAACCTAAGATTTCTGGTATAAGAAAGGTAATAAGGACCTTCATTTTCTAGTTGAAAGGTGACTTTGTAATTCTTGATTTAGTATGAGTGATAACTAAAGACACACAGTATAAAATGCATTAAATTTCCATCGTAGATCACACATAACAAATCGGGGATTCAGTGCGGACTGAGAAAACTCTGAGGTACTTGATATCGGGTCATCCGAGGAGACAGGTACCCTAAAAGGTCCGTTCTTATGACCTCACCCAACGGTAAAGGAAGAGGCTACGTCTCTAGCTTGGGCACCAAGGACGACGCAGAGGAAGTAACGTCCGTCTAAGAAATGGTGACTCGGTGGTCTTATAAGTGATTTCGGTGTGTCGATAATCACAGTACGTTTAATAGGTAAACACTTGAAATAGACCATCTACAAATTACAACCGAATTGAAAAGGGACATGGTGATAGAAAAGGGGAGGTATGTAAAACAACGAACGAAATTTCTTGACTTAGAAAATGTATTTCGTCATAACAAAAACACGAAACTTTGACATTAGGTTCAAGTTTCGTAGACTATACCCAAAAATTTAATGTGTAAAACCGATCAATAAAACTTTCATTCCATTTAAACATTAACCCTTAGTTAATGTCATATAATTTTATCTAAATTAAACAATTTCTAAACCCTTTTGAAGGAAAGTTAAATCTTTCTAAAGACACTACGACAGTCGTCACACAATCGACTCGACAACGGATATTTATTTATCATTGTTCATTAATACAATTATTATCTGGATGAAATTTTTAATTTTTGAACCAAAGGAGGACTCAAAACAGTAGTCAATAAACTTTTACCCACAAAATACTATGTCCTTACGGAATGGAGCTCCTAACCGTTTGACGTCGAGTACTCGGACCAAAACATACCGGACGACTCCAAAATGTTATAAAAATTTCCAACGTAATTTTTATACATTCACTGTCTCTGGTCTTCATATATACAACGTTTCGAATTTTATAAATGACAGACGGGAAACGACTTTTTTAACTGAGTGGGGAACGTAATGTCGAAAGGTCCACCGAGGTTTTTCACTTATTTCGTGAAGTCTGAATTTTAGTCCATCTACGACATACGATGTCACAATCGTACTTGACAAATTAAGCGTATACAGTCTTTTCTTAAGTTGAAAATGAAGATGTTTTTAAGTTAAAATATTATGACATCTTGAGGTACATGATACACCTTATAAACACCTTCATTACCAAATAAATTCTTGAGTTTGAGACAATTTAGAAATTACTTTCAAAATTTATTTAATAGTAAACAAAAAATTTTACAAATAAGTATTTCCTTGTAAGGTACCAAGACAACATATCGTTCATCACCAACCTATAGCTCCCCATAAATGTATCCTTTCCTCTTGTCTTTTACCTTTTTATTGTTGTCTATGGAAAAAGATAGGAAGATGACAAAATATTGATCTTCACGATTCGAGAAACAAGAAGGTGTATAAATTGAATAATCTCATCGACAGGAACAATTAAACTTAGTAATACAAACAAAAATTGCTATTAATTACTCCCGTCAGTACGATAAATATTAGAAATCGGAGGTAAAAATATAAATTTAATGTGTCGTTCATTTGAACCTTTAAGTAAATAAAATCGTAATGAACTTTATACAAATATCAGATTAAAAAGTGTAAGATATATCATTACTTTTTTACAGTATTTTATGACGTATGACGTAACTTATCTTTGACTTTTTACACATACATTTATGTTCAATTTATGTTACACACATGAAGTGACTAAAAATTTTATAGGTGTAGAAAGTTCCCACCATAGAACAAACACAGAAACTTCCTATGTCAGAAACTTTCCTTGATTTACTCATGATTTAGGAAAAGTTTTTGGTTATATAATGTTTGTCCTTAATTGTGTTCCAGAAGTCGAGACACAGTAAAGTCAAGTCAGTGAGTCAGCACAGGCTGAAAAACACTGGGGTAACTGACGTCGTGTGGTCCGGAGGGATAAGGTAGTGGTTGAGGGCCTCAAATGAGTTTGAGTGCAGGTAACTCAGCCACTACGGTGGTTGGTAGAGTAGGAGACAGCAGGGAACGAGGAGGACGGAAGTTAGAAAGGGTCGTAGTCTCAGAAAAGTTTAGTCAGTCAAGAAGCGTAGTACACCGGTTTCATAACCTCAAAGTCGTAGTAAGGAAGGTTACTTACAAGTCCTGACTAGGAAATCCTACCTGACGAACCTAGAGGAACGTCAGGTTCCCTGAGAGTTCTCAGAAGAGGTTGTGGTGTCAAGTTTTCGTAGTTAAGAAGAGTGAAAAGAAATATCAGACTGAGAGTGTAGGTATGTATTGATGACCTTTTTGGTATCGGAACTGATCTTACCGAAAACAACCGTTTCATTCTAGAGACGAAAAATTATACGATAGATCCAACCAGTATTGAAAGGAAGGTTCCTCGTTCACAGAAAATTAAAGTACCGACATCAGTGGTAGAAGTTACTAAAACCTCGGGTTTTTTGTTTGAGACAGTAACAAAGGTAACAAAGGGGTAGATAAATGGAACTTCACTACCCTAGTCTACGGTACTAGAATCAAAAGACTTACAACTCAAAATACGGTTGAAAAAGTGAGAGAAGAAAGTGAAAACAGTTCTCCGAGAAATCAAGAAGTGAAAAACGGTATTCCCACCACAGTAAACGTATAGACTCCAATAACTATAAAGAGGACCGGTAGAACTAAGGTCGAACAAGAAGTAGGTCAGGTTGCAAAGAGAACTACATGAGACGTATATTCACTTTATTAGTCCCACTGTTATATGTCGGAACTGTATGAGGAAAGGGTTAAACCTTGACCAAACAACAAGGTACAGGTCAAGATTGACAACGAAGAACTGGACGTATGTCTAAAGAGTTCTCCGTCTGTCCAGTCCACCAGACCATAAGGGTAGAGAACTTCTTAAAAGGTGTCAAACAAGACTTGATGTGTTTCCGAAACCGTATCAGTTATTTCGTCATCCACAAAAAGACCTTGAGAGAACGAAAAAGGTACTAGGTCACCTACAACCGTTAATCTAGAGACCAAGGAGACGGAAAAGATTTATACCGAACTTCTAGACCTTTAAGTGTCAAGTGTACGATAACTTCGGACCGAACCTCTAAAAACTCGTAATGAAACGATCGCACACTCTACTCACATCAACACCCCATCAAACTCGTAAGAAACCGTAACGGAAAGAAACCCTAACCTTACTTTTACCTGGAAAAGGTCAGGACACCGGTGACGACTCTAAAGGTTCAAACGACCGTATAACTCACTACGTGAAAACGTCGTAGTAGAAAATCCTAAACTTCATCGAGTTCACCTTAAGGTAGTGGAGGCGATCGAAACAAACATCCCTACGAAGGATTTCGGGTGAACTGAAACGTAAGGTCCTACAGACCGACATCCACTCACTAGTGTGGTAGCACTAATAGACACAGCACTTCTAAAAAAACATATCAAGAAGACACATAACAACGGTGGAGAAGAAATATAGAAGACGAAGACAATCTAGGTATGGGAAAGACAGGAAATAACACGGGTAGAAACGTACTTTACAAGGGAACCATAGAGAGTAAAAGAACTTCTCTAGAGATCAGAAAGGGTATAATTATGACAACATACCTCAACAGTTTTAGAACGTAACGAACACGAAATAGATTAGGAGTAGTTACGTTATATTGGTCTTTATACTACAAAGAAATAGTTTCGAAATTAGAAGAGATTAAATCTCATTCACTTATACTCAAGACAAACTAAAAAATCGATATACGTTTCACTAAAGACCACAGATGAATGTCTTTAATTTTGTCATTAATAACCCTCCCTCCAAGTTTTCCCTCCCCTATATACATATGGACACCGACTAAGTATAACTCCAACTGTCTTTTGTTATCTTAAGACATTTCATCAATAGGAAGTTATTGTTTTATTTAAAATTTTTTTCCGTCTTTAACGGACTTTAATAGAACATATTAACGTATTGAAAAACTTCGTTATGATTTGTTTGAAATGAAAAAGAATAAAAAATCAAGAATAAGTGTACTCACATATAGAAAGTATTAATCATTATCAACTTACGACATAAAATGAAAAATTTCATATATCGATAAATCGAGAGTAGTACTAATAAAGATTAGATTATTATAGGTTGTCTTCACTAGAATATATATTTAGTAGAAAATTATTAATTAACGATTGTAACTGATGTTTAAAAAACCATAAATATTTATTACGACTTTAATAGTGTGAATTTTTTTATCGGATATCCAATAGAAATCGTAGACTTTTAGGACCGTCATCAATGTGTATTCATTACTACGGATCGTTCTAATCAAAACGAAGTATTTTAAGAAATAATATGAAAGTTTAAACTATATAACTTTATTGTAATCTTTCATTTGACTTGTTTACTCTTGTAACATTAAAGGTTACGACAACTTCTTAGACAACGATTTTACGTTATCGATAATGTATATTTATAAAAATTTCTTAAAATATTTCACTGAAGAACAAAGATGAAAATCTTTAAGTAAAAAAACGTGAAGGTTTTCATATATTTCTGTATGAAAACTTATCTTATGTTCAAGGGTACTCGCACCTCTTAAAACCGAAAAACGAATCACGGTGTCAAGATCCAGGATCTTGTCATGGACCGTGTATCACCCGGGAGTCAATTATAAAACTTACTTTCTTAAAAATTCCTACAAATAATGTCATAATAAACAATATGAGTTTATTAACTTTGTTAAAGTACAAGTAATCACTCTCCCACTACCACATTTTATTGGTTTGTCACCTTATGATGGTACGACCTTTTTTAACCTCAACACGGCACTTATAAATATGACCATATGTAACTGTTGTGGTCAAGTAAGACACTTTTTTTCGTTCATCTTTTTTCTCACACATATTATGTTGTGGTGAAAGTAAAAATTATAAAACTAAATCTTTTATGTATTAGGTGAATACGTATCGTGAAGACTTTGAAAGACCAGAGTCCTAGGAAAACATCAGGATTTTAATGACTACTAGGATTTACCGTAAATAAACATCTTATATATACATATATAAATAAATAAATCTATACATAAACGGTATAATCTTTAATTTCGTAAAATTTTAAATGAATAAGTAAATTTTATTCTTATCACTGAAATAATGCTATCGTATTTATCACACAAAATACTTTTTATGATAAAAGACTTCATTTTTGTAAATCACTCTTCACCGCAGTCAAATGTAAAAACGTTTACAGGTCGAATTATTTTCTGTTGACTTAAGAGTATAGACGAAGTCGTAAGTTAGGTAACACTACGACAAAACCAACTTCATGTAGTGCTTTTAGATCGGAGTGTGTCTATCCATCAGTTTTGTCCCTTTTCACAAAATTAAGAGTTCAGTCTATGAGAAGAAATTATGTCGTAGTTTTGAGATGTTCATTATCAAAGAATTGCTAATCACATCATATCTTAAATTTTGGTACTGTCACTTGAAAAGTATGAGTATGAAAAGTATGATTCCGGAAAAGTAGACAAAACGTCACTCTTACCTAGAAAATGGATACGTTCTAAAATATCGAATACTAACCAGTAAAACTTTTATAACCCAGTGATCAATGAGTCTAGAAGGTTTACAACTGTGTAAAATTATACGATATGAGATTTCAGTGTAAACACTTATAGTGTCGTGTCAAAATAAAGTTTTCACAAAATTCGTGACACTTTAACAATTCGAGTATTATTACCTACATTCAATAAATTTTAAGACGAAAAGTGAAGTAAACTTTCGAAATTAAAATAGCACTTATTGTGTTAGTCAACAAAGAGACTTTGACTACCCGTATAAAGTAAGGGAACAACTCTTTTACCGACACTTTGGTTCAGATTCATTAAACAGTAAAACAAGTAGATGTTTATCACAAGGTAATTTTTCTTTTTTACTGATTAAGTGAGAATGGTGTTATGAACTTTTCGTCACAAATTTTTGTTAGATTCAAATAAAAAATTTATTTTTTACTTTTTCGTATCGTTTTACAATTGTCACCAATAGAATCCCACCACGCCTTTACCACTGAAAAAAGAAATTAAAGAAAAGTAAAAAGACATAACTTATTATATAAAAATAATACATCAAATTTCACAATATATTCCATACAATAAATATCCTGTCGAATGTGTATTTTAGTTCACTTACACTTAATAATTCCAATAAAAGTAAAAAGAATAATCCTAAATCCAGGACTTATACTTCTATATAAATTGTAGAGTAATGTCACCTAAAAACTTTTACCCTTTCTACAACCTTATTCCATTTTCTAAACCAAAGATGAAACAGACAAAACATCAGATTCGCCACCAAAACTGAGAGTTAAGAGGGCATTAACAAAAACGTATCCACACAACCAATACCGGGACTCCTTCTTAACTGTCTATATCAACTACAAGTCAAAAATGTTAGGTGTTCCGGTGTCTACAGGAAGACCACAGCAAAAGCTGCACGAAAACAATGACAGTGGGTGTCTAATAACAACAATACGAATCCATTCAACACTCTTACTTTTTCTACGTAACATCAGATCTAAAAACATAGACATAAAGTAGATTACGGTCCAAACTCTTATATGAAGACACTATCAACAGTAATATTTAGCGTAGGTCTTCAGAAGTGATTCTATATCCTTATAACTC
This sequence comes from Capra ibex, assembly GCA_006410555.1. Taxonomy (NCBI): domain Eukaryota; kingdom Metazoa; phylum Chordata; class Mammalia; order Artiodactyla; family Bovidae; genus Capra; species Capra ibex. The sequence goes on along the minus strand of SJYO01018757.1, from coordinate 36,664,942 downwards.
CCCAAAATACAGTCAACCGAATGGGTCACCGAGACTACCATTTCTTTAGACGAACGTCGCGTCCTCTGGGTCCAAACTAGGGACCCAACTTTTTAGGGGACCTTTTCTCTTACCGTTGGGTGACGTCATAAGAACAGACCCTTTAGGGTATCTGTCTCCTCGGACCACCGATGTTAGGTAACCCAACGTTCTTCAGCATGTGTTGACTTCCCTAATTGTGTGTGTGTTACAGTCATAGTAAGACTCCCGAATGCTTTGTCACGATACTCTTCATCCTTAGTCTGAACCAGCATACTTACAATGTCTTTTTCGTTTATGTCACGTATCTATCTTTAGGTGAAATCCTTTATCTCGTCCTTCTATGTTTTTAATCGAATAAAAATTTTATGACCCAATCTTTAATTGAAAAATTTTTAATAAAAAGTAAATTTTTTATAATAAATAGGTTTAATTTTAAAAGTAAGTCTGGAGGATTAAAATACACCGATAATCTTTATAGAAGACAAAAGATGGGTTCAGGAAATTTTTATTAAATCAAATGAATTTTAATGTACAAATGTCAGAGTATTCTGAGTGAACAGATCATCGAATTACGACGTTTCTTTTTCCAAACACTTCGTACAATGAAACATAATTTTTTTTTTACCTTAAATTTATTTACAAGTTAACAGTTGGATTTCTTCTTTACAAAAAAAGACCCTTCTAATTCACTGTGTGACCCTTTACAAATTATTAATTTAAAAATATGAATTAAAATAATACATCGATTTAGTTTGGTGACAGAACTTCTGAATAAGATGATAGGGTAATACCGTCAATTTTATTAGTGACATCTTTGACAGTTTTACCGAAAAAAAGGGAAATGAAACAATATGGTCTAAATTGTCGACTGTCAACAAAGTCTAACGTTGTTTATAATGACTTACGGTGACTTGTGCTAAAATTTTGTGTCATATACATTTATAATGTCCACATCACTACCAAACACAACAAGACGCAATGTACTTTATAGCGACCTGTTTTCTCCTTCTCCTTTGTTCCGTCTACATACTATACCACCATTTCTAATATCCATGTCATAAACATTTTTAGATTTGATAAAGATCTTATCAGCAGTACACTATTTAATGTACCACAGGTTATCAACGAAAGAAATATTTAAACAAACTAGATGAAAGTCTACAAAATGCTTCAGTATTACTTCGAACGGTCCTTTTATTTCTAAATGTCGGAATGTACGGATAAGGGGTACACGCTCTAAGAAATTATGTCGGAGTACTGTCCATACAAGTTTCGTAATACTCAACTTCATTTAGTCTTACAATGGAAGACACCAGTACTTTTAACGTAACTCTCAATACTGGGAAGAGTTATTATCGACAAAATGATATGTCCACAGAAAAACATGAAATTTGAGAAAAGATTCGAAGGTAGATAATAGCCGGACTAAAACTCACCGTATTATCTGTTGACCTAAAGATTCGTATGAAAAGAATGAAGAATCTTCAGAGATGGAATAAAGGAAGTTAATGTAGGACTATTTATTTGTCTCTGTCTGTCATCGGTCACTACAAAATGATTACAAAATTTTATGAAATAAAGCAACAATTACTTCGAAAAATTTATTTTCTTAAGTTGTTGTTGAAGAACTTTCATTTTCTACTACAGTGTGGGATTTCGTCGTAAGAATGGACACATTCTACACATCGTTGTGTAGGCTTAGTAGTCATCTCGAAAACTCTCCCCTTTTACGGTTACGTAACAAGGTGGAGACCTGTAGGTTTATACCATTTAGACTCCTCTCAAAGTCCGTGGAATTAGAAAAACCTTTTTTGACGTATTCGTAACTACTCTTGTCGGGATTTAATTAATTCTTATTGTTGATGATGAAGTCAATGACTATAAACTTTTTCTACTGTTTCTACTATCATTTAAACAGTAAAAGGAAGTTTACTATCCTTCTTTTACTTCTTTCAGACCCTATCTCGACAACTGAAGGAACGACGATTACTCAGATCTCAAGCGTGTCTTTGTGCTTCTTATCCACCACGTCTGAAAGATCAAACCGCCACCTAGGTCGGAAGACGGAGGACACTGTTTTATAATCATTATGGAAGATTTCACACCGTCCCAGTTCCATACATACGAATTTGTTGTTTTTTTTTCTATTAAAAAAGTTTATATTTTAAGAATACACAAATTTTATCATGTCGACTTTCTATATACTATCGTTTCGAGGGAATGTCGGGGTAGGTTATCTTCCTAGTCACAATCGAAGAATGACAGGAGGGTGAAAAGACACACGATTATGTTTACTGTACCAAACAGAAGTGTCACTATATCATGATCTATGTAATGAAACTAAAAAAAGAGAAAGTGAATGATTTTCGTTGGATCATAATTTCTAGATTGACGTAAGAAAAGGGGACTATAAAAAACACGTCTATTAAACATTATATATTACATATATATAAAATGAATATATATGTATAATATATACATGTTCATATATAAATAAAATATAAATTTTGTATACATTCACTTTAGTATTGAAAAATTGAAGAGAAAAAAAGATAAAAACGAACGGAAAAAGTAATTCTCAGAAAGTGGCTACTCTAAGAACGTATAGAGTACGGTTCAGTGAAAACACCCAAAGAAAGGTATAAAAAGAATTACAAACATATCAACGTTTTTGTCTATATTCAAATATCCTCCTAAACCATAAACCAACGGAATACATGGGTTTGGAGATGTTCATCATTGACAATCGTGTAAACTTAAAAAACATACAATTACCAATCAACGTTTTTTTAGAGTACCGATCAAATTAAACATAAAGTCTTGATCATCACTCAACTCAAAGAAAATTAGAACAACCTATCTTTCGTATAAATAGTTATGAACGATATGAATCTGATATACCCTTTCCATCCAATTAACAAAACTTTAACTTTATTTTAGGTTAGAGAGGGAAAAAAGAGATTAACTCAAAGTGAAAGTTTCTGGAACTCTTTATCCTAGATATTAGCACCGTATTTTTACTTCGAAACAACGGTTCTACTGTGATTAATTGAGAAACGAAATTTCCCATGTACGACCCCTTAAGGGATCACCGGACTACCAATCGTAAAGTCCGAAAGTGACGGTACCAGGTCCTAGTCAGGGACCAGTCACTTCACTCTATAGGGTGTTGACTCACAACACCGATTTATTGTTTTACCACGCACAGACTTCTCAACCATATTATCAATGTCATCAGAAAACTCAAGTGACGGTGACGTCCGATAACAGTAAATTACCATGAAAGGGATTCATTGACAATTTATTAGTTGGAATGACTTAAAAGTCAAGTCAAAGATTTATCATGAATTTATTCTTTGCCTACTATTATAATCATACAGATTTCCATAAAATTTCGTGGTCAATTTTTAATTTGTGATAGATGACCCTTCGTGTTCTTAATAGATACGAAGACTGTTTACAGTACAAACCTTTTTTATCGTAAGTAAACTTCCTGGGTTTCCATCGAGGACTCCATAAATTTTACATAGTAAGTCATCGATGACAAAGAAATGTAATCTCATTTCTTCGGTACCCTTAATCTCAAATCAATCTAGTCAGTCAAACTAGAAAACCTGATGAAAGACTGATCTTAACCGGTCCCTATCAAAGAAGGTCCAGAAAATAAAAGACCTCAGAACCCACATCCGATTTTATTCCACTATACTTACAAAGACAAAAGAGACCAACTTGGGGACGATTGGATTCAGTAATAATCTTAAAGTTCTTTCAGTCTGACAGATGTCGATTTTCCAGTAGATTCTTGTCTTAGATACATGACGATCTCTTCAAGCCTTCCATGATCTCCAAGTGTCTGGAAGAACTACACTCTAAACCGTTTCTAAAAAGTATAGATCACTGATATGGAGGTAGTATGAGGTCTACAAAGAATAATGACTGTGAAGACTTTAGAAATTAACTATGTGAGACCAAAAACAGTACTTGAGTAGGAAAGTTGGAAGGATGAGGTATCATAAACCCTTGAGGTCTTAGAGACTAAGAAGTTACATGTAAGAAAGAGGTCAAAAAATCGGAAAGAGGATAGAAATGAAGAAAAGGACAGGTAGAATCAAAGGAACCAGGTAGAAAAGTCAGTGAGAGAACGATCATGGGAAGACAGTAGTGGACAGGAATTAGAATGGGATTATTTAAGGTTGGTTCCTACCTTGACAAATAGAGACGAACAGATATACGATTACTGACTCGTATCGTTCCTTCCAGTCTTGGTGAACCGTCTGACCGTGGAAATATTTATTAATTGACGTTCATCCAACAGTCATGATGAACGGAAAGAACAAGAATGGTAAAAAACGATCAGTGTAGTCAAAGGATAAGATGAGTTATAGTCAAAATCTAGAACAGGGGAGAAAAGTTTGAAAACGAGAAGAGACAGAAGACTAAGAGTCAACTACTGAGTTTATCTTCATTAGTCTAATATGGACGGAGTCTAAAGGTGGTGGTTTAGGTATCTTAATGGTCTTAAACAAGATAGGACCATCGAGTCTACCAATTCTTAGACAGACGTCACACCCTCTGGACCCAAACTAGGAACCCAACTCTTCTAAGGGACCTCTTCCTTGACCGTCGGGTGAGGTCATAAGAAAGAACCTCTTAAGGTGCCTGTTTCCTCAGGTACCACAACGTCTCTCAGTCTGTACTGACTCGTTGATTGCGTGTATGTGCGAGTAGGAATGGAGGACAACGTTAGTTCCTCGATAGAGTGAATTGTTCCTGGGTCGGGAAGAGAAATCTCCTAGGGAGACCTAGAGTAAGGGAGATCAGAAGAGTTTATAGAAGGGAATGACACAAAATTTAAGGACAGACAGGACCTAGAAAAGTAATCGTGAATTTGTATAATATCAGAGTAGAAATTTTGTGTAACAACGTGATATGTAACAGGACATCGACAGTAGGATACAGAGATGGACGTATATCGGTTTATCGTAATTTGTCAAATGAGTGACAGAAATGAACTAAGAAATCGACTGAAGTTAGACAATAGGTAGGGGTAGTAAAGTTCCTTTATCGAGAGTCTGAAGTTACAACGATTAAAGTTACCTGTAAAAAGAAAGAACAGGAATAAAATGACTCGTTATAAGTGTTAACTTGGACGGAACCATGAAAGAACAAAACACCAACGGTGAAAGAAGACTAAAAGTAGGATGAAGAATCGTAAAGAATTAAGAAGAAAAGGTCTAAAAGGACCTGGAGATTCATAACTCCAAAAAGGTCCGGTAGAAAATAGAAGACCAGAAGAGTTTGCTAGGATACGACGTTAAAGTAAACGATATATATACAACTATTGAAAGTTAAAATATAATACATGATTCAGAAGACAAAACTGAAAGTCTAAAAATATGGGTCGACACATGAACAGAAGACATGATTCTTCACGGTCTGAAAGTTGTGTACGTGCTTGTATTACAGTAGAAAGAGGTCTGACTGGAGAGGAGGTCACAGGACAAGTTAATTACTATGGCAGGGCAGAAGTCAGCCAAGACAGTTTTTGGTCCCTCAGTAGGAATTAGAGAGGGAATCAGAGATGTAATTTGTTCAGTAATTTATTCAGTACAGTTTAGATAAGGTATTACAGGACTAAGACAGGTGAATAAAGGTAGAAGTAGTAACTGGACAGAATAGGTGTAACGATAGTAGAGGGAGAACCTGTTGTATTATTGGAGATGGACCAGAGGAACGTAAGTGAAGAACGAAGGTAGATAAAAGGTGTATTGTCAGATACATTTTTAAAATTCTCTAGGATAGAATGATAAGGACAGGAATTTTGTAAACTCACCTAAGGGTAACGAGAATACCATTATAGGTTCATGAAATTACGTCGAATGTATCAGGAGGTATTAGGTCGTAGAAGTCCCAATAGAAAGACAACAAGGTAGAGATCAGTGTCACTGACAGAAAATCAATAAACTTATATAGTTCAAGGAAGAACGGAACCCGAAACATATTCGACAGTGGAAACGAAATCTACAGGAAATGTGGAGAGAAATAAGACGGATACAAATAAATAAGAAATCTAAAGTCGTATTTACAAAAGAAAAAATTAACTTTCTATTAATGAAATGTCTCACAACACCAAAAGACAGTATGTAGTTGTTCATAGTTGGTATCCATGTGGGAGGAATCACAATAGACTATAAGTGTTTACCCGAATTCATGTATGTAACTGTCGAAAGATATGGGAAGAAAGAATCTTAAACGGTGTCAATATTAAAGAAACCACTATGACAAAAAGTAGACAGAGGGGATGACATTTCACACTCTAGTCACTGAGACACAGACAGAACACTGACACAGACAGAAAAAGTGGAACTAGGTTCCTAGATCGAGTATCATTTTCGTATGTCACTTATAAAAAACTTGCTTGACCGACTTATGGAAAGTTATTTTACCTTGTCACCTTTTATCATTTTGATTAAACAAAAAAATATCGTAAAGTAAATCTATCTTCTTTAAGTGGTGGTTTATCAAACTGCGGTACAGACTTCTAAGCTTTATACAAACTAGGTCAATACATTCATAATACTGTTTTCCATGTACGTTGAAAAATTTATAGACCTACTTTTTATGTACTATCAGAATATTACGACACAGATACTAACTTTTTAGAGAAAATGAAGACTTAGAATTGATGGTTTTAAACTTTGTCTCAAAGGGCTTTTCTGTGTCCACATATTACTAAACTTTTTGAAAAATTTTAGAAACAAAATGACACTTAGATATCTTCTGTCTACCGAACTTAGTATAATTACTGTTTTTACTACTATTTATTGTCATAGGAAATAATTTACATACAGTACAAACGGTGGTGAGAAACGGAGACATCCGTTATATTTATTTTTATAGACGACAGAATTTTAAAGGTTTGGGAATAATATTTTTCAAAAGATGATTTCTACATGTATGGGAGGAAAGATATTCTAAACAGATGGACAGTAACGTTATAAACTCCTTGAAAACACAGGTAAATGGTAACTCTTTGAAAAGATATATTAATGTCACTGTGCACGTAAGGTCTTTTATCAGATCAGTTTTCAATAAAGAAATTTTAGGTATTATAAAATGTATATTCGACATTATTAGAAATCTTAAACGAAGGATCTCCACTGACGAATAGACAGGTTATTATCCTGTTTAGTTTAAGACAAACAAAAAAAAAAAAATTTTTCGACTATCACCTTTAACATAATATATATTTTATACATATTAAGGGTAGACTATTGAGTAAATAAAGTTCTTTATCAATTATACTATCTGATTTATTGTCGCTTTAACAATTACACTTTTTCGTGACAGTCGTATGTGTGTGTGTACGTGGGGGAAGCAAAACGTCTCCATCTTTACTGTCACACCACTAGGGAGATGACCCTCAGAGTGGGGTATGGAATCTCTAATCCTTCAGACACGGTCGGGTCATGAAATAATGGACTCTACTTCTAAATACTAAACTTCACTTTACCGGAAAAGGAGACGGGGTGGTAGACATAGAGTGTTCTTTCTGTTTACACACAATGATATTGTCTTGGAGAAAGTATTATCATTTCACTGAATAAAAACGTTTTACAAACAGGACATATTTCAAAGATTATAAAACCCTTTTTTGTCGAGTCTTATATTATAAATGATTCTTAAAAGGAATTCAATCCTTAAACTTTTACAGTAATTTTTTATTAGGAATTGAAAATATTCAAATGGTGTTGAGTAACTTCACAAACAATTGTGAACAAATCTATCTTTTCTCTTTACTGACATTCACGTTTCCTAAAATTTGTATTTTAACTTTTGTATAAATAGAACGATACCATCCGACTAGGAAGAACGATACCATCCGACTAGGAAGTCACGGAGTCGAACATGTAAGAATGTGGCCTTTCACTCTTGTATCGACCCTGAAGACTTACGGTTGTAAAAATTTTAGATGGATGACGATCATTGTTCGTAAATATATGACAATCAAAAAATGTTATATACCAAAAATTCGACAGGATTAAGATCAATCCATATACCACTACGATCACCATTTCTTGGGTGGACGGTTACGTCCTCTGTATTCTCTGTGACCAAGTTAGGGACCCAGTCTTTCTAGGGGACCTCCTCCCGTACCGTTGGGTGAGGTCATAAGAACGGACCTCTTAGGGTACCTGTCTCCTCGGACGGTCCGATGCCAGGTACCCCAACGTCTCAGTCTGTGTTGACTTCGTTGAATCATACGTGAGTAACTTCTCTGTCTTTTGAAGAAAGACTCATCCTTACACCGATAACTAAAAACAAAAGTAATTAAAAAATCCCTTTATCCCCTAGTCACCGTAAACCGTTAAGTTCTTCGTTAAAATCTTTTTACGTCACTATTGCTACCGTAACAAGTGTAACGTCATCTGTTCTTGAGAGCACTCCATTTCATCGAAAGTGATAACTTAAGAAGTACAACTTAACAACGATAATTTGATTCTGAGAAAGAAAGAAGGAAAAACAAAAGAAAAATTTTATAAGGTCCCAACACATATACAATTTACAGACAGAGGTCTTATACGACCCTTTCGAAAATTCCGTAACGTACCGAGAACCAAACTACCATTCTTTGAACTTATGATGTTTGTAAAACTTTTCTATTTAATACCGAATGACAATTTAAGATGGTCTAAAATTTACTTTCTTAGAATCCAATAGTAAATATCTCATTATTAAAATCTAAAAAAAACACACAAGTAAACAGAAAATGGTGTCAAACTAAAGATAATTATAATTCGTGTAAGTGTGTCTAGATTTTACAATAAAAATAGAATGTTGTCCCTTTAACCAATGTCATTTTATAAATGCTGATCTATCTATAGTGGTAGCGAAAGGGGTCCGAGAATTAACGTTGTGAGGGAACTTCGGTAGTTTATTTGTGTACTTGAGATACAGAGTAGAAGCAGAAGCCTGACCGGATCGGTTAAGAGTTCCTCCAAGGACTTTTCTGAAAGAAGGTGAGGATTCTGACAAGAAATGTCATCCTTTTAAGGACAAACCGAAGGACAGAGGGAAAAATTTACGAAAAACATACATTATAAAAATAACTTATGTCGAGATAAACTTGCAAGGTCTTTAGAATTCCAAGGTTTCCCTGAATCGTCACTCCGTCGTTACGACTCATCTATCTCATTAACAAAACAAGTCAAAAACCTCAAGTCAATTCGGTCACGTGAATTTTCAAAACGTACTCCTTGTAACTGGAATAATTCGTAAAAGTCTGCACTACCAACATAAAAACGTGGTTCTTCACAAACTTATTGGTGTGTTTTCGTACCCTTTTTCCGAAGAACAAAAAGGTATTAAAGGACATTTGACTATAACACTTAAAAACATATGTCAGTGGATTTATCAAGGAATGTCCGATTACACCATTTTGATAATTAAAGGGTTAAATTGGAATCCAAAGATAACGAACATTCTCTAAGTAAACGATGTCGACCTTATACCCTTTTAGTTAAGCCCAAATCACCAATGTATTTGCACATTCACCTACATGTACATGAATTTGACCGAAAACATATATACATATTTACGACCACTGCCGGTTTCATCAGACAAAACACTCCTACAGACGTAATTTCGTCATTTTATTCGAAGGATAAAATAAGTATTAGATTACACACATATATATACATACACATATATACACACATACATATATATATACACACATACACATATACACATATATATGTGTGTGTATATATGTATACCGACATGATAGTATGTCTAGTTTGTCGGTTTATGGACCTTCATAATCTATGTTCAAATTTTATTGAAAATATCCAAAATATATTTTTACAGACTCATACTAAAACACACTTTCAAGGTTATAGTCAACATTATCTAAGTTTAAATACACTCGTTATTTTTTCGTTAACCGTCTATAACCCTTTTATAAAACACTTTTCGACATAAATAATATTTATGATCCCGATACTGTATCATGGCGACCCTAATTTAGTAAAAGGGTTAGATAAATATTAAATTACTTTACAATCGAAGGGACAACATACAGTTCAAATTTTGTCCCGTGTAACAGCGTCGTTTTACACATAAACTTTTTAAGGCAAGCGTTAAAACCCAATACTTTCAAGCGTCATATAATTTACGTGCTCACTACCAGTGAAACACGGACCCATAAATGAAACAAAGTCATTTCAATGAAATAATACCAAATACTAAAGTCTAATTTTATCAATTGCCTCATTTCAAATGAACATTACATCGTTAACCGAAAAATTTTTATTGGACAACTATATAGTAACAGTCAGGTTTACTTATACACTTTTTCGACTTTAACATGGTTAAAACTAAAACAAATTTCGAGTCAAAGGAAAATAAATTTTAACATACACACAATCCAAACGTCGTACTTGAACGTGTCAATTACGTGCAAAGGACCAATTCATTTGTACTACGTGTGACAAGACATTGTCTTTTGGAATAACACGGAATGGATACACGAAAACACCCGTGGTACAAATACTTCTTATTTTTTACTAAACAATAGACTTCTCTTATTTAAAATTTAAGAGTCAAATACAGAGTCTACGATTGCACACTTTTATATTTATATATATATTATATATATTATTGGTTAGAAAGACATAAAATACACGTAGTGTCACTAAATAGACTCGAATCACTGGGGTAGAACACTGGACAATGTTCTCACTTACATTTTTTTATCAACACTGTAAAATTCTCCAGCGGAAAACTACGTATACGTAGAAAAAGAACGAAGATTTTGTATAAGGTACATTCGTAACATGTGAATGATAACATTATATATGATAATACGTCGAATAAAATGGACTTTGACAATTCGGCTGGTTCTAGGGAGGGACGTTCTGTCTACCCTTACACATATTATTGATCTATAAACTCTTCAAGACTTCAAACTACATTAGACAATGAACAGGACAAATTTTTTTCCTTTTTTTAAGATTAATTTTTAAATAATCCAAAAAAAAATTACACAGAACCGAAATTTTTTTTTTTGAAAAATTCACGAGACACAGAAATAAAATAATATAAAAAAATTGGTCACTTTCATCTAGGGACATAAAAATTTGTAAAACCCATAAACATTTATATGTATACGATATTTTCATCTACTTTCAATTAAAATTGAAAGTGGGTATTTCAATTAAAAGAAATATTTTCACAGAAACAGATTGACAGTTTCACAAACCGAGTTTCACCCCGTTCTTATATCCAGTCTATCGTAACGAATCAAATCGATTTGTAAAAAAGTATCGTTCTGAACGAGTTTTTTCCTTCGGTAAGAAAGTGTGTAAGACCGAGTTTGCGGAATAGTATTTGTTTGTCAGACACCAGAACGATGAAACTCATCGTAACCAAATCTAAAAATCTACCAAATTAGTTCATTTTTCTTCTGAACTGAATCAACCATCCTAAAATAACTAACGATTGTTTACAGTCCGTGACAATAAACAATCCTCACGTTTCTACTTTTTCTGTACTGTGTTAGCAGTTCTACCAGTGTTAGATCTCTTTCTTATATCTGTCGAATGAATTTTCCATGACAACTTTTATATCACTCACTTCTTTCGTCTTATTGAAGACCCTCATATCTCTCCATGGAATACATAGAACCATCAACCTTTTCTATGGTCCTGTCTACTTCATAATTATTGTAATCTATGAAAACTTAATCATATCTATGTCACTATACAGAGAAAAGGGGACTCGAGAGTCCCTTCGAAGACAAGAACACTACTCGAGTATTTTTAATTACACACCTTGGACTCAATGATGTTTCAGGTAAAAGTACGAGTAATCACACGTCCAAGAACTTATAGGACACTTATAACTTCGGAGAATAACTTGAAACAATATAAAACACACGATAAGCGACAAACCTACTGTTCAACATTAAAGGTTCACTTGTTACAGAACTTCATAGTATACGGGTCTTGTAAAGGAAATTAGTATAACTGGAATGTTAAAAGTAAGGAACGAGGACCACTGTAATGTAATGATATCCAGTGGATGGATCACCGAAGTGGGAAAAAGGGATCTGAATAGAGTAGTTCAGTGAAGAAGTCTACTGAGTTGTTTCTTACATTTAGTTCGTCTGAAAACCGTCGGTGAGAACTTTTCCCACAAGTTCTTGTCCATAAATTAACTTTTAATCTTTGGTAATCAACACCAGATTTCTTTGACGGGTATTACGAGTAACACGACCAGATCACTCGTACTGATCGATGAGGGAAATTCAGAGTGACCTCTTTGAAATACTGATCTTTATGTAGGACTGACATCTAAAGATATGGATTCTTAGAGACGAACCCCGTCGTCCTATCTACGTAAAACAACTAAGAATCTGAAATTTTGGTCATCTTGGGCTCATGAAATCTAAATGACAAAGAACGTACCCACCTGTAACCTCTGGACGTGTACGAGGAATTTCAACCTTTCTTCCGGCAGATACATATCTTTCTAGGTATACCACTTTCGATACCAAAAAGGTCATCAGTTCATAACTACACTCTTAACCTAGTATTTCTTTCGACTCACGGCTTCTTAACTACAAAAAATTAACACAACACCTCTTCTGAGAATTCTCAGGGAACCTGACGTTCTTCTAGTCAGTCAGGATTTCCTTTAGTCGGGACTTATAAGTTGTTGTTACGTCGTTGAAATAATATGTAGTAATATGTTGTCTGTTTAAGTTTTAGACAAACCGAATCCTTAAAATGATTTTTCTATCGACCGGGTCTCTATTCGTTCGTCGTTGACTTTCTCCGTTTTTAACAAGTAAAAATTTTAATATCAACTAAATGCAGCAACACAAAGTCCACATGTCGTTTTACTAAGTCAATATGTTTGGTCAGTTAGGATTTCCTTTATTAAGGACTTATAAGTAACCTTCCTGACTACGACTTCGACTTCGAGGTCATGAAACCGAGGGACTATGTCTCAGTTGAGTAACCTTTTCTGGGACCCTTTCTAGCTTCCGTCCTCCTCTTCCCCCGTTGTCTCCTATTTTACCAACCTACCGTTGTGACTGAGTTACCTGTACTTAAACTTGGTTGAGACCCTCTACCACTTCCTGTCCCTTCGGACCGCACGACGTAAGGTACCCGAGCGTCTCAACCTGTGTGACTCGCAGACTTGTTCCGTATCTCTTGTGTACTCTTTCTACTCCTCTTTGTTGGATCATGTACATATTTGATGTGTGTCAAAGAGTACCAAGCTAATGACTCATGTTCTGTTATATCTCTGTACTTTCCATCCACTACTAGTCGAGTACCTTGCGCATCCAATATAAGACTTAAACCTACTTCCAACAATTTCCCTCTAGTCGACTCCTAAACAACCCGACTTTTTACCTCTTTCCTAAACTTTTCATACGTTCTCTATTTTACCCTTCCTGAATTCATTAACCTATAACTCTCTCTTTAACCACAGGTTAAAAGATTATATCCTTAAGATTAGGTTATAAACCTCTTATCCACTATTCACTCTTTAACCTACCCTTTCTACTAATTAACTTAAAACCCCATACAACTCTAACCCTACGGATACCTTATAGGTCCACCTATACGGATCATCCACTAATCTAAAAGTTAAGACTCCATAAGAATCTTTTTACACTCGACCTCTATCTATGTTAAACCCTCAAATTTGGTATCTCCACTTAATCTACTGGCTCTCTCTCCCTCAGGGATATCTCTGTCTTTAAAGTAAATTAGACTTAAGACGGTATATATCGATAAACTGAGAAGACACCTTTAAACCCAACCCCACTCTATAATTTTAAGACTTTGTTTAATTCTCCCATCTTAAACTTTTCCAGAAACTTACCCCACCACAACTTTCTCTTAAACCATACTGAGTGTAAAGATCGAACCCGTTGTCCAATCTACCACAACTGTAAGGGATTAAAACCTACCCCTACCCCCCACCCCTCGGTCTACCATCCTATGATCTATTCTGAAAGGTCTTAACGTTCTCAATCCGATTTATCAGGAAGACTGAAAATAAAAAGATCACATCCCGTGACAACCTCCTTTCCACTATCCCTGTTAGATTGAAGGAGTTCCAAGATCGTAACGGATACTAACAGATTCTAACTTTTAAAAGGACTAACATCTTTTACTCTACAACTCATATAGACATTTGGATACTGATAACTTTCTTCCTTATTTATGTTTTCAACCAAAAATTTATCCTAACAAACATTTACCAAACGGTAAATGTACTGGTCCTTGATCAAACAACGACATATAATATGGGAATATTTCGGAAACATTCGATCAGTCCAAAATATTCGGACTTTTGGTAAAAAAGGGAACCACTGAAGTAAAGAGGAAACTAAATAACTCAATTAATTTTTTTACATTGAAATTTCCCGTCAAAATCAAATTATCAAGGTTCACGATGTTATGAAGGAAAATGAATTTTTTTTAATTACACCTATAAAACTCTAAAGTCACTGAAATAAATGATGACTCATTATCGATTTCGAGTTCAACCGGACAGAAAGAGATCTGGTCACGACACATTATGAATTATATTACAGTTGGTACATATTAAAATTTTAAAGACTACCAGTGTAACATCTTTCATTTTTTTGTCCACTCTAATTAGAATTATGTAAAATAAATTGGAATATATAGGTCCTATAATAATAGAGTTATACATTATTTTCTAAAATAATTATTAAAAAATGTACGAAACTGTAGATCTTATATCTAATGCAAATGTCGATCCCACTGGGACACAACATATTGAATGTCATGATTTTGAACATGTCTACCAGTGGAATAAATATCGGGTAGAAAGTCTACGATGTAAAAGTGACTTTTACAAACTAGATATAAATCCAAAGTATTTTAGACGTCAAACTTTTCAAATAAGTATATGGGTCAAAGAAGGTTTATCTGAAATTTTACAAGGATATTGATTTAGTCCATAGTCAACAATTTAAATGTAATCAACGCATCAACGTATCACTTCAGCGAGTCAACACAGACTGGGAAACGCTGGGGTACCTGACATCGGATGGTCCGAGGAGGGAAGTCAAGAAGTCAACAGGGTCGGTGTAAGATTCACGAGTCATCGATGTACATCGGTCACCAATGGTGCAACTGTCACGGTCAAATCTGTTGGACATGGAAAGATCGATTTAGGATCACGAGTGGGTCGGTGACACGATGTTGATTTGACGTGACCAACGCGAAGGGGAAGTATGAATTGAAAACGAACTAAGACTGAAATGACCGTAACAACGATAAGAAAAACGGACTTTGTACGAAGTAAAGGAAGAAAATATATGGGTTTACAACGAGGAGAAGATCCTTCACAATGACAAACGGGAACCCGACCTTGATTAAAGATAGGATACGTAAGGACTTCATAAACTAAAGTGAACAGAATACTAAAACCGTCAAAGACAGAACACAAGATTATAAGTAATTAGACATGATCAAACCTAAGACAGGAATAATGGGGAGACTTTAGTGAGAAATCCCTAGTGGTGTTTGAAGGAAAACGGTTTAAGATCTCATTAAAGATACAGGAGTGGAAAGAACTTGAGTCGTGGTTGATTATGTCGACTAGTAATGGAGGGTAAAATGAATTTTTAAAAGTAATACTTCATTAAGTGTGTATGATCTTATGTATACTTCCGAAGGGACCACCGAGTCTGTCATTTCTTAGACGGACGTTACGTCCTCTACACCTAAGCTAGGGACCCAACCCTTCCAGGGGACCTCTTCCTTTACCGATGGGTGAGATCATAAGAACGGACCCTTTAGGAGTACCTGTCTCCTCGGACCGTTCGATGTCCGAGGTTCGCCGAATTGTGAAACTGAAAGTGAATCCTTCACATATAAAATGAATGTAAAACTTCATGTTGTAGTAAATTTTTTATCTTGTAATTGAAACTTCACGGAGTCACAGAAATCCTCTTCCGTTACCGTTGGGTGAGGTCATGAGAACGGACCTTTTAGGGTATCTGCCTCCTCGGACCATCCGACGTCACGTACCCCAGCGCTTCTCAGCCTGTGCTGACTTCGTTGAATCATCGTCGTCCTTGTCGTCGTCACAGAAATTACGAAGAGAAAGAAAGGATTGAAGGTCTACTGTTGACAGACTTAAAACATAGTTAGTTAGAAATAAAAAGTAATATTAAAATGACGACCCTCGGTCGCACCTCTTAGGGTGGGTACCGTTTCCAGTACTCCTTCTCCGGACTGCCCGTTACCGTTCTAGTCCTGAGTTCCCTGGGGGACTTGAACGAGTTCGTAGATGGGGGCTTGGTCTTAGACAGACAGAATAATAAAATATAGAAAGTGGTCGAAAAGACTGTAATCGTCCCCAGACAGGGACTGGTTTTCTCAATTGAATCCCGAGATCAACTATTTAGAGGACCTGTACTTTCCTCACAAAATTTGGGGGACAATCGTAAGATCGAATGAACCGCCGAAATAGGTCTGAGAACGTTGTAACAACTCGGATACGTTACGAACGACGGTTCAAGAGTGTAGGGAATAGGTAACACAAGGACCCTCACGTATATCAGTCCTACATCTTTTTTGTTCATTATCGGAATCGTAATCGTTGTAATCTGAAACTCAATTATTCAAGAAAGAAACGACATTGGACGACTTAGAAACGAGGTATTTTTACATTGAGACATGAAATTCCCACTGCGTCCGATTCTTAAATTCTTCTTCGTGAAATTCCTTTTTAGTAACAAGACCACAAGACCGACTGGTTGGAAATAGTTTTCCTCCAGTACCTTATAGTTGTCCGGAGGCCTTATCTTCTACTACATGTCTTTTATTCTGACCGTCCTTCCTTGGACTATAGCTATTTTCAAAGAGAAATAGATAGAAAAAAGTAAGCGGCTGCAGCAGATAGGACTCCTATAGGGACCTGAGACGACTCCGACCTGGAGCCGTAAAATGGTGCAAACACACAGAGATAGTCATGTCATAAAGGACGAAAACCGAAAAGACACTTATCTTAGTTTAATATACATATGAAATCACTGACAAAAACGAGTTGAAGTAAAAACTCTAAGTAGACATATCCACGTACATCGATAGTGAGTAGTAGTACCGATATATCATAAGATAATGTTTTACGTATGGTACTAAATAGGTAAGTTGATACCTGTAAATCTAATCAAAAAAAAAAATAATATTCGTTCCATCAATGCTTGTAAAGAAGAACCTGTACAAAGGTCGACGTACGTAAGTTCAAAGGATCCAGTAACTCTGAGTTCTTTATACCAAGAAGTTAATCGTCATATTTGTAATGAACCCTTGTATAATCAGGTTCGCCTAAACCCCGGGGTGAGATCTGAATGACTTAGTCTTTAAAACTCAACCCCGGACCATGAGACAAAATTCCCGACGGAACACCGAGTCCACAATTTCTATAGACGGACGTTACTTCCTCTGGACCCAAATTAGGGACCAAATCCTTCTAGGAGACCTCTTCCCTTTCCGATGGGTGAAGTCATAAGACCGGACCTCTTAAACCCAGTGTTTCTCAACTTGTGCTGACTCGTTGAAAGTGAGTGAGACAAAATTATTTAGGAGGTCTACTACGACCACCGCATGAGTTAAAACTCTTGGTAACTAGATTTCCACTCTAATTAAACGTGGAAGACTAATACTAAAAACCGAAGGTATATGAAAAACTTCATGACAAATTATAAAAAGGGGAGATAAAAAGGCACTGTGAACTCATGAGGACTACTCCTTTACTAAATGTTGATTCCTTGATCTGACTTTTTAGTGTTTCTTTCGGACAGTCCACATAAGATGTCACTACGAGAGTTCCGAGACCGTTTCGGTATTTGACTTTATCAAAAGAAAATACTATTTCAGTCGGACGAGTTTCTGTCAGATCGACGGTTAATCAAATAATTTTTTGACATATTTGTTCTGAATGACAAAGATTTGACAGACGTTAAACAAGGGAGGGAAAAGGGTAGAAAACGTGTAAAAAACAGCAAAAACGAAACTATCCAAAAACTAATACAGTACACTGATTTAGACGTATGTTCATTGATTAATTCATAAAAACTCATAGGAAAGTGTGTGGTGTTAAGACAATGACAAAAAAAAAGAGGATGAATTGACCAGTGAGAAAAAGTCAGGGGAGACGGTCGAAGTAGGGGAAATGAGTCAGAAAATTATAACGTCACGGGACCCGGTATCAGATTCGAGGAGACGATAAGAGATAGTCCTATAAACGAGATTTATCGGGACAAAATACCAAATCAACGATTATGCACAGGTTGAGAATGTTGGGGTACCTGATCGGACGGTCCGAGGAGACAGGTACCCTAAGAGGACCGTTCTTATAACCTCACCCAACGGCAAAGGAAGAGGTTCCATCAGGATGGACTCGGATTATTCACTACGTTTAAAAATAGAGGTCGGAACTGAGGAGGGGATCCAGATCTGAACAAAAAAGTCGAATTATGAACTATAGAGGTAAACCTACTGATTTCCAAAAAGTGGAAAATGTTTCGTTTTGTTTTGCGACTAAAGGTACCGATTGACGGAGGTTTGAATGAGAAGATCAGAAAGGAAAGAGGTAGTTAATGTATGTAGAATTTGACTTTTGGATTCTCAATAGGAAATAAAGGAGAAAAAAAGGAGTCAATGGTGTAAGTCAATCAGGAAAGTCGAGAAGGCATAGATAGATCAGAGGTCAGACAGGTAAGGGAACTACGGGAGTAAATACAGAACGGACCCTCCGATATTTTCGAAGGATTCGACCAAAGGAACAAGGGACGGGTCGTTGTTAATTACACTGTACGTCCTTAGTTTCAACAGAAGTCTTTGTACCTAGTCTTGTACTGTAAGGGATTTTGTTTTAGAACGTTACTAAGGGTGACGTAAAGTTTATTTTAGGTATATAAAATAGTACCGGAAGTTCCGGAAGATATATGACCTGATACGGGTAGAGAAGTTGATAAAGAGGATAGTACGGAGTTGAAAGAGGTGAGTAAGACCAAATGAAAGATGAGGAGACTATGTGTTGAACGGAAGCCCGGAAGTATGAACAAGACAGACCTTAAGACAAGGGGACCCGGATCTAGAAATACAAACTACTTCAGGTTAAATGATAAAACAGTAACAACAACGAACACAAAACGAAGGATTCGGAAACATATTAGGATCTAGAACTATTAAAAAAAGAAGATTCTCAAAATAATAAAAAGGACAGTACAAATCCAGCAACTAGGTAAAACTCGATGCAAAATATATTTTCCTCTTCCATCCCCAGGTCGAAGTAACAATATATACACTTATAGACAAAACCTACAGGACCGTGGTAAACAACTTTTCTGATAAGAAACGAGGAGAACTCAATAGAACAATGAGCGACTTTTAATCCACTGTCATTTTCACTCACAAAGCTCGGGGTATCCCGGTCCCTCCGTGGTCGACGGGGTGCCCCTCCTCCGACTCAGGCGTCACACTCCCTCAGGGGCCGGGGAGACGCGGATACAGACCGTCTCGGCCACACTCTACTTCCCTGTTAGGAAGGGTCGGTGACCCTAGTAGTTCTCAAAACCGGTCTGGAAGTTCGTGTGTGGCTCTATCGTCGATCTACTTTTCGTGTCTGATACCACGACTTTGTCTAATTATTCCTTGAATCATTAAACCGGACACTGGGAGGTCGTGTTACAAGACGTCCAGGTCAACCCCTACTATACAAGTATCCGTTCGGTATTAATACCCTGGATTACTGTCGGGTATAGTTCCACCACATAAGTAAAAGGAAGTCTGACGGGGAAGTTTGGTGGATTCTAACGTAAATGTTGTTCTTAAATAGTAGGTTTATAATTATCATTACTGTCGTAAACAGAACTATAAGATTCTAGTGTCACCAGAGGACGAAATTGATAAAGATTTCAAGAAAATAGATAAACAAGTGACGATACCCTAGGTTTGGGTCCACTAAGGGATCACGGTCTCTAACGTGCCTAGATATTTTGTCTGTCTATTCATGTTGTCTTATAGAGTCCTTACCTGAGTCTTTATACGACACACTACGATGGAATTTCAGTCTTATTGGACGTAATATTGACCTCATTTGAAATGAAAAGGAAAAAACTAAAAGAATAGACCGACGAGGGGATAGTCTGGAGTAGAAAAAATTAAAATAAAAAATAAATGGAGGGAGGTAAGTAAGTGTACGAGTAGACTCTTCTGAATTCAAAAAGGTCGAAACTTGTTATTGACGAAAATCTTTGACATTTCATCAATGTTCTCTTGTCAACGGGTTCTAAGTCTTAAAAAAATTTTACCTCGTACACATAATACACCAGTTACAGAAGTGAGATTGAACCAATACTCTGATTTTGGTAGGGAGTGACGAGAATACACGACTTCTTAGTAGATTCTCCCTCCGTCTACAGTGTAGTTTCCTTCGTCGTAATAAGATCGTCGTAGGTAAGAACAAATTCGGAAGGTGACAACCTCTAAACTCCAATGTACTATATGAAATACGAGTATTGCTACACCGACCTATTAACCATAACTTAAATATCATAGTCGTCTTGTCTTTTACACTAATAAAACACGTACAGTTATTTCTCTATCGGTCAAGACCAAGATGTCTCTTACCTTTAACCTTCAGTTTGTGGGAAACATAAGGTTTTATCCCAGAGTTTTGTAAAACATTAAAAGTAAATTTAACAATCCTCCGAACCTCAATGATCCATTAGATAGAAGGTTATATGACAAGTTATATCGTCTCTTATTTACTACGTTCAACAGTTACCTCCTCACTGGTTGATAATCGAGACGATCATTGACCGAATAAAAAGAAGTTATTTCAACGTATTTGGTTACTTAATCGACGGACTTAATTAGTCATACCCTTTGTTAGAAAACATTCACGTTTCGGCAAAAAACATACATGAAAACCCTAAACGGAGTAACAAACTGTAGTTTACTACATTTCAAGTTCTGACTTATAAAACGGTACAAGTCAATTTTCACACCTCAGACAATGTTCAAGTGCATAACTAACTGAACTAAATATGTCTTAGTTATTCGATAACTCTATCGCATCGAAATGATACGACGTGTACTATGACCGTCGGACCCTCAAGTATCTACCCGAACCTTGAGTCGTCAAAACTTTACATATATACCTCAAATTCTTTAAATAAAAGGTCCACGTTGGGGGTATATTGATTTAAAAAAGAAGTGGAACGTGTGAACTGTCGACTTTTCTGGTATTGTACCTTCACTGTTACCCAGTTTTAAATGTTTTATTTCATGAGAAAACCACACCTTCAACTGTACTCCGATACAACTTCACTGATGGATACACCCTATAACTCAAAAAATCACCTAACTTATAGGTAATTTTACCTAAACAAGTCGATAAATGTAATTACTCGTAAATTCACGTTGTCTATGGTGAAGTCCACTGAATCAAGTCAGAGAGTCATTACAGGCTGAAAGCGGAGGGCAGGTAGTGGTTGAGGACCTCAAATGAGTTTGAGTACAAGTAACTCAGCCACTACGGTAGGTTGGTATAGTAGGAGACAGTAGGAGAAGAGGACGGAAGTCAGAAAGGGTCGTAGTCCCAGAAAAGGTTACTCAGTCAAGAAACGTAGTCCACCGGTTTTATAACCTCGAAGTCGAAGTCGTAGTCAGGAAGGTTACTTATAAGTCCTGACTAAAGGGAGTCCTACCTGATCAACCTAGAGGAACGACAGCTTCCCTTAGAGTCCTCAGAAGAGGTTGTACTGTCAACTTTTCGTAGTCAAGAAGTCGTGAGTCGAAAGAAATATCATGTTGAGATTGTAGGTATGCACTGATGACCTTTTTGTTATCGAAACTGATCTGTCTGGAAACAACAGTTTCATTATAGATGAAAAATTATACGACAGATCCAACTAGTATTGAAAAGAAGGTTCCTCGTTCGCAGAATTAAAGTACCGACGTTAGTAGTAGACGTCACTAAAACCTCGGGTTTTTTCATTTCAGACAGTGACAAACGTAACAAAGGGGTAGATAAACGGTACTTCTCTACCCTGGTCTACGGTACTAGAAGCAAAAGACTCACACCTCAAAATTCGGTTGAAAAAGTGAGAGTGAAAATAGTTCTCCGAGAAATCAAGAAGAAGTAAAAGACCATATTCACACCACAGTAGACGTATAGACTCCAATAACAATAAAGAGGGCCGTTAGAACTAAGGTCGTACACGAAATAGGTCAAGTCGCAAAGAGTACTATATGAGACATATATTCAATTTATTCGTCCTACTGTTGTATGTCGGAACTACATGAGGAAAGGGATAAACCTTGGTCAGACAACAAGATACAGGTCAAGATTGACAACGAAGAACTGGACGTATGTCTAAAGAGTCCTCCGTCCAGTCCACAAGACCATAAGGGTAGAGATTTTTAAAAGGTGTCAAATTAAGTTGTTTATTACATATTCTGTACACTCCTTTTGAAAAGATTTTGTCTAGTTTCTTTTATTTACCTCTGTCAGTAGAAAGGAACTATCTTTCTGACTTATACTTATATCGTTTATCCGAGGGATTAAGAGGGATTTCATCACTTCTCCAAATTACGTTAAGGTGATTTCCAAAGGTATCTACATAACCTAACCACGTTTTCATTAACACCAAAACGTAACAACTCGAAACGACAAGTTGTCACGGTAAATTCTTACATAACCCTATGTAAGAACTTATTTACACCAATAAAATATGTAGTAAAATAACGTGTAAAGAACGAAGTACAAAAAAACGATTACTGAATAACGACAAATAAAATATAAATAAAATCTGATCCCTTTACTACAGATTTTCGTTTTCTGTTTTTTCGTTTAAACTCACTAAAAGAATAAGTTCAAGTTTTACACAGTATTTCGTGACCTTTGTTGAGCGTTGTATTTGTTATGTAAACCGGGTCCTTGATGATTGCTTGTATGTTACGTCACACCAAGTTCAAATCGTTTCCTCTGTTCTCGGAACTTCTACTCTTCATGTCACCGACCGGTAGCCTTCAACTGTTACTGGTTAATTCTCTCTCTTCAATTGTTTCTTGAGTTGTAGCTGATAAACTGTCAGTAAGTCGTAAACTACGTTTAACCTTTCAACCTTTTCGAGTCATTTACCCACGACACACTCGACTGGTTTTTAGTTTTTTCAACAAAACTTCACAATAGATGAGTAAGATACGTTGTTGTTACTTGGTAAAGAACTAGACTAACACTGTACACTGTCTTTCACCTACAATATGTTGTTGGTCACGGTTTGGTGAGTCACTAACCTGGTTCTTCTTCGAGGCTTCGTGAAGGGTTTCGGTTTGAACGTGGTATTTTTCCGATACCAGTGACAAATCACCAGACGTCTGACAGACTAGGTGATGTCGAAGGACTTAGGACCACTTTGGTAGTGGAGACTCTTCATACGAGTCGTTTAGTCACTCTATGTGGTTTTGACGTTGTAGACGTCGGTCGTAACCAATTGTTTTCCCTAGGTTAAGAAAGGTGTTGTCGTTGTCGTGGGACGGTGTGTAGTGTGTTGGTCACGAAGTTTTCAACTTGATTAACCCGATGCTTCAAGACGGAGTAAGTGACATCTGGACTGGAGAGTGGTTGACTGATGGTGAAGAAGGTCGTAGAGTTGTTGAAAAACCTCCCTTTTACGAAGGTGTTGGTCGACGACGACGACGACAACGATTCAACGAAGTCAGCACAGGCTGAGACACGTCGGGGTATCTGCCGTCGGGTGGTCCGAGGGGGTAGGGACCCAAAGAGGTCCGTTCTTGTGACCTCACCCAACGGTAAAGGAAGTTACGTACTTTCACTTTTCACTTTCACTTCAGAGAGTCAGCACAGGCTGGGAATCGCTGGGGTACCTGACGTCGGATGGTCCGAGGAGACAGGTACCCTAAAAGGTCCGTTCTCATGACCTCTCCCCTACGGTAACGGAAGAGGTAGGTGTTGGTCGTCCTCCGTCTTTTACGAAAGGTTCTCAAGTGACTTAGGACTTCGTGTCTAAAAATACGATGTCTTTATTTGTTTGAATAAAGAGTAACCGTTTTTACACAAATAACATTACGAAGGGTAAAACTAATTATTTCTACACAAACTCGGATCAATATTACTAAATTTTAAGTACCAGGTTTTGGTGTTAACGAAATGATCATTTAATTACAGAACCCTAAAATTTACTTAAATATCTTTTAGTTGATCTTCCTTATTGTTTCTATAATTTAATAACTTAATTTTATACTAATTATTCCTCTCTAACCGTAGTCTACAATTTAGACACAATCGTAACAATGTGTCTATGTATCTGTTGATTACGAAACTTTGTCTATGAATAGTCACTCATTGACTATGGTCTTCCAGTGAATTTAGACAAATTCCTCTCGGTTTAAAAGTATTCATCAAAGTGATCTTGAAAATTGAACTTTAAAAAACGATTCTGATGTTTTTTTGGAATGAAAGAACATCAATTGAATATTTTATAAAATTGAGAATCTTTACAAAAAACTGTTTTAGTAAACTTCGTACTTTACTATTAGAAGTGAAGTACAACCGACAAGGTATTAACTTAGTAAAATGTTTTGTAGGGTCTGAAGTAGGTAAAAACATTCTCATAGAAGATCAGTTTAGAACATAGAAACTGAAAAACAAGAACAGTCGAAATTCTCGATCAACCTGACTAGTTGTGTCAGATACCGAGACGAGTACAGAACTTATCAAAAGGTATTCAAGTGAAGTATCAGTTAAAAGTAACGTGAACGTAACATAAAAACTTACTGTTAGACACTCTGTCACCGTTTGTGTCTGTAATTGTGTCCTCCATGATCCTTCGTCCTTTCTTACAAACTCCTTCACAACTAAAGAGAAAAAAAACCGATGTGACAGGCCGAACGTCCTGGAATAAAGGAGTTGGTCCCCAACTTGGACACGGGAGTCGCCACATATGTACCTCAAGATTGGTGACCACCAACAAATCAACGATTCAGTACAGACTGAGAACACTGGGGTACCTGACATCGGACGGTCCAAGGAGACAGGTAGCCTAAGAGGTCCCTTCTTATGACCTTACCTAACGGTAAAGTGGGAAGTTCCCTAGAAGGGCTGGGTCCCTAACTTGGACACAGAGGATGTAACCGTCCGCTTAAGAAATGGTGACTCGGTGGACCCTTCGGAGGGTGGTACGAAATCATTGTACCTTTTTAGTTTTAGTGAAAGGAACCAAAAGGGGTTTCCGTCGACTTATATGAATTTTGTGATAAATGCCTGAAGGGACCACCGTGTCACCTATCCTTAGATGGACGGTTACGTCCCTTGTGCCCAAAATAGGGACCAGGTCCCCTTAAGGTGTACGACACCTCGTCGATTCAGACACCCGGTGTTGTTGACTCTGGTGTACGATGTCGAAGACTTCAAGTGCGTGGGTCGCGGACACGGGACTTGGTTCTGTGCAGTGGTGTCACTCCTCGGACACGTGACGTTGATCGCTGTAAGACACTCGTCGTTGTGTCTGGGTCGTGTGGGTCTTTTTTCATTAAATTTTTATATAACGAACCAATATTCTGTCCCGGAATATATACTTCTATCCACCTTATTTATCATGGGATACTTTAAATTCACAAACATCTTCATACGATAAAAGTAATATAAATCTTTTTTTATTTCAAGTCAACTTGAAATTATACCCAAACTTGACGTACCCAGGTGAATACGAGTCTAAAAAAAGTTATCATTTTTGATGTCATGATGTGTTAAGTACTTTCCAATTGAACCGCCCACGTCCTGGTGTCTATGACTCCTTAGTTTATATCCATCCCAACTATGAGCATAAAAACTGACGTGTCTCCTAGTGGTGGGCGTTGTACACAATAAGTGCCCACTTGACATATAGTATTTCATGTAGTATAAGATTATAATCTCTTTAACCATTCTTTTAATGATAAATGGACTTCATTAAAAACTTCTATACGGAACTTTTAAAATTATAAGGTGAGTGGATCCTCGATCTTGGACTGAGTTTTTATTGGTTAAAAGTTTTTTTTTTTTTAAGTGTCCCAATTTTGATACCTTTCTAATTAGTGACTACTGAGTACTTCGTTGAGTCTTAGAACTTCACGGAGTAAAGTTTTGACTGACATTTAGTTTTTAACGTCAATAAACTTAAGGGACATTTCCAGTACTTTCGACACAATAAATATGAGCACATAAAAGGACATTAGAAAAGGTGGAGAATACCCGTAATATCTTTTATTCTCAAATTTTGAATAGGAGACGTCAGCCTTTCATCTGTGCTTTTAATGAGACCAATGAATTTAGTCCCGTTCTAGACACCTTCTGGACAGAATCTTAGTAAACCCTACGAACAATCTTTACGTCTAAAGACTTAGGGAGTGGTCTGGACTTAGTTACATACATCCTCTCGAGGGTCCTATCATTGTTCAAGAGGTCCATAAGAGTATAAATTCAAACTCTAGGTAACGGTGTACTGAAGACCTAGACTCTATAGTTGGAACTCTCGTGATTTTATTAAGGAGGGTATTTACAACTATGTCCCCTTTGCACTGTAATTTTACCCACACGATGAAGGGTGTCTCATATTCTTGTCCTTTATTATACAAGACGGTAGTCTGCTTTCCTTAAGATCTCCGTTTCAACCTTTATCAATTCTCGATAAAGTAAGAACTAATATGATTATTGTAGTAACGAATATTTTACATATCTAAAATGTGACATAAAAAGGAATAACTACAATTCACTGTACTTTAATCGACTCGTAGTAAACTAAGGAAACCTTTTACAAAAACAACAAAAGCACAAAACGAAAATGAAATTTGTGAGTCTACATAGAAATCCTCAAGAATGGTGATTTATAGAGCTCAAAAGTCTCGACACCAACACTATGTACAAAAGTAATTACGATCGGTAAAAGTGAACATTAGGGTCAATATTAACAATGGTCACCTTTGACTTAGTTTACCCAAAATACCCTGAAGGGACCACTAGGTCACCAATTCATAGACGGAACGCTACGTTCCTTGTATCCATGTTAGAGACTAACCCCTTGATTCTAGGGTGTACGATGTTTCGTTGATTCGGGTGTGTGGTGTTGATGATTCGGGCCCGAGGTCTCGAAGTTCCGAGTTGATCTCTCAGGGACACGGGTGACGTTGCTTTCTGTGACGTTTGCGTTGATTCTACTCCGTCGTTATATATGTATTTATGTGTATGTCTTCCTTGATTTAAAAAAATAAAAAGAAAAATGTGTTGACACATTTCAATTCACCGATTATCAAAAGTAAACCAGTTAAACAAAAGAAACACTCTCAACTTGTGTGTATTAAGAAGGAATTAGGAGAGGGTTGAAGGGGAAGTTTGGAACGCAAAGGAGGGGTGTTGGGGAGTGGAGGGTAACGACGACGTGACACAAGTCAGCACAGGGTGAGAAACGTTGGGATACCTGGGTGGTCCTGGGATACCTGGGTGGTCCGAGGAGACAGGTACCCTATAGGTCTGTTCTTATGACCTAACCCAACGGTAAAGGATGAGGTCCCCTAAGAACTGGGTCCCTAACTTGGGTACAGAGGACGTAACCGTCCGTCTAAGAAATGGTGACTCGTTGGACCCTTCCGACGAAAAACAAAAAAGATATCCTCAACTTATATGTACTTAAGAAGGAATTGACAGAGGTTAGAAGGCGAAGTTTGGAGTTTGGGGAGGAGGGTTCGGGTCAAATTTTTCTTAGTCAGTTGTCGTAAATGACTCGTAAGTAGTGTGGTACCCCTTAGTGTTTTCTTCTTAGATCCGAGGAAAAGATTCAAGAGATAGTGACTATTCTCAAGTCAGTCATAGGTTCAGGACGGAGATAATGGGGGTTTAAACGTTCTGAGTGAAAACGAGTCCTCGTCAGTACCTGGTTAGTACTCCAAACCGGAATAAGAGGAGGTGGACAGAGGAGGTTTTGCGAGAGGTCTCCATACCCGACACCCGAAAAACACCAGAGGTCAAAGTGTCCCCCGATAAGAACCCACGACAACTAGTAGTCAACACTTAGGATCAGACGGGGTATAGACGTTTTCACCTAACTTTGGTCTAGAGAAAGAGGAACGATAGTACTGAAAAGTCGGAGGTGTCTCACTCTGTGATCCCGGAGCATTTCTATTAAAGTCCTGTTTTAATGTTTCATCCTCTCGGTTTCCAATTTCAAACCGTCGAGATAAAACCTAAAAGTGGACGTGAAGGGTCTTCTCTTTTGGAATTTCCAGAATTCGAAAATCTACCTCTTTCAGGAGGACCGAAACCCAAACATTGTGGTGAAGTTTATCTAAAGGAAGAAACTTAGAAAGTTGACAAGGATGAAAAGTAACTTTCCCTGGAACAACAGATTTGAAGGAAGGAAGGAAGAAGAAAGGTGAGTATGGTGTGTGACAGGTCAGTCCTGTCTGGTCCCCAAACCCGACGTATCCCTTTTTGAGGGACCGGGTCAAAGTACACGTGTACCCACACACACACACATCCTTTACTACCTACCTGACACCCAAGAGGTTAAGTGTAGAGAATAAGTTACAAGAGAGGTCCCGTTGACATTCGGACACCGAGAAAACGATTAATCGGGTATGGAATTTGTGTGTGTGTACACGTATGTGTAAGTGTATCTAACATGACGTATCATGTTTTGAGTATATAACTCTTATCTCATATCGGTGTTATCAGCATTGAAAGGACAGACCTTTTGTTTATCCAGACATTACTCACCAAACTATGTAAAGAACTAGAGAAATCCTAGATACCTCCTCGACCTTGATCGAGATATACTGAGAAGTAAAGTATCACCAGTGCAACGGGTGCAAAGACAACAAAGTCTTATACGGAGTCTTTGTGCCCCTACTCCCATCGTTATTCAAGTGGTCAAAGAGAGGTCCTAACGGTCTATATCGTTTATTTTCATGTCCTACGGGTCAATTTGACCTGAAAGTCTATTTGGTACTTATTACAAAATCACATTCATACACGATACGCTATAAATCCTATATGATTTGATAATAAACCACAAATAGATCTTAAGTTTAAATAGACCCGTAGAACACACAAAAAACAGACCGTCAAGAAAAGAATAGTACAGAGGAACAAGTAGAGATCAGAGTGTCGATGGCAGAATCTGATCCCCGAGAGTAATCGAGTCCGAACTAAGACGTAGACGGACCCAACGGAAGGGTTGTGACGAGAGGAGATGACTAGATAGGGTATCGGACGATGTGTGATTTGCAAAAAATCTACGATGAAAGTAATCCAAAGAGAAGGTGTATTCTTTAGTGTTACTGAGGACAAGGAAAGGTTTCACTAAAAGATTTTTCTATACTAAGTTTACTTAAATACATGTTTCATCTGAGTGTCTCTTTCTTGAATACAAACGGTCCCTCTTCCTACTCGTCTTCCCTATCAATCCCTCAAACCCTACCTGAACATATGTGACGAAATAAATTTTACCTATTGGTTGTTCCTGGATGACAACTCGTGTACCTTGAGACGGGTCACTATACACCGTCGGACCTACTTCCCCTCAACCCCAACCCCCTCTTGCCTTTGTACATATACATACCGACTTAGGGAAACGACAAGTGGACTTTGACAGTGTTGTTAACAATTAACCGACGATGACGATGACGATTCAGCGAAGTCAGCACAGGCTGAGACACGTTGGGGTATCTACCGTCGGGTGGTCCGAGGGGCAAGGACTCTAAGAGGTCCGTTCTTGTGACCTCACCCAACGGTAAAGGAAGAGGTTACGTACTTTCACTTTTCACTT
The DNA here is from genome assembly GCA_006410555.1 of Capra ibex. NCBI lineage: Eukaryota > Metazoa > Chordata > Mammalia > Artiodactyla > Bovidae > Capra > Capra ibex. The sequence continues at coordinate 36,635,025 of SJYO01018757.1, read as the reverse complement.
TCACTTCAGCGAGTCAGCACGGACTGAGAATCGCTGGGGTACCTGACGTCGGATGGTCCGAGGGGACAGGTACCCTAAGAGGTCCGTTCTCATGACCTCACCCCACGGTAACCGATTTGAGGTTATTTTTCATTTTTCTAAAAAATTTTTGTGGACTAAAAGTTAGTCACACGTTAATTAGTGTATGGTTTGATACACCCAAAAACCCAGATACTTAAAAGGAATCTCCTAGAAAATCAAAAAGTTAACCCTAGAGTTATACCATAGAAGTCCGATCCATCTCTTGACACCGAATATGTCTCTCTGTTTTCATCTACTTAAATCTTTTTACGTGGAACGGAGTCAGTACTGAAAACGAACTCTGTAGTCGCAAAACTTTCGAGGGAATAATTTAGCAAGCTGAAGGTGGTCGTAAAACGTCTGATCCGTCTCGTCCCTAATAAAGTAAAATTTCTATTTCATTGATTTAGGGTCTCTACACTTGACATTTCAGTACGTGTTGACAATGTACCGTGTCGGTCTCAAACTCCTCTTTAGACATTTGACGTTCAACCAAAGAGAAAGGTGAAAATGTTAGTGGTCGAAAATTTTACCGAGGGTTCTACCAAGTTGCCCACTTCTTAGACGGACGTTACGTCCGCTGTGTCCCAAGCTTAGGGACCCTGTCCTTCTAGGGGACCTCCTCCTTTTCGGTGAGGTCATAAGAGCCGACCTTTTCGGGCACCTGTCTCCTGAGTACCCGACGTCAGGGTTCCCAGCGTCTTACCATGTGCTGACTCGCTGATTCATATCATCATGTCGAAATTTTTGATATTTTTGTGAACATGTTATAAAATTTGTTGTCAAAATTTCGGCGAACCATATATAAACTCGGAGTATTTTAAAGGAGAGGCAGAGATTTCTCTACAACAATAAGGGGCTCGACACACCATCCGAATAGTAAATCGACAGGAAGTGTGCAGTGTTTCTACCCCCTCAACCGGTAAACCGGATATCACAATTGAAAAGTCACACCAGTGTTGTCATGAACATAAGGTCACGAAGTTAAGGAGTCTTTAGATCTCTGATAAAAATCCCATCCAAAGTCTCAGCTAAATATTCAGTGTTTTATTTTAGCAAAAATTACAAAATACAAATGAGTTCGTATTTTTCCTATATTGAAATATGCCACTAAGTAGATAAAACCAAGATTTAAAAAAAGGAAAAGGTGTTTATTATATAAGATTCGTATATTTAACTTCTTTCTTTCTTTTTTTTTTTTCGAAGACAACGAAGGATCCAGAGGAATACCATAAATAAAAAGACGATGGAGAAATCGTCGGAGTGAAAGAAAAAAGAAAAGAGAGAAAACCGGTCCTCACGTCGAACACCCTAGTATCAAGGGACGGGTCCTTAGCTTGGGTACAGGGGGATGTATCCCTCCAACCTCAGAATTGACGACCTGGAGGTCCCTACAGGGTTCGGAGTGGAAGAATCACCAAAACGACCGAATTTTTTTTTTTTTGAGTTAGACCCCTGAAAAGTACTAGAGAGTACCAACAAGAGATACGATGGACGTCGGGTCTGTAAGAGGATATTTACGTTAAAAGTATAAATAACGAGATCTACTTGTATCAGAAGACACAGATTGTCGGTAAAGGTTGAATCGTACGGGTTTTGGCTCGATTATATGGTGGGGTGGTGGAGGAAGATTCAGTAGGTATCAAATCCTTTACCATTAAGGTGTTACGAGTTTCATATCTCCGTAAGAGTTGAAGAGAAAGAAAGTGTTAGATATGAGCTAGACAGTCGTTTAGAATACCGGGGGAGATAGGTCTAAAGAGGTTCTGATCTAGTGAGAAGTGGTGGAGGTGACGAAGGAGGGATGAGGGTTTAGTGATAGTGGAGAGGGGACCAAATACTAGTCCTGGGAGGATTGACGAGGGGAAAAGACAGAGACGTGAGGAATTGTCTTGTCGGTTTCCTACAGTCTAGTAAAGTTTTGAGTTTTGGGATCTCATCGAAGGGAAGAGTGAGTGTTATTTTCGGTTTCAGGAACGTTTCTGAGTCTTCTAGGATGGATCAAGGGAGAGTCCGGTACAAAAGATTGAAAGGGGGGTACGAGGAAACGTCGGAAAAGAGGACCTACTAGGGGGATACTCCGTTCGGACTGAGACGACGCCCGTACCGGAAGAGTGTACAGTAAAGGGGAGAGGGTCTGTGGTGTGTGTGTCGAAGGAAAAAGAAGGTACAGAAATTACAATGCTGTGGTTGTGAAAGTCGTTGGAAAAGACGGAATAAAGAGAATGATTGTCAAATAGTGATTGTATGATTTATAAAATGACCAAATAGAAAAATAACAGATAGGTCGTATATTTTTCGTAAGTTATTTACAAACAACTTACTTACTTACTTACGTTTCTACTAAAAGGGCACAACTTCGATAAAAATTTGTGCAATAATATAAAAAACTACCGTTAAGATTTTGACCAAAAGTGTTTTGTCAAACTCCTTAGCACACATCGGAAGATTAGAATAACTCTTTCAATTTTTATATAAACTTCTGTATCAATGATAATCATTGGAACCCATATTTATATTTTACATTTGAACTTCTTTTATACCCTAATGATTTGACTTGTCTGAAGGAATTCTCCACTAATATCTATGTCTGAATCCTGAGAGTCGACGCTTCTCTTACTCAGTAAAGTCTCCTTTAGTATAATCTATTCCGAATTTCCGTTTCTCACCGAAACACCATTGACTTTCAACCACTCGTTGATATGTTCAATTATTGTAATCATGACGTAACTATAAATAATTCCCAAATGGTAAACGATCGTACTCCGATTCCCGGTTTGTAGTACACCATCCATAGAAATAAAAAGGTAATGTGTCTCCTTTTTCTTATAGTTCCGAATCTCATTAATTCATTGAATGGGTGACAGGGTCTTCGAAATTCCCGTTTCCATTTTGATGGTGCCTTTTGGGACCTTACATCGTGGTAAAACCTCCCGTTTTATGACAAAGGGTCCTTCGGGTTGTGTCGGTCCCAAAGGAGATGAAAGATAACTTCGGTGAAACCTACTTGTTGTGTAGTTTCACGACCAATCCCCATTCAACACACCTTTTGTGGCGTGGAAATTTGTGACCTGTGTGTGTGTGGCACCCCACTCCACGAGACCTATAGTCTTCGTGAGTCCTTGTCTGGCGCACTTTCTCGTCCCCGTTCATAGGACAGTCTTCAAAGGACATGGCTTATTTTTCAAACAGGGAGAGAAGGCCGGAGGAATAAGGCACACACATCGACTGAAAGGTATACGACGAAATACACTATGTTAGAACGGTTTTCGGTTCGTCGAAACGACCAGATCTCTCCTAACGAATAAAGGGATGTTATAGCTTTCAGAACAACAATTTATAAATAATGAACAACATCGTATAGGTGTCGGTTTCCACTATCTTAACCCGTCGTGTAATTAGTACCCTTACGCAAGAAGTCTAGAGAAGTCTTAATTGGTCGCTTTCCCTACCGGAGTTGCCCTTGTTAAATGTTTATGATAAAGTCTACGTCCGTTTGATAAAATGGTTCTCTTCTTCTTTTATGGGTGAAATTGAGTCGGAAGACAGAAATTCTCAAGAACAGCAAAATCGCGGAAACTACTGACTCCCGACCCTCCCACAGTGCCTTCACCCTGAGGAAGGAGTCTTAGATTCTTTTACAAACCACAGTGGGAATCGGTCAGTCGTAACTCGGACACAGGAAGTACAACGACTCTTCTCAAGAGTTGAGAAAAGGATGACGTTGTGGAACTCCGTACCCCCATATGAAGGCAGTCACATTTCGTCACAAGAGTCGTCCCCACTCGCACTATCGTTCTATTTCACTTTCACTTTCACTTCAGTGAGTCAGCACAGGCTGAAAAAGACTGGAACACCTGACATCGGATGGTTCGAGGAGACAGGTACCCTAAGAGGTCCGTTCTTATGACCTCAGCCAACGGTAAAGGAAGAGGTCCCCTAGAAGGACTGGGTCCCTAGCTTGGACCCAAAGGGCGTAACCTCCGTCTACGAAATTGGAGACTCGGTGTCTATCGTCTTAAAAACGTTCAAACCTAACTCACTTCAATCTTTTTGAAAGAAGACCTCTCAGACAATGTGGGAGGATACTTCATTAAAGGAATGAAAGGTTAACTAGCAATCGCCAAATCTTGTTGACAACGACAAGTCAGATTCAACATAGGCTGAGACGCTGGGGTACCTGACGTCGTGCGGTCCGAAGGGACAGGTAGTGATAGAAGGTCTCAAACGAGTTTAAGTATAGTTAACTCAGTCACTATAGTCGGTTGGTAGAGTAGGAGACAGTCGGGGAAGAGGAGGACGGGAGTTAAAAAGGGTCGTAGTTCCAGAAAAGATTACTCAGTCCAGAAGGGTAGTCCACCGTTTTCATGACCTCGAAGTCGAAGTCGTAGTCAGGAAAGTTATTTATAAGTCCCAACTAAAGGAAATCCTACCTGACCAACCCAGAGGAACGTCAGGATCCCTGAGAGTTCTCAGAAGAGGTCGTGGTGTCAAACTTTCGAAGTTAAGAAGTCGTAAGTCGGAAAGAAATACCAGGTTGAGAGTGTAGACATACACTGATGACCTTTTTGGTATCGAAACTGATATACCTATTATATGAACTATTTACGAGTAACTTAACTCGATTGAGCCAAAGAGTGGGACGGATCCTGAAAACTTATTATAATCCAACCTACACAGGTAAAAGACAAACGTAGATGGGTCCGCTAAATCGTCGTCTTCCTTTACCGTTGAGTGAGGTCACAAGAGCGGACCTCTTAGGGTCCCTGCCCCCTCGGACCACCCGACAGCAGATACCCCAACGTGTCTCAGCCTGTGTTGACTTCGTCGAATCGTCGTCGTCGTCGTTCCACAAGAAAACCCATACACTACACCCCCGACAGAGTTTCGAAATGTATTACCGACTCCCTTAAAGTAATTTCTCCACTGTTGTCATACAGTCTCTCTGACATCAGACTTACGGACGGTACGAACGTCTGAGGAAAAGTTCTCCGACGGGGGCTAAGTTGGGGGATTTTTCCGTCGTTGTGTCAGACGAAGAAAGAAGGAAAAACGGTACAACCCAGAGTCGACACCCCGAACCCGAAAAGAGATCAATACAGTACACCCGAGTTCTCGGGTGTCCGAATCAACGGGGAGTCGTAAACCCTAGAATCAAGGGACTGGTTCCTGATTTGGACGTGAGGGACATAACCTTCCACCTAAGAATTGGTGACCTAGGGGTCCCTTCAGCGGTCAGACAAAGAAATCATGTTCACTGGTACGGTACAGGGGAGACTCGGAAGGTAGAATCGCTGTCGACTTCTTCGTCCTCTCCTGTGGACCGAGTCTCCGTGAGTCACCGAATACTCTATTGGAGTATGTTCTTGAAAGGGGTTCTCCTTGTCATCACTATCTTAGTTTGAGACGGGAGGTCTCGTAAACTAATACTCGAGATCTCTTGACCGTCGACCATCACCCAAAGGGACCACCGAGTCTACCATTTCTTAGACGGTCGTTGTGCCCTCTGGACCCAAGTCAGCGACCCAACCCTTCTAGGAGACCTCTTCCCTTACCGTTGGGTGAGATTATAAGAACGGACCTCTTACGGTGCCTGTCTCCTCGGACCGGTCGATGTCAGGTACCCCGCCGTCTCTCAACCTGTGCTGACTCTCTGATTGTCACCCTCGTCCTCGTCTTTCTAGACACTAACATGTTGAACTTAATACGACACAAACCTTCTGTAATTGCTCCTCAACCCCTCACCACTCTCCCCAACCGAGTACGCCCACTTCTCGACCAACTCGTGTAGAGAAGAGTCGAAACTGAGGTCTCTGCGTCCAACGACCCTCATAACTGTAGGTGTATTTAACCGAAAACAGTGTTAAGTCCGAAGGAAGGAGGTCTAGACCAACAATTTATAAATGATCGTGTGGTGACCCCACACACTCCGTAGGGACATTATATATGTATTATTTGTCTCCTTCGTCAATGGAGGAGACTCTCAAAACAGAATTTTAACTACGGCTTTTGAGTCGAAGAGACATGTGTCACACCTTAGTTTAGAGCTTTTGTCTCAAACCCATCTCCCATCGTTTCTTATAGATCTCACGTGTCACCATTTCTGAGACGGACACCACGTCCTCTGTGTACGTCCTCTACGTCCAAACTCGGGACCCAGTCCTTTTAGACCTCTTCCTTTCCCTTTGGGTGGGGTCATGCGAACAGACCTTTTAGGTTACCTGTCTCCTCGGACCGCCCGATACCAGGTACCCGAGTGTTTTCTCAACTTGTGTTGACTCACTGATTCGTCTAACGAAACGGTCCGCTTCCCCCTGTGTCGTCCGAGTACGGGAGGTTGGTTCACAGGGTCAACCTCTCTCTGACACCATTCAAAAAGACCATTAACACGTTTCTCCCACACTAGTCGAGCATCTGTAAGAAGACTACCCAACCACCACTCAATTCATCTCAGGTGTAACAGTTCGAAGTCCAGGTTGACCAGACCCTAGATGTACGAACACCCGTCATATGGTAACAACTAGGAATTGAAAAGGGTGGACCTCCCGTAAAGTCATAGACGTTTTGTCGAGTCTCTATAACAACACACATAACTACCCCTGGGTCCTGGGGTTCCGACGAGAACTGTCAAACAAAGAGGAACCAGAGGATAGGAGAGGGAAGGGATCACTTTCTGACGAACCTAGACGGGTAACCTTGAGTCCCTTCCAGTGCCTCCCGCTTACTTCCGACAAAGGATATTAGTCTCTTTGCAACCTGTCTTTCCGGAACACGGGTCCTCGGGGGGTGTCCCGGGACGTGTATAGTTTTTGTTTGTATCAAATTCCATTATATAATTACACTAACAGTAATTCTAATATTATTGTCTTTTACAACCCTTTATATACTAAATTTGATGTTTTGAGTAACCTTACACCAGTCTCCCACCATTGAAAGGACAAGGACCATGGGTAGTTTCCGTGTCCGGGGGTGGGGGTCCGAGTGTTTCCTACTGGACTGTTCGGCCAATTCAGAGACCGGAATAAAGGTGTACTAAAGAAATGGGGACAGTGAACTCCATTAGACTCACATGTGGTCAATGAATTTTGGTGTTCTTGAGTTACCTATGTCAAAAACTTTTGGGGTAAAAAGAAAAAAAAGGATTACATCTCTTTTACCCCGTCTAGTTTTCTCATTTTTCTCACATACATCGGAAACCTTACTCTAAACTTAAGGTTATGATGAAATAGGGAAGGACTATCGTATTAAATGAATAGATACGGAGAGGAATAGACATTTTATACCTGTTTTTTATTTTTCGAGTTTCTATAAACCTTCTAAATTTGTTTTACGACACACATTTTGTTGATCGTCTCACTGTCCGTGAATGATACATGAGTCCTTGAAGACGAGAAAGGAAAGGAGAAGTTGCATAAATAAGTTCGAAAATCTTGTCGACGACTATGGCGACAGTTCAGTCGTCAACTGTCTTAATTAGTTGGGAGGTGGATATCATTGTCCGTCACAATATGACGTAAGAAACATTAAAATACATTAAGACACGAATTCCAGTTGATTTTATAAAATTTATATCTGTTTTAATAATGTTAGGAAACTTTGTTTCGAAAAGAGATGTGAATCCTTCGAGGACATATAGTCAGATGTTTTACACGAGTAAAATGAAATCAAAAATTTGTTTGTAAATTTGATACCCGCTTCTTAATATGGTGCAAAACCACCCACACACGATTCAGTGAAGTCAACATAGACTGAAACACTGGGATACCTAACATCGACGGACCGAGGAGACGGGTACCCTAAAAGGACCATTCTTATGACCTCTCCCAACGATAAGGGAAGAGGTCCGCTATAAGGGGTAGGTCCCTAGTTTGGGTACAGAGAACACAGAGGACGTGATTGTCCGACACCCCCTTTATTTTTCACTTATACTTTGCTTTTCACGAATATATTATGTTTTATATATTTTTTCTCCTTTCCCTCCCTTTGAATTTCTCAAAGGATTTATAAGGGAGAGTCTATGGGGTGAAGATCCATGAATTTAACTTGTTACGGTACACAGGAAATTTAGGGATTATATGACAAGATGTCAAATAAATGACAATCAAATGAATCCAATAGACTGGAAGTAGAGTAATAGTGACGATCGTGTAATTCCCACTTTATACGGGTAAACGGTCCTTATTAAGTACCCTACACCACGAAGAGTCATGGTCTACTAAATTCCCCTTGGTGAACGGTTACCTGACCAAAAACCGTATGTCCCGGAATTATGATACGGTCTTGACTTAAACAAAACTTTATTTCAAAGATTAAAAGTTTATATCGTAAAAGTTTGTTTATCACACTACATGTTTAATGACATGAAATCCAGTACAATCTTATTAGGTGGGAGATTTAGACAAACTGAAAATGGGGAATTCTTAAAACGTAGTCAATTAGTAAAGACATCGTATAGTGTTACCAATATTTATTGATGTATTAGGATGTAGAAGTCCCGGACAGGGTAATCACGGTCATTTTTTTTTTTTTTCTTCATTAATCTGTAGTAATACAGGAGAACTTTTCGATTCCAGTAAACCGGAACTAACGACCGTCTCAATAGGCACGGTTTCTTTTCAGTTCGGTGACAACCGAATCCGGATACTAATTTGTAACCCGAACTGTGAAAACTTATTTCCATCATGGAAAACTTATTTAAAGTTGTGATGGGAAGTCTATTCAACTTTCTTTATGTTTTGATCACATTTCCCCAACTTCTGGTACATACCATAAGTTTATATTCAAACCCTTCTCGGATAAAAACTGAGAACGATTCGTGTGTGTGTGGCTATGGGTGTAGGACCACATTTCCAGGGTGAGTAGACCCTACGTCTCCCGACCAAAACACACAATCTAGTTATTACGGACAAGCAAGACACATCCTACCGAGTGGACTCACGCACGTATCGACTGTCACGACGAGATCGCGGGGGGCGGGGCGGGGGAGGGGGTGTGAGGTCTCTCCGTGAACGGTTTATAAAAATAGGGAAATGAGGGTCTCGAGAGTTAACTGACACCCCGTACCCTTCTCAGAGGAATTTGAGGAATCTGCAGAAGGGCGCCCAGGGACCGATCGACAGCCCAGAGGAGCACTACCAAGAAGACAGAAAATTAAATCCCCAGAATCCGCCCTGGGCACCTCCCCCCTACGAGGCGAGACGAGAACCCGGGGTTATGACGTTTCCGTACGGAAGACCGTTCTCCCGTGGAGGCCAGCGCGAGCCGCCGACCGCCGGAGCCCCGCCGTCGGGACCTCCTCCTCCTAAGTCTCTTCCCTCCCTCGACCGCCGACGGCTCCGGGCCCGTCGCCCGGGGCAGGCGCCGCCCGCTCGAGGCGCCAGGAGGGAGCGAGCAGAGGAAACGAGTATAAACCTGAGCCGACGGGCACGGGTCCTTAAAGGGCAGTACGGAGGGCGGCGGGGCAGGCAGCGGCCCTCGGCCCCTCCTTCCCTCCCTCCGAGCCTGTCGCCGCGGCCGCCGCCGCCGCCGCCGAGGGACCGTGAAGGTACTCGGGCGCCGCCTGGGAGGGCGCGGGGAAGAACGAGACGGAGACGGAGTCGGAGACGGACCGGCGCCAGCGCCGGGCCCCTCGTCACGTCAGGCCACTCAACCCCGAGCGAGGGGGTGGGAACAGACGGGAGTGCGGGGCTGGGGCGGCTCAACTCTACACTGGGGCTGGAGGCGAGGGGACGCTCGCGGCCGTCGCGGGGGAAGTCGGAGGACGGCCCTCGGGGGGAGAGGACTCGGGTTCTCCCCGCGCCCACCACTCTCCGCCTATCTTCCTCCAGTCCCGACCGAAGCGGGGGCGGCTGCCCTCCGCAGACCGTCGCACCGACTGTGGAATAGGGCAGGGCCCTCGCTTGGACTCGGCCTCCCTCCGAGACCTGGCTGCACCCGGGGGCTCCCTCCCCGAACCGTCCCGCCGACCCCTTCCCTGCGGCGGAGTCCGAGCCCTCCCGCGTCCAGGCGCCGCCCCTGGTGGAGCCTCAGGGGACGGGGGCGCCTCCACACACACCCCCCCATGAGGACGCGTCGTCGGCGACTCTATTGCCCGGGCCCGCGCACCCTTGCCGGTTGGTCCGGGCACGGAGGGCGGCGCGCAGGCCCTCCCCGCGGCCCCTCGTCCCGCTCATCCCCCTGTCGCGGTCCTCGCCGCCCGCGCACCGCTGTTCGCCGCGTGGGTCTTCGCGTGGCGGCGGGAGCGGCGCCCCAGTCCGAGGGCGCCCTGACCGACCACAGATTATCCGGTTGTGGCTTGTTTTAGGGCTCAAAAGGTCCATGGACCACAAAAAAAAAAAAAAAAAAAAAAACTCGCCTTTTTTCCCGTAGCCTTAGACCAAACATTCAAAGTGGGACCCGACAAATGTTGATATTCTAGCTTTCCACGGTAAGGACGGAATAAACCAAATCCTGATGTTCGATAGCTCGCTCCATTAAAACATTGTCCTGCTAAAAATTTTATCAAAAGACATTTATTACACCTTATTCTAATAATATTTTTCATTAATAAACTTTCATGTTTACATCTCAAATTCCATTTACAGTTTAACGTCCTTGGAAATATAAACACTACTCATATATCAGTAGTTTTGAAGAGCTACGGATTACAATAGACCTTACCTTCTTGACTTTTATATTAAAGAGTCTCAATTCTGAAGAAGCCTTTAAAATCAAACGAAAACAAAAACTGTGGTTATTAGATTTGACAGTTTTATTCCATACCGATTGTGGGTTCTAAATATTTAATCAACTTTTGACTGAGATGATCATATCTAATATAAGTTGTGGGAGACCAGACAACGAAGGATAAAGGTAAACGTCAGCACCACCGTTTCATCTAAAACAGACATTTTATTAGAAATCCTAAGTACATTAAATATTTTACCTATCCTCTAAAATTTTTATAAATCACACACGTCTAATAACTACAATTAAATTTATTATAGTTAAAGTACAAACGAAGACTAATTATAACAAAAAATTTTTTCTGGATAAAAATTGCTTAAATGTGAAATAAAAAAATACCTATTTTATAAAAAATTTAAATAATAAATAAATAATAATAACTTAAATGTGAAATTTTCATTGAAATTATCGTGAAGAACCCCCTGTGTTGTCCAAGATAGAAGTGTAAAATAGCCGCCAGAAGATTTTATATGACACGACGTCTATTTCCCATCTAACATGACGGTCTGTCATATACAACAAAAAAAAAGGGAGTCATTACACAACTGAATTATGAACACCAGTTGGTCGGGAACTTCTGACTTTAGGCCTCATGATACCGGGGAACGGTCGTTAAAACTTTTGGTTCAAATATAAACCTGGTAAATTTGTAAATAAGAAAATTAAAACCAGGGTTGACTGTATATTCAGATTAAAGACCACTGAAAATAATCCCGGGATACACTTACAGACCTAAAAAAAAAAATTATACATAATTTTATTCGTTGACAAACGGTAAATCTCAAAACAGTGTCACGGATTTGACAGATAGACGGTTCCAACGTTTATATGTTGTAGTCTATCCAAAAACTTAGTTGTGTGTCAAAAAACTGAAAATTTCCACGAACCAGATTATGGAATTGACTTTACGATTGGGTAAACCAGTCTTTGGCAAAACGATTTGAATTCATTATTCTTATAGGTTTTTTTATAGGGTTGTCATCAAAAGTATCTAAAAAGATTATGTCATAAAGAAAATATTAATTTTTATTTAAAAGTTGGTAATCTCTTCGAAATCCTTTATTAGAAAAAACCAAGACAGTGTTAGACCAACGTCAGGGAAACCAAAAGTAGAGTGGACATAATGGCATCAATCCCTAAACAAACTACTTAAACCAAAGTTACAAATCGAAGGAAGAGACATTTTACTACTTAAACATGTATTCAGAGATACAGGGAAGGTTGAGGTCCTAGGAGGTCCTAACAAAAACAAATATATTTGGACGTCTCGGTGGGTGATCTAACCAGGTCCGAAGACTAACAGTTGAGACTGAACGAGATGCACAAATTGACCAGAGGAACATCAGTCTAGATAACCCACACCTAGGTCGAAACCCCTCTGTCCTAGACAGAGTCCTTTTAGAACTATGAACGGGGTAGTGTGTCTACATATGTGGGTTTTTCTCATGGTACTATAATTGGAAGATAATGAAAGAAGGGGAATAGATTATCATCTTTCACGACCAATACAGTATCCCAGTTATCAATTTCGTCCGGGATTCTACAAAACCATAAGTCACAACTTTAAACCCAGACCCAGTCCCTATAGTGACCTCTTGTGGGTCTGGAGAAACATACCAACCCTCTTGTCACCGATCAGTGAGCCCCGCGAGGTCTACTTTACGGGACACGAGCGAATACTGGAAAAAGATTACGGAGTCTCCTCTGACTTAACCTAGATGAGTAGACCAAATAAGTCTTAATATAACCGAAACCCATCCTCTCATTAGTCTATTGAGAAATGCAATGGTCAAGAATGTCTAAATCTCTTGCTTGAATACCAACGGCCCCCTTTCTAACTCCCTTCCCTGATCAATCCCTCAAGCCCTCCCTGTACTTGTACGACGACATAAAATTTACCCATTAGTTGTTCCTGGATGGGACATCGTGTCCCTTGAGACGAGTCGCAATACACCATCGGACCTACTCTCCCCTCAAACCCCCTCTTACCTATGTACATAAACATACTGACTTAGGGAAGTGACAAGTTGACTTTACAAGTGTAACAAGTACCCGATATGGGGTTATGTTCTATTTGTCAACAAATTTTTAAATGATCAACAATCGTAGGGACTAACGATACGTCTACGGAGTTCCGAAATGGAACTTCTAAGAATGTAAAAGAGGAAGGACCTCTACTACCTAAAAGGAAAATTTTTGTGAGTTGTGTCAGGACCTAGGGACAAGTGTATAAACAGAGATATTATATGGTTTCAGCACCAATACCGAAAATTTCCTTTATGTTTACTCTTCTTTCATATCTTTTCCACCGAGTCATTATTCAGTTGGTCAACTGGAATACTTCCTAAAACCAATAACGGAGTAAATTCGAAGACAAGGTTCATTGTCGTGACTTGAACTTGATCAAAATCCTTGTTCTGTCTGTCCTTACACTACCTTCAGTTTACGTGTGTCTGGAATAATCCCTGATCCTTACCTTTTGGACCTTGAAGGAGACAGAGATCAGAAACGGAAAGAATCGAAGTAACTAGACAGACACGCTCTAGAAAGGGGGCGACACAAGTGTCAGTATACACCCACGAGTCACCAAAGACCTATACATCCACAGGGAGTCACGGTTCGTGTCCCTCTGTGATTTAGTTGCTCGGGACTAAGGTTTAAGGACCTTATTGATCTATCTGTATCAAACCCAATGTACCAATTAGATCTAAAAGAGATGTTAGAGAAGATTAACATCTGAAGAAACATGATACGTTTGTAAATGTACCCAACTAAAACGTAAAAAATTGAAACATAATGTTCCAATGATCAGGAATTTTACATACATATTAAAAAGGAACTAACGCTACACATACATCTTCAGACAGTAGAAGTTACCATAGGGTTCTACAATCACGAAAAGTAAGTGTGATGACGTCCTTACGGCTTCTCGGTCGGAGACCCTCATTTGACTCACGTTGCGGTGTGAGTCCCTAATATTGCGTCGAATCCTAGGTTGTCTCAACACTTTTAGGACAAATTATTATTGATTAGGTAGAACGTCTATTAGTAGACGGACAAAAGTCCTTAAGTAACTTCATTTTGGGACTCGAGTTTATCGAGTATGTGAGAATTAAGTAATTTTGACCCATTCACTAGTAATCTTTGTAAGTTTTATCATTATCAAATCCCCGTGTGCCAAGTAGTCAACAAAAGGATAAAGAGTGTGAACATCGTAAAAGGTGGAGATGGAAAGGAAATCTGGTAAAGACGACGGACCTTATGGAAAAAGAGTTCTAAAAACTTCAGGAATGTCGGAGACAACACACCATAAAATACTTCGAAAGAATGAGAGAATCTTAAAGGGTAAAAAAATTACGAAGATTCTGTAAAACATGGAACTGACCTCGTACTAAAATGATGGAAAGTAATACTTCAGGTGTACATAACTAGAAGAAACCCTCTAATATTCAAGACACTCTGGTTACTTAGTAGAACTTCTTGAGACCATCTGACAATCGTAGGTAACAGGGTGTACATTACGAAGCTTGAAAAGTTTACAAGACTTTGAAGACACCGTAGGACGAACAGTGACGGAAAAAGAAAACTGTAACGTCGAGTCAGTATGACGAACAGAAACAGTTCCGAGGACAGACAAAGGATCCAAAATGTCCTAAAAGGTACTTATACTATTAAAAGACACACTCTTAGTTAATAAGTCTTACTACCCTACAAAAGGATATTTAACTCTACCGTACCCCTTCCTCTTATATCGTTTGAGTATACCTTCCTTTAGTTGAAAACAACTCATGGGTTATAAAGGGTCTAGTCTAACTGGTCCTCATCCCGTGTTGACCTCGTATATACTCCCCCGTGTCTCTCTTTTATTTCGGGTTTCTACCTTTTAATTCAAACCGGATCTTGTGCCTTCCGAAATTACGATCAGACCCTTTAAACCTGAGTCAATCATCCGATACTACAACTTCAATAAAAACCAGGACCTTTACAGTATTAGTCTCAACTTAATATCCTATCTAATAATAAATTAATAGGTCTCCTACTTAATTTAACCCTTCCTTTGGTGACCTGATTATTCCCTTTCAACACTCTCAAAAACAATCTCTTACTTCTGTATTCGGTCCTCACCGTTATCCTAACCTCTTCACAACGACTTCACTTAATCTGTCTTTGTTAATTAACCTACACCCCCATTTGTCTCCCCCTTTCTCTCCCTACTTATTTTCTACTACCATTCTACACTTCGGACCCGCTAATCCTCCTCACTTGAACCCCGTCCAACCGTCCACCCCCATCTTTTTAGTCAACACAAAATCTAGAGGACGTAAACTCCGCGACCACCTGATAAGTACACCTTCACACACCATCTTAATCTTTACACTCTGACATCGAACTTCTCTGGCCTTGACATCTATTTTGTACACACTCATTCCTTCCAATTTTTATTTCCCCCCTTCTTTGTAAACAACTGACCTCATTCTTGTTCCCGTGTCCTTTTCGTAACATTTCTTCTATGTCAAACTAGACTGACTTATACGGACTAGTCGTATACCGTAAGACAAATACGCACAAGGAACAAATCCCATGCACCGCAGAAGAGGGAGGTGTTTGTCACGGACCCTTTGTAACTCCTTTCCTATGACATAGATCCTACTGGAAGGATTTGACGTTTTAACAACGACGATGTAGAAACGAATTAAAGGAAGTCACCGAATAGAAAAAATTCGATTCCTTGATTGAGGAATTTTCAGAAGTAGTAGTGGTTCGGAACAAGGAGATCTGAAACCCGAAGAAGGTTCAACAAGTCAACCGGAACTTGTGTCCAAGACGATTCAGAGGAGGGTCAAGGAGGGAAGTGGAAGGGGTTCTTATACTTCACCTACACTAAGGGTGGTCTACCTCCTGAGAAACCAAACAACAACAACAAGAAATACCCGTTAATTTTTACTAAACAGTACAAACAAATACCGACACGACCCAGAAGCAACGACACGTGCTCGAAAGGGATCAACGTCTCTCACCCCCGATCAGAAGTAACGTCACACGTCCGAAGAGTGACGCTACCGAAAAGAATAATACCTCGTGCCCGAGATCCTACACACCCGAAGTTATTAACGAAGTAATCAACATCATGTACCTGAATCAACGGGGTGTCGTGTACCCTAGAAGGGTCTGGTACTTAGTTTGGTCACAGGGAACGTGACCGTTCCACTAAAGAATTGGTGACCTGGTGGTCCATTCAGAGAAATACCCGTAAAAAATAACGATACGAGTCTAAACATAAATATGTTATTAGTAACTGTTAAAGGTACAACAACAAGTCAGCGATATAACACAGGCTGAGAAATGGCGTGGTACTTGACGTCGTGTTGTCCGAAGGGACAGGAGTGACAGAGGGACTCAAACGAGTTTGAGAACAGGTAAGTCACATACTACGGTAGGTTGGCAGAGTAGGAGACAGTGAGGGAAGAGGAGAACGGGAGATAGTAAGGGTTGTAGTCCCAGAAAAGGTTACTTAGACGAGAAGAGTAGTCCACCGGGTTCACAACCTCGAAGTCGAAGTCGTAGTCAGGAAGGTTTCTTATAAGTCCTAACTAAAGGAAATCCTGACTGATTAACCTCGAGGAACAACAGGTTCCCTGAGAGTTCTCAGAAGAGGTTGTGGTGTTAAGTTTTTGTAGTCAAGAAGCCACGAGTTGGAAGAAATACCAGGTTGAGAGTGTAGGTATGCACTGATGACCTCTTTGGTATCGAAACTGATATGCCTGGAAACAGTCGGTTCACTACAGAGACGAAAAATTATACGACAAATCCAAACAGTATCGAAAAAGAAGTTCCTTGTTCGTAGAAAATTAAAACACCGACGTCAGTGGTAGGTGTCACTAAAACCTCGGGTTCTTTTACTTTAGACTGTGACAAAGGTGAAAAAGGGGTAGACAAACGGTACTTCACTACACTGGTCTACGGTACTGAAAACAAAAAACTTACAACTTAAAATTTGGTCGAAAAAGTGAGAGGAGAAAGTGAAAGTAGTTCTCCGAGAAATTAAGGAGAAGTGATAGACGGTAATTACACCATAGTAGACGTATAGACTCCAACAACTATAAAGACGACCGTTAGAACTAAGATCGAACACTCAGTAGGTCGGGTCGTAAAGCTTACTACATGAGACGTATATACAATGTATTCGTCCCACTGTTATATGTCGAAACTGCATGAGAAAAGGGTCAGAGATCCTTTTATTAAATATTATTTAGTGTAGGGAGGACGAAAGAATGTCTTATGAAACGAAGAGATTAGAGAAGTTCACAGTGGATGTTCCAAGAACTTGTGAACTCAACTGATGGGACCGGTGATATGGGACTGAGACTACGAACCGACCCCCTCGGACCTCGTCTCGATACTGGACCGTAAACACATTAGTCTAACGGATCGACACACGACTAAACATTTGACACTCTGTTAAAGAACTATGAGCTGAAGGACTTCCTTTCACCTCCCTTGTGCCTGACATCTGTCTGTCCAAACCTCTACTGATGTCCGCTTTATCTCTTTGTCACGACCATGTCCTTCACACAAGAGTTCCGGATCAAGGACTGGTTGATAGATAGGACTAAGACAAAGATTTTTATCATGTAACAAGTATTACGAACAGATTTCACTGTACAAATACAGGTTCATAATTCTCATTAAAGATTGAGTAAATTCTTTACGATCGTCACACTAAAATCATCATAACTGACTCTTTTATATATGATTGTTTGTCGTTGACACTTTAAAACTTATAAAATTTTATATCTACGTAATAGTATACAAACCTTTCATGTGTATACACCTTTAATACTGAGTGTTCAGACATCTGTTGTACTAAAGGACGAAATACCTATGAGAGTCCCTCCGAGGCCAAAGTTGAAAGTCGTTGAGTAACAGTAGAGTGAAGTCTTACAACCCCTCTGAAGACAAACTTTTACACTCGGTATCGATTTGAAAAGTTACTTTCCTTTTGAGGAAGAGTTGTAGAAGAAAGTTGACATCAACGGACGAAATACGATCCGTTACATGGAATACGATTTTGGCCCGATAATTTATCAGAGTCCCTAATCATGTACTCGTGAAAAATTTTTAATTCAAAAGTCCACATACTCGTAGTAAAAATACCGATACTAGAATAACATTTCTACTTTAAATCATATACCGAACATACTTCATGAAAAGACGTTAGACAGTACTGGTACCGTACTGACAGAAGATAACGATATTTAATGTGTCACTTTAAAATATCAAATAACCCAGTCAATACAATAAATTTCGTTTTTACTTATAGGTTTGTTTTGTTTTAGTTAGGAAGGCATGTATACAATTCCGTTGTAACTTTTATTTGAGTACGATGTACAATCTCAGGAATTGTTTATAGTCCTGTCGGGAATATATTTAGGTTCTTGGGACTTAAAAGGTAATAAAAAGACAAAGAAAACGAACAGAACACAAACCAGTTGTCTCGTAGGCTCGAACCAACCCCAACCCTCTCTAGAGATCACTGATAATACCCATCCATGAAGAAAATAGAATCTAATCATCTCACTTTATTCCTTTCCACGTGTCATGTTTTCTTAACGACACCTATTCCCTGGTGTTCACTCCGAAACCTCGAGACCCGAGTGTCATGACTCGCACTTTCTCACGTACGTGACATCCGGGACAAGGACTAAAGAACCACAGACTTATACGGAAGATCAGTCTTCCCCGGACTTTCTACCCAACTTCCGTCTCCCACAAATGGAAACGCGTCCTAGTCAACTTTTTAACGTCTGAGTAACTGTATAGACGTAAGAACGCACATACAAGTACAGGGTTCCCTCAGTCGTATCAGTGACCTATCGTTGAACTTTCCGACCCAAAGGATCAGGACAAGAATAGATTCCGTAAAATCGAAGGATACGGAGTCAAAAGTATGGACATTTTACTTGTTTAAAACCTACCTATTATTGGACTATAACGAAAACGTAATTCTAAGATATTAGATACCAAACAGATTTTCAGAAGTTCATCGAAAGTATTAAAAATTGCCTTCACTGTACTAATTATTTAATGTGTTTTAATACATAACAGAACAATATGAACCAAGTTCGATAAAACACCTTGATTTATATTTCCAATAAGACTCTGATTCTAGGATAAACTTGGAACATCGGATAACACGGGTCATTAAACTAGGTATCGTTTTAATGTATTGGGAAAATTTCTAAATCATAAATAAATCTCCTATCCAATATTACATTATCTTTGTAGTATAATAATTATTGACAGGGTAGATTTCATTACCGTAATTCGTACTCTTTAATGTAACCAAAAACATTTACATGTCGATTTTTAACAAACAAATCCGAACTTCTATATAAGGTCAATCCTTCTCAGAAGAAAATAATCCCATGTGACGATCACCTTAAATGGAAACTGGTAGGATCTTTATATAAATTGACAAATCAATCAAACTAGAATAGTAATTTCTTCTTTTAGAGAAGGTAACTCGAAAAAAAAAAAAAAGGGGTAGCTCGAAAAATTTCTTTTTCTTTGTTGATTAAACTCTCCAATTTTTTTTTCATAGAAGAGAACGGAAATTTTACACAATGATTTAAAAACGAGAAAAATAACATTTTATAAAGTGTGTGTGTTCTCGCATATTGTAGATATGTTCTGTATTTCTTATTAAAAATTTTCAAACCCATGGGGATGAGTCGAAGCCCTTACCTTACAACTTCAACGGACACACTGGAAGTGGTCCGGGTAGAAGGGAAACGGATCTTAACGAGTGTTAGTACATAAAACACCAATAGTGAATTGTGTTTATTGATTATTTGAGAACTAAAGAAATATCCAAATGACATCTATATAGGGACGTAAAAAATAACAAATCAAAACGTGCATAACTTTGTGATGTATTTACCATAATCAAGTACATATTGGAGGTGTTAAACGAAAAGGGAGGCACTGTAATATAAACACAATAGGTATAACCACATATATTGAGAAAAAATCTCTAATGGAAAAGAAAGTAATAGATATACAAAAAGAAACAAAGTAAATAAAGGTGAGGAACGTGAAAATAGGTAATCCCGAGAACACAAAAGGACACTTAGTTTAGAAACATAAAACAGGGTAACGAAAATGTAAAGTAGTAGGTATATAATTTATTATCATTACTATTATTATTATCGTTTATGTATGTTTACAATGACACACGGTCCGTGATCAAAGTGATATATGACAAATGTATATAATTGAGTAAATTACGAGTACCATTGAAATAGTTCCTCTATTTTATAATGCTATCAAGTATACAATTCTAATCTCAGACTTCGTGTCTCTGTAATTCAGGAAACTTAAGTCCGTCAGACCGAGGTCTCAGGTAGGAGAAGTAGTATATGACAAGACTGAGTGAGGAGGACATCAGAAAAGAAAATGAATGTAAAAAAGAGTAAATTGAAAAATCCCATAATGTTACATTAGCGGTATCACTCTACAGTCTAACCAAAAGGACATGTCATGGTCAACGAATTTCAGTACGGTTAAATTAAACGAAGTACCAATCTCGTACTGAAAATAAATAAATAAACAGACACGGTACAGAATCAACGCCGTACACCCTGACTCGAGTCCGGGGGACGTAAGTCCCTCACGTCTCAGAATCGGTGACCTGGTGGTCCCTTCAGGGATATGACACTGAAATAATGTGTCCACACGAAAAAGGGGAGGTTAAAGGACCCTAAATAATAACGAGAAAAAAGGATTAATCTTCCTTTTTTGATACGGAAGAAGTATAAGAAGCTTTTAGAAAGTCAAGACGTGAAAGACACATACCAAACCTTAACTATGGTAACTAAGGGACACGATTAAACCCGGTCAAAAAAGTATAAATCTGTTACCGTAGACGAAAATTTTTTATAATCACTGGAATATACTTAGTGAGTTTAAAGGACTCGAAAACTAAAGGGTTGATTCGACAAAACAATTCACACTAATAAAATCATTAGTCTGTATATATTAACGATTAGTCTTGAAGGACACAGACACCATATTGGTCCACACTTTATTGGTTCTCTCTAGTACTCCCTTTTATTAACTTCCCTTTAAGATCTATCACTAACCTTTAACGACTAAAAAGGGTTGGAGAATTTAATATCTGGTTTTTTGAAACCGTATCTCTCTATTTTAGGGAAACATACTAATGAAAAATCCATATCGACATTAAAAAAGGATTTAATTAATTAAAAGAGAATATAAGACACTAAAATACTGAGGAAACCTACCACACGAACGAGCCAACACAGGTTAAGAAATGTTGGGGTACCTGACATCACGACGGTCAAGGAGACAGGTACCTCAAAAGGTCCATTATCATGACCTCACTCAACGGTAAAGGAGGAGGTCCTCTAGAAGGGGTGGGTCCACAACTTGGGCGTAGAGAAGGTAGAGGACGTAACATCCGTCTAAGAAATGGGGAGTGTGGTGGACCTTCGAGAACCTATTAGAGGA
This sequence comes from Capra ibex, assembly GCA_006410555.1. Lineage (NCBI taxonomy): Eukaryota > Metazoa > Chordata > Mammalia > Artiodactyla > Bovidae > Capra > Capra ibex. The sequence continues at coordinate 36,613,710 of SJYO01018757.1, read as the reverse complement.
TTATAGAGAATAAACACACGTACGATTCAGCGAAGTCAACACAGGCTGAGATACGCTGGGATACCTGACATCGGGTGTTCCAAGAAGACAGGTACCCTAACAGATCCGTTCTTATGACATCCCCCAACGACACGTGAGGAGATCTCCTAGAAGGATTGGGTCCCTAGTTTGACGTAGAGAGCGTACGAGTTTAAAGAGAGTAGAATTTTCTTTTTTTTCGGATGAGTTGAACAGTAGAAGACTCTGGTTCATCAAAATGTTCAATAAATGTACGAACGACAGTGACAAAGAGACGGTAGATAGGTTTTTATACTAACTCGTGTACAATGTACAGTCCGTGATTGATCGGATGATAGACTCCTAAATCCTACTTGGTTTCTGTGATCCCTGAAAGTAAAAATCAAACCTTGGTATTACCGGACATTGTCTTTCTTCTGGTAAAATACCATCCATGTTCTCTCTCTTACCAATCTCAATGACCGTTTCAAGTCGAGTCAAGTTAGAGAGTCAACGTAGGCTGAGAAACGATGGGGTACCTGACGTCGTGTGGTCCGGAGGGACAGGTAGTGGTTGAGGACCTCAAATGACTTTGAATAGAGGTTACTCGGCCATACGGAAGATTGGTAAAGTAGGAGACAACAGGGGAAGAGGATGGCGGAAGTTAGAACGGGTCGTAGTCTTAGAAAAGTCTACTCAGTCAAGAAGTGTAATCCACCGGTTTCATAACCTTAAAGTCGAAGTCGTAGTCAGGAAGGTTACTTATAAGTCCTGACTAAAGGAAATCCTACCTGACCAACCTAGAGGAACGAGAGGTTCCCTGTTAGTTCTTAGAAGAGGTTGTAGTATCAAGTCTTCGTAGTTAAGAAGTCACGAGTCGAAAGAAATATTAGGTCAAGAGTGTAGGTATACACTGATGACCTTTTTGGTTTCGAAACTGATCTACCTGGAAACAACCGTTTCATTACAGAGAAGAAAAATTATACTACTGATCCAACCAGTATTGAAAAGAAGGTTCCTCGTTCACAGAAAATTAAAGTACCGACGTCAGTGGTAGACGTCACTAAAACCTCGGGGGTTTTATTTCAGACTGTGACAAAGGAGACAAAGGGGTAGATAAACGGTACTTCACTACCCGGCCTACGGTACTGAATCAAAAGACTTACACCTTAAAATTCAGTTGAAAAGGTGAGAGGAGAAAGTGAAAGTAGTTCTTCGAGAAATCAAGAAGAAACGAAAGACGGTATTCACACCACAGTAACCGTATAGACTCCAATAATTATAAAGAGGGCTGTTAGAACTAAGGTCGAACACGAAGTAGGTCAGGTCATAAAGAGTACTACATGAGACGTATATTCAATTTATTCGTGCCACTGATATATGTCGGAACTGTATGAGGAAAAGACTAAACCTTGGTCAGACAACAGGTCAAAATTGACAACGAAGAACTGGACGGATATTTAAAGGGTCTTCCGTCCAGTACACCAGACCGTAAGGGTAGAGAACTTCTTAAAAGGTCAAACAACACTAGGTGTGTTTCCGAAACCGTATCAGTTATTTCGTCTTTATCTACAAAAAGACCTTGAGAGAACGAAAAGACTACTAACAACCGTTAAACTAGAGACCAAGGAGACGGAAAAGATTTTGGTGGAACTTGTAGACCGTCAAGAACCAGGTGCATGACAACTTCGGACCGAACCTCTAAAAACTCGTAATGAAATGATCGCACACTCTACTGACGCTAAGACACCATCAAACTCGTAAGAAACCGTAACGGAAAGAAACCCTAACCTTACTTTTACCTGGAAAAGGTCAGGACACCGGTGACGGATCAAAAGGTTTAAAAGACCGTATAACTCGTGTCGTGAAAGTGTCGTAGTAGAAAATCCTAAACTTTATCGAGTTGTAGTGGAGGTGATCGAAACAAGAATCCCTACGAAGGATTCCGGGTGAACTGAAGTGTAAGATCCTATAGACCGAGATCCACTCACTAGTACGGTAGCACTAATAGACCCAGTAATTCTAGAAAAAACATATTACGAAGACACATAAGAACGGTGGAGAAGAATTATAGAAGACGAAGAAAATCCAGGTATCGTGAAAACAGGAAATAACACGGGTAGAAACGTACTTTACAACGGAACCATAGAGATTGAAAGAACTTCTCTAGAGATCAGAAAGGGTAAGAAAACAAAAGGAGATCAAGAAACGTAACTAGTGACTCCTTCCGAAAGAATAGAGAAGAACGATAAGAAACCTTGAGACGTAAGTCTACGAATATAGAAAGGAAAAGAGGAAACGAAAAGTGAAGAGAAGAAAGGTATCGATAAACATTCCGGAGGAGTCTGTTGGTAAAACGTAAAAACGGTAAAGAAAAAGAACCCCTACCAGAACTAGTGACAGAGTTACATGTTACAGTACTTGGAGGTTGTCATCAAGAAGTCCGAGAGACAGTTAGTCTAGATTAAGGAACTTAAATAAAGAATGAAGATGACATATTAGCATTCCCTAAACTAAATCCAGTATGGACTTACCAGATCTCCAAAAGGGATGAAAGAAGTTAAATTCAGACTTAAACTGTTAGTCTTCAAGTACTAGACTCGGTGTCAGTCGAGGACCAGAACAAAAACGACTGACATATCTCGAAGAGGTAGAAACCGACGTTTCTTATATTAGTCAGACTAAAACCATAACTGGTAGACCACTACAGGTACACATCTCAGAAGAGAACACAACAACCTTCTCCCACAAACGATACTGGTCACTTAAGAGAACCGTTTTGAGATAACAGGAAACGGGACGAAGTAAGACATGAGGTTCCGGTTTAAACGGACAATGAGGTACATAAAGAACTGAAGGATGAAAACGTAAGGTCAGGGGATATTACTTTTCCTGTAGAAAAAAAATTCCCGTTTCCCCTCCCGGTCTAGTACACCCCGAAAATATGGTGACACTCCTCAACTCGGTGACAAGAAACACTAACTTCGGTTATTCCCGAAATCCCGTCCGTCACTGGTATAGATTATATATAAAATTTCATCAGTAAGACCGACGATACACCTCTTACTAAACGTCCCTGGTTCACACCTTCGTCCAGGTGGTGATCCCGATCAAGTCACCAAGTCTCTCCTCAACTATTACCAAACCTGGTCCCACGACCACCGTCTTCACTATCCAACGACTACCTAACCGATGTCCCAGATTCTTTTACTTCTTTGTAGGTTCGATAAGGTAACTTTGACGAAACTAACTTCGGTAATTACCACAGGTATAGTGATTTAGGTAACCAGAGGGATAGAAGGAAGTCACTTAAACCATATGACTGGTGAGTAAGGATCTTTGCGATACTGTTTGGATCTGTCGTATACTTTTTCGTCTCTGTAATGAAACGGTTGTTTCCAGACAGATCAGTTTCGAAACCAAAAAGATCAACAGTGTATACCTACACTCTCAACCTGATATTTCTTTCGACTCGCGGCTTCTTAACTACGACAACTTAACACCACAACCTTTTCTGAGAACTCTCAAGGAACCTGACGTTCCTCTAGTTTGATCAAGTAGGATTTCCTTTAGTCAGGACTTATAAGTAACCTTCCTGACTACGATTTCGACTTCGAGGTTATGAAACCGGTAGACTACGCTTCCCGACTGAGTAACCTTTTCTGGAACTACGACCCTTTCTAACTTCCGTCCTCCTATTCCCTTGTTTTCTCCTTCTCTACAAACATACCGTAGTGACTGAGTCACCTGTACTCAAACTTGTTCGAGACCCTCTACCACTTCCTGTCCCTTCGGACCACACGACGGTAGGTACCCCAACGTTTCTCAGTCTGTCTTGAATCGCTGACTTGTTGTTGTGAGAATTTTTGTCAGAAAAGAGAATCGAAGATTGTGACAATAACAATCTATATACTAGAACTTTTTTCACTCTCACAATCTACGAATCAGCACAAACTGAGAAACGCTGGGGTAACTGTCATCGAGTGGTTCGAGGAGACAGGTACCTTAAGAGATTCGTTCTTATGACCACACCCATCGGCAAGGGAAGAGGTCCCCTAGAAGGACTGGATCCTTAACTTGGGTCCGGAGGACGTAACGTCCGTCTAAGAAATGACAGACTCGGTGGTTCCTTCGGATATACTAAATCCGTTTAATTTAATAGACGCGGAGTCAAAGAAGAGAACATCTAACTCCTATCTTCACGAGGATGGTGTACCTGATAACTTAATAATCTATTGTATATACTGAATGAATCACGTCTCAGAAGGTGTCTGAATTAAGTGTCATTTACAATCGATCGTGGGAGTAGTGGTAGGATTAGAGTAGTGGCGACAGGAAGACCTTGTTATGAGAGGAACTGGAGACGGAAGAAACCGGTGACGAGAAAGAACCAGAAGAAACGATCAAGAAAGAGAAGGTCGAGTGGAGACTTACAACTCCAAGGAGTCCCGGGACTGTAAAACAGAAGAGTAAAATGTGTAAAAGAATCCGTCAGAATAAATGAGGTACCGAAGTCAAGGTAGACTATTCAGTCAAGAGGGATTTAAATGACTGTTACATCGAGACGTAGATTCGATGTCAGGACATATATAGGTGAACGAAGATAGAGTAGAGGTAAACCAACCAACACACATGGAAATTATACAATTTTTAAATAATAATTTCCATGCAGAGGGTTCCAATGCAGAGTGTGGAACAGGGAATGGAATCATCTACCATAATGGTACACGGGTCAACGAATTCGGTCTTGACCTCAGAATAATTTAAATAAAGAACAGAGTATGGGACACAGTTACCAAACGGATCTAAAGATGTTATCGAAACGTTAATCCGAGTGATGGAGACAAGACTATGGTGAGAGTAGGTAAAGGACGGAAAATCGGTACCGTTAGAAAATTTAAGCTTCTAGACTAGTACAATGAGAGGAAGTCAATGAAGAAAAAGAAAAATCCTATTTCAAGGTTTAACAATGTTATCGAAGTTCTAAAGAAGGCGGATGGAGTAGTCGGAGTAGTAGAGTAGGTAGACAAGGAGTGAATGTGGAAGATCGGTGTGACGAAAAGAAAGTATTGGATGTCACCCGATGTGAGTGAAATTGGAGTCCCAAAGACGAGTAGAAAAAGAAACATGTGAAGAAAGGAGTAAGAATTAAACCCGTCGGGTCGGAATAGGAAATAAGAATCAAATTTATAGTGATGGACGTCCAACCGAAAGAATACGGAGAGTTTGATCTGAAAAAGGAAGACAAAGGGGAAAACGGAGAGGTACGAGAAATAACGTGAACGATTATTATAGAAAGAGTGTTTATACATTCGAAGAACCACCGTCCCTGGTACCAGAGAGTAAGGTGTGAGACAAGGGTCGTAGACAAACAATTTATCTCATTGTACTTATGTCACACCCGAACGGGTCAAATCACTCACTCTCTCCGAAGATAGACTCAAACCACACAAAAAGAATTTAGAAAATTCCACTATTTTCCCTTCCTCTGTTTTCAAATCCACATGTCGTGAAATTGAAAGTCTGAGGTCCCTGGAGTCGATCGCTCATTCCTTCGTCGTAGTCTTGACCTCCACCGGGATCGCTCTTCACAACGGAATCCCAATCAAAGAAAAGATCCTAATTTCACTGTAGTCTTAAAACTCCGTCACGGGACGTATAAAGAGTCCGAAGTGACAGAGAAGGTTTTAAGTAGGAACTGTCACGAAGGGTTTGGGAACCTTACGATCCGAACTCGTAACGGTGTCTCGGGGACACTCACACCGAGAGTCACAGTTTTCACGAACGACTCCACTGGCAAACCCAGACCCGTCTGGGACACGGGTTATAGTTCGAGAGTAACGGAGGGTGGATGGACAAGAGACCGGAACCGAGGAGGAGGAATCTTAGGACCTAAGAGGAAGTGATTGAACGTCCTTATTACAAACGTGTATCTACTCAATCCTCAACCGGAAAAGAAATTTTGTAGGAGACATGAAATAGAATATGTTCAAATAGCATAAAATCAAAGGTCCCGACCACATCTAAAACGAGATAAAAATATAAGACGAATGGTAAAGTCACCCTCCACCAACCTTAGACTAACTCCCTCTTCTACTCACTCACGAAAAAACTTTCTATAAAAAATACAACGGTGGAAACGGAAACACATGCACACCTGTGTGAAAACGTGTACAAAACACGTACACACGTTAGAGAAAAAAGAGAGACGAAGACAAGAAAAAACTAACGTAATACAGTAAAGAAACGAAACATTGAGATAAACTCTCAGTAAAAAATCGTCCACGTAAATTTAGTAAACATAAAACAATAGTACCTGTATAGACTACTGTAAGGAACAGAATGACAAAATATGGAAAAAATACTAGAAAAGGGGAACTAAAAGTCAGAAACCGTATACCAAAGACACAAAATAAACGAAAATAGAAAGTATCCCTAAACTTTCTCACTGTAGTATAAAATCCAAGGTGTTGGAACTTGTTCACAAACTTTTGTAATAACTTGGACTTGATTAGTAATTTAAATTTTTTCATTCTAAGTTATTGTAAACCGAGAAAAGATGTCCTTCTTAAAACCTTAGAAAATAAAAAAAGGAAGAGACGAAAACAATCGATTTCACCATGGATATCTAGATGTGCTAACAACGATAATAAAAATATAATATACAAGTGAATTCCTAAAAATAAAATTAGAAAAAGTAAATTAATACATTATTGTAGATGACGGAAGTCACTAACACTGGTAAATAGGGAATCGAACAGTAAGATCTCCTATAAAACTAAGCACACGGTAAACCGATCTCAGATAGGTACTCAACTACAGAAAAAAAGAAGAAAAAACCATCCCTTTTTATATACGTACGTACAAAGGACTCGAGAGAATAATGGACTCCCTTTATGTCTGACAACATATATTACACAATTGGAAGGGAACGTTTTGTTGTAAATTAACTTTGGTTTTTTTCGTATTAATCTTCCGACCTTTAACGAATATCTTATTAGACTTACGTTAATCATGACGTTAGTACCTTGTATTTTATAACGATCACAAGGGATACCTTCTTCTTGGACCCTTGTTACCTTAAATGACCCTAAATCTATTGTTCAGTTTCCGAAACCCCCAAGTCACCATCTTAAGAGTGGAGGGTCTACTGTTTAGTCATAGTCAGTGTTCCAATGATGACCCTTAAGTTATGGAGACTACAACATCTATGAAAAGTCCCAGTAATCCGTTTTAATCAATATTCAGGATCTTATCAAAATAGAGACTCACTCTTACCGTCAAAATTAACTTAAGGTCGTTATAAAATATTGACGATACAAGTTTAATCTCAACTGGTTTCGGACCGCACGACGTCCGGTACCCCAGTGTTTCTCTGTGTTAACTCGCTCACTTGTTATTATTTCAAATGAAACAGTTTAAGGACAAAATAATAATGTAAACGGAGTACGTACGTATTTCAATATAGTGAGATATATTAGCTGACTTCGTAAACTAACGTTTTACTCCAAAAAGGAAAACCAGTCTCCATTACTAAAAAACTGTTAGCCTCTTTCGTTACCGTGGGGTGAGGTCATGAGAACGGACCTCTTAGGGTACCTACCTCCTCGGACCATCCGACGTCAGGTACCCCAGCGACTCCCAGCCTGTACTGACTCACTGAAGTGAAAGTGAAAAGTGAAAGTACGTAACCTCTTCCTTTACCGTTGGGTGAGGTCACAAAAACGGACCTCTTAGGGTCCCTATCCCCTCGGACCACCCGACGACAGACACCCCAGCGTGTCTCAGCCTGTGCTGACTTCGCTGAATCGTCGTCGTCGTTTGATATTAATGATTTCATCTTTTTAATTAGAATTTAATTAGAATAGATTCAACATATAATTTGTTAGTGGAATGAGAAGGGGACAGGTTTTAACTTGATTAATTTGGGAGGTTGTGTCTGTGTGTCTGCGTCCGTGTGTGCACTTGTGTCAGTATGAGTAAGTATGTACGTGTATACGTATGTACGTGAGAGAGAGTAAGACATAGAGATGTACCATAGAGTCTGGAGAAGAACGAAAAGGAAGAGTCATTCCCTTTATTGTAAGTGACTCGTCAGAAGATCAATAAAAGTTTTTATAATAGAGTGAATTAGGAAGACTTTAAATCACTTTATTCACTATACTAGATACAATGTGTCCAATCCTTAGTCTCTGTCCATTGATCAAACGAGTTCTAAATAGTCGACCAATTCTCTCAGTCTTCAATTGAGGTCAAACTGGGAAAGGACATATGACGTGACGGACCCATATCATATCCTGAGATAGGACCCCCTTAACCCTGTAATACTTGTCTCTACCCCCCTTTGTCTCCTTCACTTTAAACTCAAGTCAAGACACTTTTGTAAATAACTTAGAAATAAAATGTCTTTACTTAGGACGACTGATGAAAATTCCTTAAAAATTCACCCCACACATGTACAGATTTTAAGATTGAAGGTTATTATCTATATTATTATCTCCATGACTCCATCCTTCATAATCTTCGTCTTAACTAAGTAAAAGATTATCGTACCAACCCCTCTTTCCACTCTCCTTATCGATACTTTTTTACAAAGGATCCCGTCTACTATAGATTTGACCAGAACTTCCAATTTTTCCTTCTCAAGTAAGAAATATACCATACCTTTTATATTCACCATATCACTCCTACCTTTTCAAACATCCTTTGTTATTTACCAACTGATAGTAGTTTTCTCTTAGAAGTAAGTAAGTAAGTGAGTTGTTTACGAAAAACTTATGAATAATTTCCAATCTGTAACCACTCCTGATCTCTATTTCATTTCCTGTTTTCTCAATTACCTAACATATTACAGGTCACTCACAACCCCAGACTTCAATTCTATCCTTCTCTTTACTTAGACTATCCAGAACTTACGGTCTTATCCAAGCAACACAAAAGGAGTATCAACAACTATTGACACCTTCGCGTACTTCACCTCAAGACTGCACCAGTCTCACTCAAATGTAATACGGACATCGTCTTACCTCCTACTGACACTGGTCCTCAGTCCCATCTCCGTCCTTCTGGTATAAGATTTACTCTCTACCTTTCTTTTCTTATATGATCTCGTTATAGAACCTTTATTTTAACCACCGTGAACCACAACTAACTCATATTTTTTAATTTCATCTTTTACTGACTCCTACTGAGAGTTCAAACCCCAAATCACCAACATACCTTATCCTCATTAAAAATTGTCCTGGTCCTTATGTCTTTTTTATTATTTAACCACTTCTTCCTTTGTTTAACTCAAAACCTCTACTATTTATCAAACTCCATGTGTACTTTATGGATTTAAGAAAAATTTTATACTAAATTAGTAGATTTTAATTACTTCTTTTGTTTGGTAACTCCTGTTTCATCTTTGTTGTATTACATTTTATAAATTATAGAAAGTGAAATACCAGATTATATCCCGAAGTGGAAAGAGGGTTCAAGTCGTATCACAATTTTCTATCAACTACTTCCGGTAATTCTAAATGGAAGGTCACCTTATCCTGATGTAAAGTATTTTGAACAGGAAATAGACGAAATAGTCTATGTTCCGTGTTCCGTATGATAGTACTCTTTTAAGAATGAAAGACGTTTTCTTTCATTTGAATCTCCCCTCCTACGATTTTAAGACTATGTTCTCGTTTGTAAACGTCAAAGGTCACGATTTTGAAAGATAAGGTCCTTACCACCGTTTCAAGATTCAATTTATAAACTTAGTACTAAATGTCTATGTATAAATATCCTGAATATATTTTGAGTAATTTTTGTCAGAAAATCACTATCTATGTCTATTGACATATCAGTTTCGATATCAAAAAGTTCATCAGTACACTCTCAACCTGGTATTTCTTCCGACTAACGACTTCTTAACTACGAAAACTTGACACCACAAACTCTTCTGAGAACACTCAGGGAACCTGACGTTCCTCTCGTTTGGTCAGTTAGGATTTCCTTTAGTTGGGACTTATAAGGAACCTTCCTGGGTACCACTTCGACTTGGAGGTTATGAGACCGTCGAACTACACTTCTCAGTTGAGTAACCTTTTCTGTGACTATGACCCTTTCTAACTTCCGTTTCCTCTTTCCCCGTCGTCTCCTACTCAACCAATCTATCGTAGTGGTTGAGTTACCTGTACTTTGACTCGTTTGAAACCCTCTATTACCTCGTGTCTCCTCGGACCACACGACATCAGGTACTGTAGCGTCTCAACCTGTACTGTTGTTTTCTATTATTGACATCAAATATCAGTATTCCCATCCCGTCCTAAACTAGTCGGACATTATCGTCAAAAAGAAATCTACTTTACCAGGCGACTCCGTGACGTAGAAAAAATGTACGGATTCAAACAAAATAAAAACAGAAACGTGTACCAAGAACTACTCTCCCTTGAAGTCCGCTTTTCGTTGTCGGAGGTTAAGATAGAGAAGAATAGAAACGAAGTGAGAAGACTTCGTTACAAGATTTTAGTAAGAAGACAGTTAGGGGATCAAAAACAGTCATGTCAATATCGTGATAAAGAACTAAGTAGTTAAAGTCTATTATATATCAATCTTTTTTTGTTCATAAATAGACGAGAAAGAAGAGGGAATACAGATGGTAACAAATAACAAAACAACTAAAAATTTTAAGGGAATAACAAGTAAACCATCACCACCAAATCAACGATTCAGTACAGATTGAGAATACTAGGGTACTTGATATCGGACGGTCCGAGGAGACAGGTACCTTAAGAGGTCCGTTCTTATGACCTCACCCAACGGTAAAGGAAGAGGTCCCCTTGAAGGGCTGGGTCTTTAGTTTGGGTCCAGAGGACGTAACGTACGTCTAAAAAAATGGTTGACTCGATCTTCCCTTCGTGGTAACAAGTGAAAACATTGTAATTTATTATACAAACGAGTAGTTGAAAACTATATCGGTGTACTGTTCGACAACACTGTTTCGTTAAGGTCCGTCTCACTGTCTGTATTCATCTTCAAATAGAAAGAGGGGTCACTATGGGATTCCATCCATCATCGGGTTCCAACTCAACCACTCATCCATCGAAACGAAGTACCGGACAATTCAGACGGAAAGAGTAATTCATCGAAGGTAGGGTCCCAAGTCCACGCGACGGTGTCAAAAACGGTAAAGGGTCCCCTCCTTCTTCAGGTACGCCAGCTTTTTACAGCCCGTGTTGAATTACTGACTTGTTCTCCTTCTCCTTCAGATTTCGTTCACTGAAACAGAAATTTCCTCCACTGGACTTTCTAGTGTGTATTAACGTAACCGATCTCGAATCATAGTATAAGTGTTAATCGATGTCTCCTCCGTCTCCTTATATTGAGAGACAAGTCGATTTTAAAGTCTCCAAAAACAATGAGTACCCGTCTTCCCTCCTACCTAGGATTCCCTGGTCTATCGTAAAACGTCGATCAATCAGAGACTTAAAAGACGAAGTATTCCACTCTCAGGATCATGAGAGTGGGAACTGAGGCGGCAGGAATGACCCGCACGAAATGTAAAACAATCGATACATGTAAAAGAAAAAACAAAATTTTACACTTCAATGATTACAAATGTAAGACAAGACTTTGTTATCGGTTTAGAAACAGATGTGCAACAGAAATTTGAGAACGTAACAACATGTATAACAAATGAAGGTCCAGTTTTTTCACTTGGTAATCTCAAAAGGAAAAGGAATCCGGTCCCAGTACTAAGTACTCGGTGACTCTTCATGTTTGTAAATAAAACATCACAGTACTGTTTACTTAGTAAAAAAAAAAAATGTAAAGATCTAATTAATTGTAGTCAAGTCAAGTCAAGTCAAGTCAGTGAGTCAGCACAGACTGAGAAACGGTGGGGTACTTAGTGTCGTGCGGTCCGGAGGGACAGGTAGTGGTTGAGGGCCTCAAGTGGGTTTGAGTACACGTAGCCCAACCACTACGGTAGGTCGGTAGAGTAGGAGACAGTAGGGGAAGAGAAGGACGGGGGTTAGGGAGGGTCGTAGTCCCAGAAAAGGTTACTCAGTTGAGAAGCGTACTCCACCGGTTTCATGACCTCAAAGTCGGAGTCGTAGTCAGGAAGGTTACTTGTGGGTCCTGACCAGAGGAAATCCTACCTGACCAACCTAGAGGAACGTCAGGTTCCCTGAGAGTTCTCAGAAGAGGTTGTGGTGTCAAGTTTTCGTAGTTAAGAAACCGAAAGAAGTGTCAGGTTGAAAGTGTAGGTATGTATGGTGTCCTTTTTGGTATCGGAACTGATCTGCCTGGAAACAACCGTTTCATTACAGATACGAAAACTTATACGATAGATCCAACCAGTATTGAAAGGAAGGTTCCTCATTCGTAGAAAATTAAAGTACCGACGTCAGTGGTAGACGTCACTAAAAACCTCGGGTTTTTCTATTTCAGACTGTGACAAAGGTGACAAAGGGGTAGATAAACGGTACTTCACTACCCTGTTCTACGGTACTAGAAGCAAAAGACTTACAACTCGAAATTCGGTTTAAAAAGTGAGAGGAGAAAGTGAAAGTAGTTCTCCGAAAAATCAAGGAGAAGTGAAAGACGGTATTCCCACCACAGTAGACGTATAGACTCCAATAACTATAAAGAGGGTCGTCAGAACTAAGGTCGACCACGAAGAAGGTCGGGTCGTAAAGAGTACTACATGAGACGTATCTTCAATTTATTAGTCCCACTGTTATATGTCGGAACTACATGAGGAAAAAGGATAAACCTTAGTCAGACAACAAGGTACAGATCAAGATTGATAACGAAGGACTGGACGTATATCCAATGAGTTCTCCGTCCAGTCCACAAGACCATAAGGGTAGAGAACTTCTTAAAAGGTATCAAACAACACTAGGTGTGTCAGTTTCCGAAACCGTATCAGTTATTTCGTCTTTATCTACAAAGAGACCTTGATAGATCGAAAAAGGTGCCAGGTCGCCTACAACCGTTAAAGTAGAGACCAAGGAGACGGAAAAGATTTTGGTCGAACTTGTAGACCATCAAGTGTCAAGTACATACCGACTTCGGACCGAACCTCTTATAATTCGTAATGAAATGATCACACACTCTACTCAGGTTGACACGCCATCAAACTCGTAAGAAACCGTAACGGAAAGAAACCCTAACCTTACTTTTGTCTGGAAAAGGTCAGGACACCGGTGACGACTCAAAAGGTTTAAACGACCGTATAACTCACTTCGTGAAAGTGTCGTAGTAGAAAGTCCTAAACTTTATCGAGTTGACCTTAAGATAGTGGAGGTGATCGAAACAAGCATCACTACGGAAAATTCCGGGTGAACTGAAGTGTAAGGTCCTGCAGACCGAGATCCACTCACTAGTGTGGTAGCACCAATAGACCCAGCACTTCGAGAAAAAACATGTCAAAAAGACACATAAGAACGGTGGAGAAGAATTATAGAAGACGACGAAAATCCAGGTATGGTAAAGACAGGAAATAACTCGGGTAGAAACGTACTTTACAAGGGAACCATAGAGATTAAAAGAACTTCTCTAGAGATTAGAAATGGTAAGACAACAAAAGGAGATAAAGAAACGTAACTAGGGACTTCTTCCGAAAGAATAGAGAGGAACGAGAAGAAACCTTGAGACGTAAGTTTACCCACATAGAAAGGAAAAGAGGAAACGAAAAGCGAAGAGAAGAAAAGTGTCGATAAACATTCCGGAGGAGTCTGTCGGTAAAACGAAAAAAAGTAAAGAAAAGGTACCCCTACCAGAACTAGGGACAAAGGACTTGTTACAGTGTTTGGAGACAGGAATCAAGTAGTCCGTGAGACAGATAGTCTAGATCAGGGAATTTAGATAAAGAGTGAAGGTGACATATTAGTATTCCCTAAACTAAATCCAGTATGGACTTACCAGATCACCAAAAGGGGTGAAAGAAGTAAAATTCAGACTTAAAACGTTATTCCTCAAGTATTAGACTCGGTGTCAGTCGACGACCAGAACAAAAACGACTGACATATCTCGAAGAGGTAGAAACCGACGTTTCTCATATTAGTTAGACTAAAGCCCAACTGACAGACCACTATAGGTACACATCTCAGAAGAGAACACTAGACCTGTGATATAAAGATTACAGACACAGACCCGTGACTGAACAATCTACTCGTTCTTCAAAGTCGTCCGGACCAATCACCGGTCCCTTGAAAGTCAGTGAAGTCTTTTATTTTAGAAGTATTCGTCAGTAACATAACACTAGTCCTCGATGAGTTAGTCAAATGTCGACTCACTTTAAAATTTAAGAAAAAAAGGTTATCGTCATATAAATAAAAGTACCTATAATCATTTTTATGTCGAATGTGTAGTCTGAACCCTAAGGTACATAGGGTACATAGGATAAAGGTGTGTCCTTTTTCGATTTGAGTTGAATATCTTTTATAATTCATTTATTGTTCCGTCTCCTCAATACTCCTATACTGTTTTTAACACTTCTTTTGGAGGTCAAGAACTTCCCAAACCTGAATAAACAATATAGGTCTTCTAGGTTTCACTTCATCGAAAGAGGATCGGAAATACAGACTTACACTTTTCTCTCGGTATAGAAGACTGAGAGAAAACCCATAAATCTTTATCTTTCCCACTGATTACTCTCCTTCTGGACCAAGAAAAGTCTCACCAGAGTAACAGAAACCGTAACCTGAGGAGTCGGAAGTCTGGGACAACAAAAAGATTTGTTCCTGTCGATAGACCCTTTATTCTCAGGGACGGGAACTCCTTACAAATTACATGATGCTTTCTAATTTTATCTGAAGTCAAGTTTAAGACAGAAGACTGTCTTAAACTGGAGTTCCTTCAATAAGAGACTTGGAATCAAAGACGACCTTGTGTACTAGGAGTCTAGGGTCACCGAAGTCGGTGGCTTCGACATAAAGAGCGAACATAGAGCACAAGTAACAGACAGTCTACCCTTGAGACGAGGTGCGGAGGATGAGGTCCTAACACCAATTACCTCGTCGGTAGTAGATTAATATCTTGTAACGACTAGTGACAACCTCTCTTTCTCTCAAGACCTCTCGAA
This sequence comes from Capra ibex, assembly GCA_006410555.1. Taxonomy (NCBI): domain Eukaryota; kingdom Metazoa; phylum Chordata; class Mammalia; order Artiodactyla; family Bovidae; genus Capra; species Capra ibex. The sequence continues at coordinate 36,598,649 of SJYO01018757.1, read as the reverse complement.
GTACGGTCGTTAATTCACTAGACAGAATCTTCACCGTGTACTATAACAAAGACAAGTGTTGAAGAAGGGGTCCTGATCACTGTGCTAGAGTACGTTGGTGTCCCCGGGTCTTTCTTGGACCTTTTACCTCTAAGTCTCACAACACCTTTATCGTGATTACTGATGGTGTATATCCTTACGGATGGAGTCCCAACTACACTTCTAATTTACTATAATCTATGTCTGTACCTGTACTTGAACACACACGGTCCCCGAAGAGATCATCGTCAAAACGTTCCTTTGATAATATTTGAGGTCTGAATGTTTACTCTGAAAGTATCGAGTCTCATTTGGAACAGTTTACTTTGGATCGATCAACCACTCTTCCAAATTTAAACTTGAGTTCATGATCTTTTCGTTTTGATAATGTATTTGTGTTGTTTTACTTTGTCAGTTTTTCTGACTTTTTAAGACTTCCATAAAAAATTGTCATTAGTTTTCACTAAACAAATACACCTAAAACGAAAAGACAACCGTGAAAAATTTATACTTCTTTTCGAAAAATCTACTTTGTGTACATTACAGCTATGACACCTGACACTTTAGTTACATATTAAATCTTCTTTTTCTAAACATAAGACATAACCACTATCTTCAAAATTTTATAATTACACTCCCTGAAGGGACTACTGGGTCACCAATTCTTAGACGGAACGTTACGTCCCCTGGACTCAAACTAGGGACCAACCCCTTGATTCTAGGGTGTACGTGGTCCCGTTTATTCAGACGTACCACGTTGACTCGGGAACACCATGTTGATGACTAGGAACACGGAGTTGATCTCTTAATCACGCGGTGTCACTTTCTAGGGTGTACTACGTTACTTCCAGGGATTACGACATTAATTCCGGGTTACGTCGGTTTATTCTATTTAATTATAATTCTTATCTAATTACACTCTTACTTATTTATGGACGCAAACTGATCTACTGATGTTTTGTCCTTAGGACCCTTTTTTCTATCGTAAATCATCTCAATTTTCATTGTAGTCTTCTATCTGAATATAGACCCGAAGGGATCATTGAGTAGACCATTTCTTAAGTAGACGTTACGTCCTCTGGGACCAAGTTAAGGACCCAACCCTTCTTCCCTACCAGATGGGTGAGGTCATAAGGAGCCGAAGGGACCACCAAATCTACCATTTCTTAGACGGACGTTACATCCTCTGGACCCAAACTAGTGACCCAACCCTTCTAGGGGACCTCCTCTTATACCGTTGGGTGAGATCATAAGACGGGACCTCTTAAGGTACCTGATGTTTTGTCCTTAGGAACATTTTTCTATCGTAAATCATCTCAATTTTCATTGTAGTCTTCTACCTGAATATATGTATTAAGATAAAATTAATATGGTAACCATATGGGAGAATTACCTGTGTCTCATTGGGAACATAACAGTTATAATCCATGTTAAGACATACAGGAAAAGAATAAAAAACACACTTGACTTATTTTTTCTTTCACATCTACAGCGTTGTACATGTATTTTCCTCAAAATCGAATTACAAAAGGGGTTTACTGAAAGACTGGAAACGATCCAGACAAATAGAGACAAAACGATAACTGTTTTATTCTCGAAACCTAGTTAAGTAACAAAAAGGGTGAAAAAAAAGGTGACTCTATGGGTACTACCTACTATAAAGTACTCGTTGTAGGAGTACATCAGTATGTGTCTACTATGAATGTCTGACTCCTCGTCTACCAGGTTCGACGTGCAAGGACCACGATCAAGATCCAGATCAAAGACTTCTTTTGTGAAGTCTTTTGTTCACTTCCTTTCACGTAATAATTTCTCTGTTGAGATTTATATAGGATCAACAAAAGAATTTTTGGCATAGGAGTTTTGTTGTTGTTGTAGTCGTTTTGTTTGTTTGTTTTTTTGGGAAATAGGAGTTTGAAGTCGTAGATTTCTGTTAAAATTGTTTAAACAACACTTTGCGGAAAGTAGATTAATAAAATGGAGACAACTCACCAGTACAAGTTTTTAAAGACGTAATCCACAAGTTCTTAAAAAGATCAAGATTTGAATAACTATTATTAAGACAATAAGAGTCCATAAAGACTTTCAAGATTAAGGAACTATTAAGATGATCGTCATGTACTTAATTGTCATGGTACATGTGTTATACCCGAGTCATTTATGACAACGACACAAGTCAACGAGTCAGTACAGGCCAAGTAACGCTGGGGTGCCTGACGTCGTGCGGTCCGCAGGGACAGAAGGTGACAGAGGACCTCAAACGAGTTCGAGTACAGGCAACTTAGTCACTACGGTAGGTTGGTAGAGTAGAAGACAACGGAGGAGGAAGAGGAAGGGAGTTAGAAAGGGTCGTAGTCCCAGAAAAGGTTACTCAACCGAGAAGTATAGTCCACCGATTTCATAACTAACCTCGAATAGTTGTTTAATTAAAAGGAAAAAGACCTGTATCGTTATTAAGTATTAAACAAAAGAATAGGGAGTCGTCCTGCATATGAAAATATAACGTTCCTCACCACGACTCCTTTAACCCGACATCACAAGACTAACAATGAAAGTCTTTAGATAGTATTGATAGGAGGAGTTAAACTAATTGAGTTTTAAAATGTAAACGTAAAAAGGTATCTGATCTACTTCATCCTTTACTTGATTAATGGAATCTTCATCGTTCTCCAGATTTATGATGACCATAATAAAAGATTGGTGGACAAAAAAGATTTGTTGTACCCAATGTAATATTTACATCAAGAGACAAGGGACAAGTGAATAAGTTGTTCACGAATACCCCTGAAGGGATTACCAGGTCACCGATTCTGAGATACGAGGGTCACGTCCCCTGGACCCAAGTTAGGGACCAACCCCTTGATCTAGGGTGTACGATGTTGATTCCGGGTGGTATCGGTTTATTTATTATTTTTATTTTGTATTTTTGTGGGTTCACGAATACTTTGTAAAAGACCCGAAAGAAACACAGTTGGTCTCCCAATCTGGTCGTGGAGAGTTCCACACCTGATTCCTAGGGACCTTAGACTCTCGGAAAGTTTCCTAAGTGTTTCAGTTTTGATAAAAGTATGATTACGACTGTAATAAAAGGAAAAAGTGACACAACTGTAAACCTAACTACAACGTTCTCGTCAACTTTGACGACCACAAAATCGTATTTCTCTCCGTCACCTTTGTTTATAATAATCATCAGTAAGGTAAGAAGTGATTGTAGGTGTATCCTCTTTTCCGGTAAAAGTGAATTCTTACAGAAACTACTTCATCATTTTAAATATATTGCAAATAGTTTAGATCTAGAACTCACGTATAGAAAAATTATAACACACACTTTTTTATTTTCTATGTAAAAATATTTCACGAAGGTGTTACGTTTGAACAGAGGTCCTTTTCATGACCACACTAACAAACTTTGTGGTAAAGTGAACTGTCTTACTGGTTTTCTACTTGACACACACACACAGTCAACGAGTCAGCACAGGTCGAGACGTTGGGGTACCTGACATCGGGCGGTCTGAGGAGACAGGTATCCTAAGAGATCCGTCATTATGACCTCACCCAACGGTAAGGAAAAAGGTCCCCTAGAAGGGCTGAGTCCCTAGTTTGGGCGTAAAGAATACAGAGGACGTAACCGTCCTCCTACGAACTGGGAGACTTGATGACTTCGGAAACCAATAAATTTGAACCTATAAACCCCTAAAGGGCCCACCAGGTCACTGATTCTGAGACGCGAGGGTCACATCCCCTGGACCAAAGGTGCCAGTCCCTTGATCTAGGGGTACGGTCTTGATTCTCAAGAGTACAGTGTTGATTTCTAAAACGCACGGTGTTGATTCTGAGCCACGTCGGTTTATTCATTTTTTTTTTTGATCTATTTAACCTATAAACCGTCTATAAAAGAATTCTTACTTGTTTCACTAAGACAGTGAAATTCCTTTTCTGACATAAACAACCGTTACTATTTTCGACTCGAAAGTTCAATTTTTTATTTTAAGACCTTTTGTACATAGACGGTGACACTCGAACTGTCGAAGAGTTGTAAATTTCTACATGGACTTTTTTAGTCACCACTGATAATTACTTATACTAAAAACCATGATTTTCGTTTTACACAGTTGTACACTTTCTACACGTATTAGGTTTACTTGGTGACAAAAGGTTTACTTGTCACGTACTACAATGTTTTAGTACGTGTCAATTTTCTAGGTCAGTTTTACGTTTTATCTGGTTACTTAAAATTACATTATCATACTTTTCAAGTAACTATTATACATCAAAGTCTGACAGTAACAACTTAAAACCACAATTATGGTTTCTTCGTATAGACATCAATAGACTTTTTCGACAATTTTATAAGGAGATAAAAGGTTGATGAATAGACTCACTCCACTCTAAAATAAGTACATATATGAAGTCGGAACATCGAGTCAGCCATTTCTTAGACGGACGTCACGTCCTTTGGGCCCAAGGTAGGGACCCAACCCTTTTAGGGGACCTCTTCCTATACCGTTGGGTAAGGTCATAGGAAAGGACCTTTTCTCCTCGGACCACCCGACGTTAGTTACCCCAGCGTTTCTCAGCCCGTACTGACTCGCTGATTTTGAATGAATATGAAGTTGGTTTCGTTGTATAGTGTTATCTAATTTACGTCTTCGTCTCTACTCTTAGGTCGATAAAAGACAATTCGGTCTGTAATCTCTCTAACTGAACTGTTTTACATTTCGAAAAGGGTAATTTATAAATAAACAAACAAAACCGATTAGACCAATAAAAAGTGACAATAATAAAAATAAAAACAATAAGATTTACCTTATTTGTTTATGAAAATTCACCCGACAAAATTAAGATTATATCATTTATAACTACCCACATTGATGTCTTTGTTTTCCGTAAACTATTAAAAATGCATCCTTACATTTCCCTACGATTCTAGTTTGTTAATTTTTTACCGATTAGGACTTCTATAATTTATTTTATAAGAAGAAATACATTGAAAAGAAACCAAGGGTTGGGGAGTATTGGGACGGTAAGGGAGGGGAATTTCACTTTCATTTTCACTTCACGAGTCAACACAGGCTGAGAAACGTTGGGGTACCTGACATCGGATGGTCCGAAGAGGCAGACACCCTAAAAGGTCCGGTCTCATGACCTCACTCAACGGTAAAGGAAGAACTCCCTAGAAGAGTTAAGTCCCTAACTTGGGCCCAGAGGGTGTAAAGTCTGTGAAATGGGAGACTAGGTGGTCCCTTCGGGGGATTCGACCTTCTTTAACAGGAAGGAGACTTTAACAGGAAGGAGACTTCCTGCATGAAATAAAGACGGAGTCATTTCCGTAACTCATGTATAGAAAACCAAGGTAGATCCGATTATACAAAAAACTGTCGTATATAGAAACATATAAGTAGTCGACAATTATGTAATAAAAGAGACACCATCCTTAAATATGTCCACTCGACTGATTTTAAACCATAGAATTTTCACAATAGAGATTTACCAAACTTTCTAACTTCTAAGACTATCGATCCCAAGAAGACAAAGAATATTGTTTATGTTTTTCTAGAGACGAATTGTTTTCTTTACGGGTTAAGATCTAAGATCGATTAAGCCGTACAACTAAAACTCTTCATTTACTAACCAACTAGTCAAGTAAGTCGTTTATCAAGTCAAGTCAAGTCAGCGAGTCAGCACAGGTTGAGAAACGCTGGGGTACTTGTCCGTCGTACGGTCCGGAGGGACAGGTAGTGGGCGAGGGCCTCAGGTGGGTTTGGTACAGGTAGCTCAGCCACTGCCGTACCACGGTTCATATCTTGACATAGCGTCTGTAAATCTAATCACCAAAGGTGTACGACCGGGCACTACTTCAAAGAAGAAAAGGATTCTTTACTCTTATTATCGTTGTTACTTTACAAAATGGAGTTTTGAATTTATATAATAAGTTTGCTTGTAAGAAATAGAACTCCAACGAAAGACTCAAGAACCACAGTTATATTAGAAAGAAAAGACTTTAATACCACTCTAATTCCAAACCCTGAAAAACAAGAACTGTTTTAAGTTTAAACAGTTGAAAGACAACCGGGAACTTCAAAACCCCCCTTGTAAAATGATTGAGTACCTTTTGGTGACGACATCTGTAAGAAAACCGTAAATAACCTTCCCTAAACTGGAAATCCAAACTGAAAAATTTAGGTGATCGTGTTAGTCGAGTAAATAAAACCTCAATTAATAGTTGACACACTCAAGGGACGAAAGGACACATATAGTAGAGAGAAACCGTCTACTAACAAGTTAACGTTCTTTTTTTCATTTTCCTTTATTTTTATTTTGGTTTGATTTTTTGATTGTTTGATTGTAAATAGTTTAAAAACCTACAACCTCAAGATCCCTACTCTTTTCTACCTCTTCATTTGTAAAAACTGGTTTTAACCCGTAAACTTAATAAAAGTCTAGAGTTCAGTCTAACGTGAAAGTTGAAGGATGGAGAAGTGTCTATGAAGATTAACAGTACTTCCTTAGTTGACTAGAATTAAGTATAAGAATGGAAATTCGTGGTAATTTGTCAACTCTACCGTCTCTATCGTCCCACCCTTCACTACTAGGACTTGTTGGTAAAGGTATCAGTCAATAAATATATTAGTAAGAAGGTGAGTTGTATACTTACCGACAATCCACGGTCCATGATCCTATGTTTCTACTTTTTCTTTGACAGAAATGCGAATTCTCCAAATATTAGATCTTCTCACCCCACACTCGTTTAGTCACGGGATTTTTAACAATTATTCCCTACACTGTCGTACCAATCACGAAGTGACCCCTGAGTTTATCCTCTTCAATCTTCCCCACCCTCAACTCTCACCCCTTTCCTCTCTTCCTATACCTTACTTCTTTCTAAACCTTCACCTTCATCCTTTGTCGTTTGGACAAACGTCTTTCAATAAAAACCGGTGGACTACGTTTCTCGACTGAGTAACCTTTTCTGGGACTACGAAATTTTCTAACTTCCGTTTTCCTCCTCTCCCACCGTCTCCTACACGACCATTCTATCGTAGTGGCTGAGTTATCTGTACTCAAACTCGTTTCAGGTCCTCTATCACCTCCTGTCCCTTCGGACCGCACGACGTCAGGTACCCCAACGTTCCTCAGTCTTTGTTAAATCGCTGACTTGTTGTTTACTCATATAACCATACCGTCCTTGCACCCCACCCCACCCTACACCTCATACCGTTCTCTTTTCCGACTTCCAATCCGTCGTCGATCTACATCTTGAAATCTACGAAACAAGTCATTAAACTTGTACTAGGTTTCCTAAATGGTCTTACACAAGACACCCGACCACTATCCTTTCTTTCCCCAAAACATTCCAGTTTTGGTAAACTTTCCGTAGTCGACTCTGTCCACATAAATAACACTTTGGAGAGGTCGGGAAGGATAATCCATCGTAAAGGTGATGATTAAAACAAACTTCCCCATTACGGACAAAGAGTCTTGCCCCAAACCCTTTGGGACGTTGTACGTCCCTCCTTAGTAATTTTTCAAAGTTCGTCTTTTAATATCTATTAACACATTAGATTAAGACAAGAGTTGTGTATCACAGTATCATGAGTAATCCATAGCAAGTTGGGGATAAAAATTTGTGATTTATTAAGGTTTCACTATATAATCTATAATACTCTCTAATCTTTCTACACATTTAACATGGATCGTAGATTTTTCTTGTACAACCAATAGATATTTACAATAAGTGGACACTTTAATAAACTCAGTTTTTGTCATATTATACCGACTAAGTGCACCGACATGCCGTCTTTGGTTATTTTGTAACACTTCGTTAATAGGAGGTTAAGTTTTATGTATTTTCTGATTGTTTTTCGTTATATTTTCACTCCTTCAACTCCTATTTGAACCCCTCGATATCTAAAAGACCCACCAGAACTCCGTCCTCCATCTACGACGACGACGGGGTGGGGGGGGGCATGGTGAGGGGTCTCATTTCGCTAACCTTTAAGTAAGGGATACCTGACTTTGAGGTTCTACTCTTATCGTCCTGTTAATTCCCTCCTCGGACCCGGGACACGTCTGGTGTACAAAGAGTAAGAGCTTTAGTCCTCTGGAGGGACTGATGTGTACGTGTCTTTTACAGGCACCTCCAGTTTCCCTTTACTACGATTGATTACGGTCCGATGGGTGTCCGGCGAAGCCATCTTAGGCAGAACCAATTCTCATGTGTACCCTCCTAGGACTCTATATGGTCCATAACTGACACTTGGTCCGTTCAGGTGCACTAACCAGTTTGCTCTGTGTCTTCACGGGGTATTTTGATTAAGTTTGTCGGAGTTCCCCCGTTGAGTCGCTGAGAGAGAGAGACTCAGACGGGCACACAAATAGGTGTCCATAATATGAGAAAAAAATGGAGAATTATTTATTAAATGAACGAAGTGATGAAAGATAGAAACACCTTTAAGAAAAGACGTTTCGGCTTCCGGTCCCGGGAACAGTGACTGGTGACTGGATTACCCATCCTAGACCATGAAAGTGGTGGCACTGGGTCTGGGTCACAGACCGACCCTTGAGTTCGGGATGAGGTTCGATAACATCCGGTTCCGGTTGACTCTAGTCAGAAACGAGTCATAACTAAAGGTCCCCTACAATAAATAAATAAATCGACACGGCTCAGAATCAACGTCGTACTCCTTAGAAAGATCCACGCCGTGTGTTTGAGAATCACCGTCGTACACCTTACATCAAGAGGTCAGTCCCTAGATTGGACCCGGGGAATATAACCCTCGTACCTTAACATCGGTGACCTGGTATCCGTCACATTCCCCATAAATTACGATTAAGAAAAGGGTTTCTAACAGTAGTGAGTTTCTTACACAAAGAAAACGGAGAAAAACCTGATCCTAACAAAGACCGATCCCAGAAACAGGTCCGTCGAGTTCCCCGTGCCACCCTTTTCTGTCCGATTAACTTTGAACTTATAAACCGCCCCCGTCCCCCCTCATCACACCTCTCATTTACAACCAAACAAACTAGGAGTCTTCATGGTAGAGTAGTTGTATAACTTCGAAATCATCTACGTTCACCTGATTTAGGACCCGAAAAGATCCAATATATAGGATTTCCACATAGTTTTCTCACATCTCTTTTTTAAACTTCTACTTTCCCTTTCTCCAATGTGCACTACCCTGTCTTTTTAATTTAGATCTGGAGACTCATACAGAGTCCGAAAGATGAAGGAATTGAGACATGAAAAAAGTGAGTTTCAGTTCTCTCAGAAGTTTATTAGAAGAACTTAAGTCAAGTCAAGTCAACGATTCTGTCCCTTCGGACAGATAGTGGTTGAGGGCCTCGAACGAGTTTGAGTACAGGTAGCTCAGTCATTACGGTAGGTTGGTATAATAGGAGACAACAGGGGAAGAGCAAAACGGAAGTTAGAAAGGGTCGTAGTTCCAGAAAAGTTTACTCAGTCAAGAAGCGTAGTCCACCGGTTTCATAACCTCGAAGTCGTAGTCAGGAAGGTTACTTATAAGTCCTGACTAATGGAAATCCTACCTGACCAACTTAGAGGAACGTCAGGTTCCCTGAGAGTTCTCAGAAGAGGTTATGGTGTCAAGTTTTCGTAGTTAAGAAAGCTCGAGTCGAAAGCAGTGTCAGGTCGAGAGTGTAGGTATGTACTGATGAACCTTTTGGTATCGAAACTGATCTACCCGGAAACAACCGTTTCATACAGAGACGAAAATTATACGACAGATCCAAACAGTATCGAAAAGAAGGTTCCTCGTTCACAGAAAATTAAAATACCGACGTCAGTGGTAGACGTCACTAAAACCTCGGGTTCTTTTATTTCAGACAGTGACAAAGGAGACAAAGGGGTAGATAAACGGTACTTCACTATCCTGACCTACGGTACTAGAATCAAAAAACTTACAACTCGAAATTCGGTCGAAAAAGAGAGAGAAAATCAAAGTAGTTCTCCGAGAAATCAAGGAGAAGCGACCTTGATTTAGTAAATCAAGGAGAAAAACTTAATTTACTTAGAAATAATTCATAAATAATAGTCGGTGTAACAGATAATCCTCTTGTATCTCAGTCTCACCCTCTTCCGTTGCCGTGGGGTGAGGTCATGAGAACGGACCTTTTAGGGTACCTGCCTCCTCGGACCTTCCGACGTAAGGTACCCCAACAACTCCCAGCCTGTACTGACTCGCTGAAGTGAAAGTGAAAGTACGTAACCTCTTCCTTTACCGTTGGGTGAGGTCACAAGAACGGACCTCTTAGGGTCCCTGTCCCCTCGGACCACCCGACGGCAGATACCCCAGCGTGTCTCAGCCTGTGCTGACTTCACTGAATCGTCGTCGTCGTCGTCTCAGTCTCATACATTTCACTTAACCATTGTTGGAATCTGAAAAGTAACGGTTAATACCACCAGTTTTCGTGACCAGGACCTTGATCTACCGAACCCAAGTTTAGACAATATAGTAAGTCAGGTCACTGAATTCCCGAGACGAAGAATGGTCGGTCCTCTAGAATCCATTTAAGGAATTGGAGGAATACGGAGTTAGAGATATAGATTTTCACCCTTTTACTATTATACACGGAGAATTACAGGATTCCTAATTTTCTTGATTATTTACACTTCACGAATCTTATGACGGACAGTATACCGTTCCCAAAGTAGTCGACGGTTCGAATCTTATAGAAATAGGATGGTACCTTTAGTTAGGTTCTCATCATTCAAAAGACCGGATTTAGTCTTAGTCACAAATCTCTTACCGGATGATTCCGAGTTATAGTAACCCATATTTACTTGACAATCTTTAAAGACTAAGTATATTAAAATTTTATTTTTGTTTATAAACATGTAAATTTACGATCATTCTACCCTGAAGGGACACCAGGTTACCGATTCTGAGACTCGAGGGTTACGTCCCCCAGACTCCAAGCTAAGGACCAGTCCCTTGATCTAGGGTGTACGACGTTGATTTTTCTAGAGTGTACGACGGTACTTCTGACTTCTAGGACACACGATGTTGATTCTGGGTTACGGTAGTTTATTTATTTATAATTTTTTATTTATTTATCTATTTATGATCATTCTCGATTACTAACACTCGTATTTGATACACGGTCCTCAACAAGGTTCACAAAGATTGGTTAATTGACTAAATTAACAATAAAATCTCAACTCCTTTGCCTCCGTAACTCTCCCATTCGGTGAAACGGTTCCACTGTGGTGAGGAATCCCCGTCCTGGTCCGAAGTTTGGGTCCGTCAGACTAGAGTATCTAGGGTGGGTAGGTAATACTATAGTGCAGAAGGTAGGTCATATAAGACGTCAAATCTAACCAAACAGTTGTATAAAATGAAGTACATAACGTTCGTATTTGATTCTCTTTGATTCACCTTTTGGTAATCAAATTTGATTTAAACAATGTAGCAAAGTGTATTTTTATAAGGTAAAAGACAAGATATCTACTCAACGAGGACCACAGTGTAAATCTCGGCATAATTGATCCTATGAAAACAAAGGACCTCATGTTGTAATACTCAAACTAAAGTGGTTCCGTAGGTCTCAGTACATAGACAAGAGATCTTTACAAAGAGTGAAAGGTAGAGTCGATGTAAAAAAAGTCCCGTCTGACATCATGGACCACGTAAAAACGTTTTAATCGACGAAACCGACAATAGGAGTGCTAGGGTTCGATACTCTCCCGTACGAAACATCCTGAACTCCTACCTCCCGCGACACTGTTTGACATGAAAAACAATTTTTCCGATCTAACGAGACCTTTATCAGTGAAACAATGAGACGAAACAACCTACGATTGTGTCTACCCAAGAGAATTTTTTTTTTTGACCCGTTTTGATTAAACGGTGATCTACCTCGGGACCGAAAAACCCATCTTTATTTCCGTTCGCATTCTTGTAATTTAGTACGGCAGTATAGTACGACTTCCCGGGGGTCATAAACTCCGGGAGTCGAAAATTAATATCTTACGTAGAAACAAGAAACGGACTGGACGTCTCACTGTAGTGAGGGAAAGAAGGACACACGACCGAAACTGTGTTCGGTCTACCGACACCGGTAGCCATCCGCGCGTCCGGCGGACCATGTCGTCAACTACTTTGTCTTATCCTTCTGCAAAATACCAGTTGACGTCCTCGTGTTACTCCGGAGTCGAAACGATTCATTAATGTAAGTAGCACGTGTGAAATGAGGAGTGTCTCTTCCGGTGTCCCTTTTTTTATGTAAAAATAAATATCACAACACTCCATATCTGGAAACTAGAAAATAATCAGTCATCAGACGAGGTTTCCTTACGAGAGAAAGGGGACGAGACGTCAGTGAACACGTTTACTGTACAAATAAATACAAATTACCAAGAAAGTCCGACACGTAACACTATGAATGGAAGGGAGAAGGAGGAAAAACAGAGGTCAATCATTGTGTTTTTACAAAACCAAAACATCACTCAAATCAAACCTCTTCAGTCTCAAGTCCGTACAATTATGTTCGTCTAAAGACAGTCTATATGAGGTCTCACTAAACCAGTTTATATAATGACAAATAATACACAAACAAGAAACTCCTCCAGTCCTCTCTGGTCCTTGTCTGAAAATAAACCCCCCTCTCCCTCAACCCCCACTCCCAGTCCTTTACTTGCTCTGTAATTAAAATATAGGTAAAAACCTGTAAATCACCAATTCCCGTGAACATTACAATTAAAATTTATTTTATACCCTTCAATGATAAGTAGATCATAAAGGTGGAAGTAAACTTCAATTAGAAATGGCTGACTTTCTAACAAATTTTGAAATTTCTTTTAGGATTGTTGAAAAGAAATTTCAAATCGTAAGTGTGTCAAGGTGTACTAAGTAAAGGCTTTTGAAATTTTTAATAAAAATGGGGAAAATTCCGATCCAACACTTATAACCAATGTCTTAACTAGATCTTTAATATTTAGTATTTTAGTTTACTTTTAAGTATCAACTATATAGCAGAAGTTTCCATTGTGACAAAGATGTCACTTCGGAGGATCAACAGGAATCCAATAATCCGAGAGATAAAAAATTTTCATACTTTGAGATTGTTTTCTTTAGAGAATTAGAATGTCCTAAAACGTCAGAAGAAGTCTAAACGTTTATTAACGACCTTCTTCCGCTTCACCATACTCCTCTCCCCCTGAAAGATCAACCTATCTTGTTCCGAAAGATTAAAAAAAGGGGGGTGACCGACAAACGAAACACGGGACCCTGGAAACTCGGAACCGAAGGAGCGTATATGCAACCCACTATTTTGGATGGAAGATCCAAATAAGATTCTTAATTTACTGTGTTATATACACATAAACCGGGGACTGTCAAGGACAGTGAACCATACTTCAGTCATTTACAATTAAGGAAAGTTGACAAAATTTGAAACAGAGAAAAAGGTTGGAGAACGTTTTGCACAAGTGTCTAATGTGATAATATATCACACATAAAATAAGTATTCTATATTTATTCGGACCCAACTTTCATTCGAGTGGTAGACTTTTTATCCGTAAACGTTAAATAGTCGTGACACACACATACAAGTCAAGGCCTATTTTGGCATTGGTAGTTAACACGTCACTTGCACAAATTGTAAACACTACAAAATTAAACAAAAACAAAAGAAAAAAAGAGGATGAGTCGAAAACGGGGACAAGAAACGGAGAGCAAAACAACCACTTCTATAGTGTCACTACAGACGTAAGTTGGACGACGTAAACCACTGTTTCTCGGTCGGTCGACGGGATGCTCGGACACCCGAAGGGAGTCCAACGACGACGAACACGACAAGATTCACTCCCGTGACCAGGCCCCACCCCCCACAAAGACGACGTCCTTTACTATGTGGTGTTACGAAACGATTTAAAGTAAAAGAAAATGAACCCGGGATTAAACTTCTGCCTTTAACCAATATTTAGTGGTGAGATAAATCTCATTGTAAGTAAAGGTGTTAGGAATGTTGGGAACCTTTGTAACAGGTCAAAGGAACGAATCATATATTAACAGTGATTATAAAGTACTATAGAAGAATAAGAAATTACGTGTGATGGGTAGACTTTTAGTATTACAAGAATTCTCCGACCGTCAGAACTATTCTTTGGTGGGGTTTAGTGTGTTTTATCCTGCAAGTAGAACAATTTCCTTTTACTTTTACGAAAAGTAAGGTGTACACCAGTAAGGAAATCCTTTCTTTTTTTTAGTTTTACTTGTTGAAATCACATTATTTCAATCAATAACATGAACGTTTCTTTTCTACAAGATAAATTGTTACTGGTTTATATCTCTTAATGATATCGTACATAATTGACCAAGAATTTAATCTTGGTGGTTGATCAGAAAAATTTTTACACTAAAATTCGTAAATTTGTTCTCTCTGTATTTTCAGGTTTTAAAATGATAAACGGACACAAATTGTAATATTAAAACAATACTTTCAGTGTTACCGGTCTATAAAAGACACTACAATAATAGTTATAATGAAAATAAAAGAAAATCAAAAGAGATAATGACATAATATATCTCTTAAAGTAAGATTGAGTAATTTATAAGTAACTTATAATTGATACTCACGGTCCGTAACACACTTCGTCACTCCTATGTTACTATTTATTCTAGTTCGACTAAAGAAATTGTTCGTGTTCGACCTCGACTTTGACACATTTCTGGTAACTTGGTACACCACTATTGTGATTTCATAAATACGGAGCCTACCATCCCCTTACGTCTCCTACCAGGATCGAGAAACGAATCCCCTTCTCTAAAAACCTTCCCTCCTTTCCAGATACTTCAAATTCTTTCCGAAGTACATCCTATACGAATTCAACTTAGAGTCTGATACTCGTTCTCAATCGGTCTACAGGTTCCTCCCCTTTCCTGCAAAGACTGTATACTTCATCACACCCGTTAAGTACTTCTGGACTTTTCCGTTCCATAGAAGTTTCTTTATGCTCAATGAATTACACCGACGAACCCACCCACTCCCGTTCAATCTTCTCTATTCTTTCTTTCCATCTGTTTAGCATTTCACGGAATATACTACAAAAATTTTAAAATTTAGAATCCCTTCCCTACTTCCCCTTCATTTTACTGAACCAAATGTAAATATTCCAAATAACTAAATCATACTACCTGCCAGGTCCGACCAAGGTCTATAAAGATTCTCTTCCAACTCTCTACCGTCGAATTAATCTTCACTCCTATTCCGAAAACAGAACTTCGATATCAACTTATCATTTGTGACAGGTAAAGTTTTTTATCGAAAATACAGACACACAACTCTCCAATTATTTCGAATTACGAACCTCAGGTATTGGTGAGAAGGACTGTGGAAACGAAGGGTTGGACGGTACAAGGATATGACGACGGTGACTCATACAACCCTCTCGAATTCCGACCTCCCTGAGTACCTCGTACCTCTCGGAATTGTTACTAACAATGTCATCCACACGTTTCTTCCCCATACCTATTCTCTTTTTAAGTTCAATATCTTGACTGTTCAAAATAAAGAAAATAACATACATTCGACCTCCCTCTCGTAGTTGGTCACATCAAAGACACGATACACTTTGAAAAGGTACTGATATTCTAGGGGACCTCCTCCTTTGTCGGTGGACGAGGTCATAAGAACGGGCCCCTTAGGGTACCTGTCTGGAGACCACCCGATGTCAGGTACCCCCAGTGTTTCTCAGTCTGAGTTGACTCGTCGACTCGTGTGTACGTGTATTAACCTCATACGTCCAATAAATTGATTATACATTGGTACAAAAGGTGACCCTTTTTTGGGGTCCATGTTTTCGTGATCGTATTAAGAACATTGTAATCAAACAACATGTGATTCCTCCGATTCATAAATACCTTTGAATAATTAATTGTACCATAGTGAGCTCTATACTGTCGACATCTCAATTCTCTAAAGTATTACTTTAACAAAGTAGTTTTATACACAGATTTTAAAAATATAGGATTACTAAGTTTCTATTTAAGTTGTTTCTACTATTAAAAATTCTTCATTGGTAATATCGTGTTACGAGTTCGTGTGTTTAAGACCTTAAGGTGTGTAGATTTAAGATCGAAACGGTGAATTGACCAACGCACGGAACTGAAGGAACAAACATTTTACCCTTATTATTATCATGAGTGGACTTTCCCAACGACACTCTTGTTTTATCGAATCCTACACTTTTTACGAATGTTGTCACCGACTGTATATCATTCGTGACATACATTTACAAGTGATCCAGTGACATCTGTAGACATAGTTATATCTATACATAAAAAACACAAAAAGATCATTTTTTCTGAAATTTTTTCATAAAGTTATGTAGGGTATAACGTGAATTGAACAAAAAGAAATTAGCCTCGGTGTTTACGTGAAATATAAAATCTTTATTGGTAGAGTCAAACAACAAAACTAGAGAAATAAAATGAGTATGTAGGGTGACTTGGTCTTAAGTTCAGGACATTTGTATGTTGTGTAAAGAAAATAAGAATGACAGATCATGATTACTAACGAGTCTCCCTGAGACAGAAAAAAGGAATCCCGAACATTTGGATAAAATGAAACTATTTACTAAACCATAGGTATTAACGAACCGGTAAGTTCCTGGAACATGAAAAATTTCACAAAACTTTAAAGGTCACACGTGCATAAAATATTGAAGTCACAGTCGTTTTAGAAACAATGGCAGGTAAAGAGACTGTCTTAAAATGAAAACAACAAGTCAGCGCAGGCTGAGAAACACTGGGGCACCTGACGTCGTCCGGTCCGAAGGGACAGGAAGTGATAGAGGGTCTCGGACGAGTTTAAGTGTCTTAAAATGACAATCTTTTCATCGATACAACTTCTGTGACGATTCAAGTTGTTATTACACTTTGTTTGTTAAATTTAAAACTTTTTCCTTTTACTTTAACTTTACCCTTAAGATCGGAAATAATGAAATAAGTTCATCTCTCCCTTCTCCGGTTTAAACCTCTATGTCCTTTAATTCCATTTTCAAACTGCAGAAAGAAATTAAATGACAAGGGACCAGTTTTGGGTAATGTTGTTTTTAGAGACATTTAGTTTTTCTGAAGACGAGGGATCGGTCATGGGATGATTAAAATCCATAATAAGTTATACTTTATTAAGGTCTTGACTTTTTATTAACCTCGTCCGAGAATTTCAACTAATATTGACCTAACTGGACATACTTCCGGTATAGGGTCTTCCGACTAGATAGTAAAAAGTCGAAACTGAAGGAAAAGAAGAATAAAAATTTATTCGTATTAAAGTTAAATCTCGAATAATTCACGTAGACTCAATACCAAACGAGTACAAACATTAATTTCCATTAAAAAAAAGAGAGTCTCGAGAAGAATTAAAGGATATTGTCAAAGAAAATACATAACTTTTTCTCGTGACCTTATCCTCAGTCTCTTGATTGGTGTCGAGATAGTAATTGAACACACGGGAACTTGTATGGTCATTTGGAGAAGTCTCGAGTCAGAGAAATAAAAATTTTACTCTTTAAATTTAATCTTTTAGAAAAGTCAAAACTTTAAGACACTAAAATACTTGACAGTAACAAAACAAAAATGAACCGAAACCCGATTAGTCTAGAATTCTCAGCCATGATTAATTACCGACCCTTAAATGTCTTTTTAGACGAACCAACACCACCCTCCTGTCTTTATAAAAGGTACAAACTTGTAATCTTAAGGAAAGGAGATTTAGTCCTGACTTCCCCAATAGAATCGTTCCCAATCCTTCGCGTTAAAATGTGTATCAAAGTCACGAACTATTTTTAATTCAGTTTAACATTGAATCTGATCTATAGTACCATCAAAAGTCGGTTCGCTCTCATAAACAGATTCATCATGATTAACGTCACTACTTAACACGAAAAGAGGTTGTAGTATGTACATTATACACCAACAATGAGAATATCTGAAATGACCGTACAAATTATCAGGTACTCAACTTGTCGGTGTGCCGTCAAACATTTCCACAATACAGTATTATAACATTACATCTTTAATCTTCAGAATTTCTGTCTATGATACGTTTACGACATACATTCATCCTGATAGCAAACCAATTCATCCCGAGAGGTTCTTAGTCCCCGGACACCGAGGTCTCGAATCGTGTCACGGACCGTGAATTATTTATAAACAATTTACTTACTTATTTGTAAACCTTTCAAATGTACATCCACTTCACTATCGATATTGTCTCTCCTGTTTAAATAGATTCTGATAAAACCGGAGTTTATTTAGATTACCCTTCCAATTTAATTTCAAGTATCAAACCCACGGAAAACTTTTATAACATTTTTTTGGTTAAAGAGAAAAGAGTGAAATAACGTAACTATGTTATACCATCTAAAGAATCCTTATTTAGTGTAACATCGGTTTGTTTATTGTTATTTTTTACCATTGTCTAAGTTTCATATAATAGGTTTTAAAGAGAATGAAAAAGAGAGGTCGTCAAACTCAAAACCACTATTTGACAAACTCCTTTCCTTATTCATGTATACTATTCATGTTTAATATCTATAATACTTATTCATGTATAATATCGGATATTATATTATTCATGTATAATATCGGATGTCAGGTACCCCAACGTTTTCACAGTCTGTGCTCAATCGTTTAATTGTTGTTGTTTATTGAATGGCACTCTTCATTCTTGAGACCAAGAAAACCAGTGAAGAGAGACCTTGTTTAATTATAACAGAAAACTTGAATTTCAAGACACAAACATTTCTCCTTCATGATGTATATACGTGGTTTCGTTATAGGTATTCATTCTTCATTATAATAAGTTTAGACTCGACCGTTATAAAGTAATTATCGTAGACTGCAAGAAACATAAATGACATTTCTTTATTAACTTCAGTCACCATACGATGAGTGGATGGTTTATCTAACCGAAAGACATAATAAAAATAAAAAATTGGTAAAACCTAGTACTTTTATACTTGGTAGAAATTAGATTTTTTTAAAAAATATTTAATTACAATACTGAAAAGAAGAGGTCTTCTTTTCTTTGTATACAAGTGGATCTTCTTTGTATACACGTGGATACGTTCAAAAGTATATCCAAGTTCTAAAAAAAATAATCTATAGACTATGAACATTAACTCCCGATAAACTGGTGTCTAAGTCTTGGACAGAAGATTTTCTATGTAAACTTTGGTTATGTTTTTGTGATTAGTCTCGCGTAATAAAGATTAAAGACATAACTACAGTGGTTACTTTAAAAGAGGGAGTTCAAGTCGAATTACGAGAGATAAGAGACCGAAGTGTAAGAATGTACAAGTAGAATGGATTAAATTAAACTAATTTAATTTTTACGGAACACCTCCCGATAATAAAAAAAAAATTTCTTTGTTTCTCAAGAATTTTTTTTCTGTAAGTCTAAAGTCGAGGGGATTAAGTGTTTTAAACGTTAATTAACTAACTTACCGTAGGTGAAGAGGGTCATCTACCGTGATCCAAATGTGAGAAAGTGTCGAACTTTCCCATAACTATAGTAATCGTGTATCCACGTAACACTTTTGAATTTGTTTTCGTACAATTTTTATAAGTCAATTCTTGTGTACCTAAATGTTCGGTGTTTAAAAAAGACGAATATAATACAAGTTTGTTATAAACACCTCACGTTTTGGAAAAAGGTAAAAGTTGTCCGAAGGTTGAAGGAAGACGAACTTGTAGAGTAGCTTTAACAGAAAGTACACATCTGAAAGATATTTGATTTTGTGCAAAAGTATTTAATTGAATAGAACATAGGTTTATCGACTAAATTGTCATTAAATACCAAAATATATATCGATTTAAAAGAAGTCGTCTGGTGGGTTCTTAATTTCTTTTAAAGTGTAAAACAAAACGATACAAAACTTAAAAATATCTTAGAACTTTTACAATAATTAAATTGTACAACTGACAATTCGTACTCAGGAAAGAACGTACTTACTTTTATAAAAACCTTCGATTCTTTTTAATATAAATTTTACAACTACTCATGAACCTATGTCGATATAAGAAATGATTTTGTTTCACGAAATTATTGAGGCACTATATTATTTCATAATCAATTACAACTTTTTAACGACATGTCGTAGATTAATAATCTACTCAAAATTTTTAGTAAACACGTACTCCGATTTAACGATATCTTGTTATTTACGTATACATACTTATTCCACAACCCGTATACCAAACAATTTACACCTTAAACAATTAAAAACAATTTATATCTTATTTAAGAAGTGGATGTAATTATTACTATTTTATGTATTGTTTTAGATCATAGTTGTCTATTTTATCCGTACGTGTGTTTTCAAAATTATAACAAACTTTTTAAGAGATTAATTGTTACTGGTGACTTATACTTTATAAAATTCAAGACTTTTGTTTACTATTAAAATGTCAATCAAATAACTCTGTTGTGCCTGAAAACCCTTAGTATATCCATCTTAATAATCTACAAATAGATTTTAAATGGATTGTCCAGTATCTTCCTAAATAATTTTGTTCGGTAGAAAACGAAAGTCGTTTATGCACAAATTACTTCTTACCCTACACTTACTGTCAAGTGGTCCTCAATGATTATATACCGATCTATGAACTACTTAAAAGTAGTCAGAAAAGATCAAATATCGAAGTAGGAATTGTAAAATAAATCTCTAACTTAGAGAGTACCGACGAAGACGATCTATATATATATATATAAAAAACACACACACACTCAATTCAAAATAAACCCCGTTTTACTCTGGACGTCGGACCCTCCACCGTAGAGTCTCTCGAGACTCTCTGACGAGGGATCTATATAAAATTAAATTTTACGAAACTTATCTAAAATAACTCTACGTCACCGTTTACTAGATTTAAAAACACGGAAACGTAAACTTTAGTTGGGAAACTTTAAAAAAAACAAAAATTGAAAAATAAAAATGAAATAAAATGAAATATTATGACATAACCAAAACGGTATGTAACTGTACTTAGGTGGTGCCCACATGTAAAATTTTAGGGGTAAATAAACTTAAGAGAACCAAAGAGAGAGAGAGAGAGAGAAAAAATGTAAATCATATAAACGTTAATATAATCAGTGAAATCTTACCTATAATATTTTTAATGGTACTTTACTGTTTCTATAATCAAAAAATTCACTGAAAATTCTCTACATGTAAATATCTTAAATTTAAATGAGTCAATGATGATACCATTCGTAAAGGAAGTTGTCATCTATATAAATAACATCAGTTGGCGTATTAACGTTTTATTCTTACATGACGATTAGATTGAACGATCTAATGAATTTAAAATTCGTTCGTTTATTTGGGGGTTTAAAATATCGATATCAAAAATTCTAAATCAAAACAATGTCTTTACGAATCACCGAGTGTCTTACCATATCGACAAGTATCATATAAGGTAAAACTAGTTATAAAGAATACGTTTAAAATCTATGGTAGTGTCGTTCAAAGCCTCAAACGATAGGACAAAAACCATAACTACTTCTTACTCAAACCTTCGTATTAGATGTAAATGATCAAACAAAAATGGTGGTTGAACGGAAGACCGGGGTCTTAGACAAAACATGGAAAATAAGGATAAGGAGTAGACATTTGAATCTTGCTTTATGTAAGAACAGTTTAACAAGTGTTAATCTATAATGGGAGTTCACAATTGTAATGAACTGTAAGGGGTCTTTAAGTAAGACAAGTTGAAATTAGGGACCGGCATTCCCTCTTATGTGACCTTTTTATATTTTTCCGTTTCCACCCTGTAGTTTATTCAGACCCTTTCAACTATCTAAACTAGTAGTTTTAGATAAAGATAATGTCCTTTTGAATACCAAGGATATATCATTCGAGACCGTTCCATCTCTAAAAAAACTAACAAATTAAGTGATACGGTAAAATCGTTGATCTGAAGACTGTAGACAGTGAATAACTTATCCATGAGTCATTTATAAACAACTTACTTACCTACCACTACTTATTCATCGTAGTAGAATACATAGGTTTATTACGGTGTATTATTCATTACACTCGAGACAAAAATTCCTTATATGTAAGAACCTTTCTACCGACCGATGAAACCCAAGTTTAAAACAATAGATATCTTATTTCCCTCAATATATGAAGTACAAAAATACTAAGATATATTTGTAAAGGAGGAAACGAAATGATGACTTCCTTCCTCATCTTCTTTATTCTTTTCGTAACACGTAGAAAGACGAGTCTTACCGACTACTTGAAGAACCTAATCCTAAACTTCGTCACTGTCAAGACCTCCTATAACTTCCTTACGTCCTCTACCTCAATATTAATCGTCCTCTAAGATCCTCCTCTCCCACCACCACACCTCTCACCCTTGTCTGACACCCGTGCATCCAATCACTCTCTACCCGTACAATTACATGTTGTCTCGAGACCAAGTTCTCTCCTTATATTACTTACTTATCTAATTTCCTCCTTTCGACGTCTGTCCTCGAGCGAGAGTAATCGGTTCACACACTGGTCCAGTACGTCGTAGAAACCCGGAACCAAAAGAAGGAGTACTCCCGAAACCTGATCTTCAAATAGTTAAGGGTTTAATACTTGTGAACAAGATGATTATCGGATATTTTGCCTAAGGTAGGAGAACACCTCTTTGACGTACGACGGTGTAGATTCTACTGACACAAGTGTAAAGTGGTAGAACCATTACTCATACGTTGTATGTTTAGTAAAACTATTCCTTCATAACGAGACCAAACTAACTGTTAAGAAAAGGTGGAAAGATCACCTCGCATTTTATTACCACACAGTTTTATGGTGTTTAAGTTATTACCTGTAACCGTATTCTTTCAGACCTGCTTGAGAAGTAAATTTCGGGTACATTGGATCTAAAAGGATTAGACCAAACTGACACCTTTGAAGAGAGTGGGGGGTTGTCCTTGACGGACATTCGTAAAAAAAAAGGTCTCGGTCACAAAGTGTACTATACAAAACGCCTTACGACCTAATTCATTAGAGTCTCAGAATTTAGGTCTATTAATTACCTTATAATCAGTATTATTTTCTGAACTCTCACCTTGAGATCTCTCCATTATTTTCTAAGTCTCATCATTAAATTTTTAAATCAGGTAATAAAAATTTTTTAAAGTAAGCAAATAACTCGTTTATAATAACGTCTAAAATTTGATTCAAGATTCTTTGTCGGTCCCGACAGTAAATCTTTTGTAGAAATCCTTCTTTTAAATTTATCGTTATTAATTTTACCTCTCAACTTATTTATAAATTTATGTTGTACGTAAATAAATCATGAATGAGAAGAGACCCGTGTCACATTCCAAGACCCCTACGTTTCTAATAACTTTAATAGGGGGACAGGGAATTCCTCTATAACTTATTAATTCTTCTTCAGAATACGGAAATGAAATCAATAGACCGACTATTTCTTTTGACATTTAAAAAACTGAAAAAAAAAAGAGGTCTTAGAGAATCTAAAAAGACCTGACATATGTACATATCGATCTGAGTCTAAATCGACAAGTAACTCACTGTTAACGTCTGAATAGACAGATAACTCGAATTAATTAAATCTAAAATTTAAACTAAACCTGCTATTACATTAAAATCTGTAAATGTTTCGACTCGAGAATCTGTTACATCTAAAATCAAAGAAACATTTTTTTCATATGAACTACAATGTACCTTTATTTTAAGACGTACCATTAGATTCTCTTCCGAGGAAAGGTAGCAAAAACACCCACCAATGGAGAGTAGAAGGGGAAAGTCAGAAACGAGGGTTCTGCCACTCCCTCCTACCCTCTCTCTTGATAAAAAACGTTCAGAAAAACTAACGTACACTTTACATCTTACCTTTACTCAGACAGACAAAAATTAAAAAAAAAGATATGACCGATCCTACAAGATGACTTCTGGGTATGACCTTTTTTTATAATTTTGGTCCCTTGCGATTGAAACAGTCTGCAAAGTGAACGTTAGTCGATCTGAACTTCAATTCATTGAAAGAGAAGGTAATAACAGTGAACTACTACCGTCACGGAAATTTTTAGCAGAGAAATCAGTCTACGAAACATTCATTCTTTTACGAAAGACCTAGTTGTGTACAAACTTTATAAAGGGACTTGAGATCAGAAGTGCCAGGTATAATTATGTTTTCAGTAACGAGAACCATAACCGTAATGTAAACCTTCTTAACTATTCATGAGAAATCAAGTAAAATTATGTGAATCTCTTGTCACTATTTTACTAATGATGTGTACTTAAGTTGTTAATTTTGAAACATTGGACGTTCATTTCTATCTTTACATTTTACACCAAACATAAAATGTCTCAAGTAAGTCCAATTACATAGTAGCCTATTTACATCACCATTTCGAGAGGTAACAGAGGAGAGACCTTTTAGTACGTCAGAATGTCTAATAAATGATAATTTCCGATCTTAAACTTTAGTAAATTATCTGAAATCTACAACACCCTCCATGTAAATGAGGATAACTGAACGTCACTCTTTTGTGACTGTATAAAGGGAAAATTAAAATTTTGACGGAGTAAAGAGACGACGGGTTAAAAAGGAGAAGGTTTAGTCTTATATGTAAAATAAGACCGATAAAATGAAACAATTTAATCGATTAGGGTGACTGTACTTTCTGAGACTAATGGTAGAACTGTAACATACATAAACTAGTGTGATGTAGATAGTCGAACAAATGTATCTCAAGAGAAGGGATAAACTTAGAGGAAACCGGACGACTGGGACATCTACGACAAAGATGTTTATTACACTCAAAAGATATAGGGTCAATATTAGTCTGGATCAGTTACAACCACCCGTTTCAAATTGTCATAATTACAGAAGAAACAATTCAGAGAACTGTGTTTTGAAATGTATATAAAAAGGATATTCTGACGTGTAACATAACTAACAAAAAGAATAGAAATGACGATGTCATACACAAGGGGATCCCCGTCGTTGGAACTGAATGAGTAAAAATTAAAAGGTCACGAGTAGTGTCAAGAATGAAGTGACATCTACAAATTATTTATCAAAGTCTTTCATACTCAATTATAATCCGAGTTGTCAAATACACAAGTTTCTTACATATTAGACCCTTTTATTTCGTCTTTGTTGACTTCTAAAACTCTTATTAACGTTTTATAATATAATCGAGTACATTTATCATGGGACGCCTCATTTATGTGCTCATGACTCCTATAAGTCTACTTTCTAGTCTCATCCCTACTTAAATATCCCTATACATCTGAACCTTCCTTTTGAAGGAACTTTTATAAAAGAATCAAATAGATAAGTTTGGAAGTCATACCTTTGGTCTTCTGGTTAAAATAGTAAGTTGATACGTGGTGATTTTGTATACCAGAACAAATTAAGTTCTTCAAATTTTACGACACAACGGAACCGTACGAATATTACAGGTAACTACAATTAATCTTGAGACACGTACGTAGTCATCTTGTCTCGACTTTGACTAGACATCTTGGCAGAATACACTTCATATTATCTTTTTGTCGTTCTTCCGTACTTTACGCTAATAATGATACTCTTTATTTCTATATGGAAAAGAGTGTATATTTTTTCTTTTTCTAGAAATGGAAGACTAAGGATACTGGATCTCTCAAAAAAAAAACAAAAGAAACACAATATAAATCCTGTACCGTCTGGCTGTTTTAATTTGACTTGGACTCACATTTTTAATTCTTACAAAAATTTTTTACTTTTGATTCAGTTCCAGGATTAAAATATGAGAGAAATCAATACCTACAAAGGACGATGGTGGATGTTCTTATGAAGCTTCCCCTCTGAATAACTTTACAAAGGATTCCCATTTACAAACCGGTTTCCTAAAACAAGAGATCCGGACAGTTTTTAAGTAGTGGTTTCTTGTAGATGACTCATAGAACGTGTACTCAGGTCCAACTCTCACTACTAGCTATCAGACTTTCCCTACTGTAATTTATGTGTCTCGTTTGATCGTCTCCGACGTGAGACTAAGACACAAGTCGTAAGTTGGTTTATGAGAGACTCTCGATAAAACTCATATCGTAAACCGATTTTCCTAAAGTGAAACGATTTTCCTTCTTTCTTTCCAGTA
The DNA here is from genome assembly GCA_006410555.1 of Capra ibex. NCBI lineage: Eukaryota > Metazoa > Chordata > Mammalia > Artiodactyla > Bovidae > Capra > Capra ibex. Next base: position 36,572,492 of record SJYO01018757.1, on the reverse strand, counting down.
CAGTCTGTTACAGACAAGATTTTATGACGTTAACATTTAAAGGTCTATATTTTCATATAAGAAAAACAACAACAAAGAATAAGTATAAAACCGGTGGACTACGCTTCTTTACTGAGTAAACTTTTCTGGGACTACGACCCTTTCTAACTTCCGTCCTCCTCTTCCCTTACTGTCTCCCACTCTACCAACCTACTGTAGTGGTTGAGTTACCTGTACTTAAACTCATTTGAGACCCTCAATCACTATCTGTCCCTTCGGACCGCACGACGTCAGGTACCCTAGCGTTTCTCAGCCTGTGCTGACTCGTTAACTTGATTGATAGATGTGATAAGTATAAGTTCAAAATCATAAACGTAACAACAATGAACAGAGGTAGAGATGGTGACCTTGTCCTTGAAAAATCACATAAGTGGAGAATACATAGAATGTCTATCACTCCCTGTCCCTCCGGACCGTACGAGATCAGGTACCTCAGTGTTTCTCAACCTGTACTGACTCACTTGTTGTTGTTGTTAGAGAGTGTAACCGACAAAGGGGGTCCACAAGTCCTTCGAGAAGGAAGTCTCTCATCGTGTCGGTTGAAGAGGAGGAAGTCCCGACACGAGTTTACAGTGGAGACCCTCCGAATGGAACTGGTAAGATAAATTCCAATATCGGGAATGAAGATCGTGAGGGTCAGAAGAAACGAGACGAGTCAAAATGGAAAAAAGGGGTAGGACATATGAATAGTGGAAGACTCTCCGATATATTAAAAGAATGAATAAAAGTAACACAAAATAGACAAAAGATGGGGACGACCCTACCGTCGAGGCACTTTCCTAGAACTAAAATGAGTGTCTATACAGAATTCATGAATCTTATTACGGTCTTATATCATCCACGATTCCCGAAGGGTCCACCCCGTCACCATTTCTTAGATGGACGGTTCCGTCCTCTGTGTCACAGCTAGGGATTCAGCCCTTCTAGGAGACCTCTTCCTTTACCGTTGTGTGAGGTTATAACAACGGATCTCTTAGGGTACCTGTCTCCATAGACCGCTCGATGTCAGGTATCTCACCGTTTCTCAGTCTATACTGACTCACGTGCTCATCCACGAGTCTTTCATTAACAACTTACTTACTTATAAAATGAATCGGCTCATGAGACATTTGTGAGTTGTTAAAACTACTGAATTTTTTGGTCATTCTTTTTGCAACATAGCCACCAGGAGTTTCATTCGGGACGTCGGGATCAAAGTACCTTTGGGGTCTAGACTTCGGTCACAGTACTACAGAATCTACCATACAAGTAGAGTCCTTACAAAAAGGACATATCCAGATACGACTTTCTTTTTTTTTTTAGTTTTCTTAACTCGTAAGAAAATGTTCGTACCTCGAAAAGAAAGAACATAATCCCTAAAAAAAATTTTTTTTTTGGAAATAATTTAATGATCTTACATTTTGTTTTGTGTTCCTTTTTACCAAGTACCATATATTAAAATATAAGATAACATTTTTACCCGATCTGAACCGAAAATATTTACATGTGAATAAATCTTTACGGATTGTAATGATGTATACCCTATTTTCAAAGAAATTGAAAGGTTTTACTGTCTGATCATTGGTTGATTTTTAATATTAAATATCACTTTTAACTTTATTGGTAAAAATTTATGTCACCGTTCTATAAATTTGTACTCGAAATGAGTTTCCTTTTATTCCATCAGAATAGAAGTGAATGATGTAACCCTTTTATTATCAAAATAAAAAAAGGTTTTAATTTTAATGCCCTAGGATCCTGGTTTTAATTTTAATACCCTAGAAATCTAAAACAAAACAAAACTAAAAAGTGTATCTTTATATTCTAAATACAGAATTTTCACGGGATTCTAAATCCAATGTCTAAACTAAATGAAGAATTGTTCTTAAATTTTTCGGAAAGTTGTAAAATATCTGTAACACTCTTAGGGTAAACTTGGAACAGTGACTGGGAGACGACTTCCTCACTTGGGTCCATTTTGTCTGCAATCGATTATCCATTTACAAAAATGAAAGACCTACATGATGTCACTAGTAATGAAAGGAGAGAACAATAAAAATCAACAATCACTATCAAAAGTTCAAATTTCAATAGTATATTAAATCCTTCTTTCTTCTTTAAACATCGAATTAAAAAGGTACCCAAAACGTGAGGCTGTCGGACTCTAAAATCAGTCATATAGAAAAACGACAAACAGGAATCATTCAATATAATATTGGAGAGACTCGGAGTCAAAGACATAGACATGTTACCTGTACTGTAGATGGAGGACCTTAATAACTCTCCTAATTTACATCAATACTCTTTCACGGATCTTTATACAGACGGTGTGTCATCAATGAGTTTAAAATTAAAAGAAAAGAAGAAGGTTAAGAACAAACTTAGTAAAATTTTCTCTTGAACACTCCTTTTATGATAGGGTTCTCTTAATAAAATCTTTTTATTAATAGTTATTTTATAAAATCGTGTGACTTTACGGACTAGACCAATAGAAAATTCATGTCAAAATTGAAGTCTTAAGTGACATTAGTTTTACTATTAAATTATGATATAAACAAACCTGTCACAAACAATTGACGATTAACAACACTAAGAGTATCGTCTGAAGACTCCCATCATCACACATCTCTCTCTGGGTAAACAGATTCCAGGGTACTGATCCTTCGTCTGTCTCCGTCCTTCACTTGAGACTAAGTTCTGTTATGATCTAAGTTCCGTTGTTATACCTTGTTCGAAACTATATTTTTCTCTGAAACCGGTATAAAATCGTTTATTTACGGGAACCTAACCCAAGTTCCACCTAGACTATATATGGTTTGAATGAGGTATTCCTTACTACAATACTAATCTATGGATCCATCGTTATAATGGGAAAGTCCATACGAAACACAACGGACATATATATATGTGTGTGAACACCGAAGTTTCATGAGATAATTCGTAAATTTATTTCTCTTTTTAGAAAAGGATTGTATGAAGATTCAGTTAAATCCCCAGTAACTTGTCTACAGTATATTATGATTACAATTTAATGGGACACATTATTCTTTTAATGTCATGGATTCACTTCTATCATTTCCCTTTGGTAGGTTACTTAATAAGATCTTAAAGTTTTACTTTACTAAAGAAGCTTTAACTGTCACCGTGGTATACTGAAATCTTTTCACTCAGACTATCCCTCTTCCTTTTAATCTCTGTTTTCACTTCGGAAAGACACAAATATATACGGTCCAAAACCAATACTACGCTCCTCCCGATTACATTCTCATATCGAAAGTTGACAGGTCCTTTCGTATAATAATAATTTGATACACCGTTCTTTAAATAATTTTAAACCGATTGAAGAGTAACAAAGCATAATTTAGTGTTATCAACAAAGATCAGGTGTGTATGAAGGAAAACGATAATCCGTGTGAAATTTTCGGATTAATAAAACTCTTGTATCATACTGGTTTCTTATTTTTACATGTTTCAAACTGTTGAAATTTATTTGTGATCGTAAAGAATTTCTTGTTTGGAGTGAATGTCAATCCTTTGTTATAAATATAAATTCCAACTTTTCGGTCCTACATCCTTTTAAAACAATTAAACCTTCTACTGGAAATTCACGTGGTTTTGGTTTATTAAACATCCGATACTGTATCCCGTGTAAGGATGTTTTAAACACACTTATGACGAAATCACCAAGAACTTTCTGTTTGTTTCTTTCGACCTTACTTTAGAAATGGGGGCGGGGGGCCGGAGTTTTATTCTGCCTCGGATTGTTTTCTCATGTCGTCGTGCGAAAGTTTCGAACGGTAATTTTGCTCCAGAGACACCGTGCTGATTACTCTACCAAGTATCGCCTTTTGTTAGACAAAAATTCTTACAAATCTAGTTTTCATTAAAGATTAGATACTTTATTTCAGAAAAGTTATGGGAAGTAAGTGGTCGTTTCGAAAATACAAACATAATAAATGAAGTTAGTCTACAAAAGTTAAAATGGAAAAGAGGAACATGTTTATGAACTGTACCAAGCAGTTATGACTGGTTGTCAAAATAAGAAAAAGAAGTCTTTTCTCTAAAAAACCTCTCTTCCTCTTACTTTTTCTCTCTTTGTAGAAACGGATTTGCTAAACGTTCGTAGACACGAAATTCGATGAAAAATACTTGTGAGGAATCATTTACTGAGTTCCATTTTTTCGTCTTTTCGTAGGTTACAATCCTTTAACGTTAGGTTATGGTACATTAAATTTGGACGTCAACGAAGAGAACATGATTTACTGTATGTCTACCCATCGAATCAAGAGAGTTGAAACCCTTGTGTTAACCAGAAAAACATACTTACTTGTATATAATTGTTTTTATAAAACCTGTCTTAACAAAGTCTTAACAAATTGATATGTCTCAAATTAATAGACACGATGACTTTTCTTATTAAAATTGGTTCTATAAAAACAGTATAATCCAAACGTCAATTACTTAAAAAGACCTGTTTTAGTTGTTTCTATGTTGGGAAGGTTGTATATTTCTTTGTCTTTGTTCTTTGTGGAAAATTCTACAGACATCACTTAACGCGCCTCTGAGTGGAGAGTGTCGGTCAAGACGAAAGTTCGACACCTCTCCGAATAAGACTAGTCTGTCTGCAAAGAGTCCCTTTGTAAAGACAGACAGAGAATCTTCTATATTTTTCACATTCATCATCCATAAACCTCTTTCGGACCACAAGACACCCCAGGTCACTCCACTCACTGTACCACCGATAAGTAAGGATACCGAGAGAAGTCCGGTCTCGTCGTGGTCGGTACGAAACACGTTCCTGTCTTCTCCACGACAAACTGTGGGCTGTCCGGACGAGTTTCCACACGAGAAGACAAACCGAGCCCAAACGAGAAAAGGACGGAGGTACAAAAGAGTATCTTTTAGTCAGTGACAGGACCACCGGGACTAAGACCTTCGACTATAGGAAGAAGTTAGGGTCTCAGTCCCAGTCACCAATCAATTCAAAGAGAACAATATTAAGGTCACTAGAGTATATGATACTGTGATCCACGGAATTTCATTTTCCTCATCCTTCGTAAAAATGAGGAGTTAGTATAAAAAAAAAAATCCAAGGGTTTCTTCAAAAATGATAAGACCTTCGAATTCGTTCGAAAGAGAATCATTGAAACTTTGTACCATTCTTTAAAAACGTGCATCCCGGTAGACGTACGGAGAAAGTGGGACACTACGTTTTCGTTTCTTTTCGTTGAAATGACGTAACTCATTCCCAACGGTACAGACATCAATTTCCATAGAGAGTCATAAGTACCCCCTAACGTCAATGGTTTTAGACTCCTAAGAGTCCAAGGAATATATTTAACCGTATCATAAATGTATATTGGATACGTGTAGAAGGAAATATGAAATTTAGTAGAAATCTAACCAACATTATTATGGATTATGTTACATTTACGACATATTTATCAACGAAATCGTACCGTTTGAGTTCCAAACGTAAAACCTTGAAAGACCTTAAAATCCCCCCACCACTTATAAAAGGTAGTACAAACCAACTCAAACATCAACACCTTGGACACCTACGTCTCCTGACTGACGTAAAGAGAAGTCAGTAAACAAGTCCATTCTGTCTTATTGTGTATATTCGTCCACAACAGACCTGTAAAATGACGTCTGATATATTCGACTTTATTCTCGATTGTAACCATAATCTTAGCGTAATTTTAATAAAATGGTAACTTTATGTAAATTAGTCACTTCAGAAGGATCCATATGAAATGTTTTCTTTTTACATCCAGACATTTATTTTAGGGTAAATGAAAAGAAACAGAAAGGGTGGAAGGAATAAAAAGAGTGAGAAAAAAAACCTTGAAGAACTTTGATACAATCATCTGAACGGAAGAGAACCTCAGACAATGTTCAAAGAACGGGTAAATTTGTGTCATTCTATGTCAGAACGTTCTCTATAAATAAAATTTCCTGAGAAGTCTCGGGTCACTTCGGAGACTGTCTTAGTGACACGACACGAGTAAACGAAGTCAAAAAGACTGAGAAACATTGGGATACCTGACATCGGGAGGTCCGAAGAGACAAGTACTTTAAAAAGTCCTTCTTATGACCTCACTCATCGGGAAGGGAAAAGGTCCCCTATAAGGGTTGAGTCCCTAGCTTGAGTGCAGAGAATACAGAGGACGTAAGGTCGTCTAAGAAATGGTCGACTCGGTGACCCCTTTGGGGTTGTCTTAGTGTTTCTTATCGTTAAGGATCAACACCTTTTTACGTAGAGAGTCCAAGTCATTTATTGATCCTGTCATAAATTTAGTGGGTCCTATCTTTAACTTCCTCCTGCCAAAGTTCGAGAAGATGATTAACTTACCTCTCAATGACAAATTGTATTATACGGGTAGTAGAATATATATGTCGTCTTTACGAATATTTATCAATGCGAAAAACTTAAACAAACATTTTTTTTTTTAAGTTCCATAACCTTCTGTATTTCTTACAGGGTAAAACACTTACAAGTCACCCAAAAATGACAAAGCACGATCGTCGAAACCGACACCGTGTAGTAGTCACGTGGTCACCTTAGTGAACTTAGAGCTCGTGGAAAGAGAAATTTAACTCTCTTCATTGACGTCAAGTCCATTCAAACAGCTTACACAATCCCTGACGAGACCAGTAACTGTTCACTGTCGTCTTCGACACGACACCGCCAGTCGGTTTCGTCAATAAATCCTAACTTCGATTTTCAGGAGGAAGAGGGTATAGGAGAGAGAAAGGTCCCAGTACATCCCTATTTTTCTTGACATTCCACCAGAAAAGGGTCGTCCTTGACTCCTTCGCCGATTGTGGGGACGTTATGGTACAGTGAGTCCTCTTTCCCTGGCTTTCCATTCCGTTCGTATGCTTGTGCAGTGATTCGTTCTCGATCAAAAGAAGTAGGAGACATGGGGACGAGGTTGGAAACTTAGGAGAGGGAACGGTAAATTAAGTTTCCTAAGACGTGAATAAACGATTTCAGATGTTTAATCATAGGAACTTTTCCAACTTTTACCATAACAAATCTAATTCTGATTCAAAATAAATAAGAAAAGGGGTAAATTACTTGTGAGATAGAAAACATTTCAGTGTTCCGAAAACAATTCCCGGACAAAAATCAAATGATGTTTTACACACCTTCATTATCGCTAAATCCATGTAAAAAACCCTTCTGTAGTGTCATTCGTTTTGGTACTCCCTTACCGTGAAACGGTCCTACGACTTTTAAACTTCCACCGGTAACATTCATATCTACAAAACCGACGTTTTTCTTCCATCGTATTAAATCAAGGAAAGATGGGGTGAGGTTAAAGAAAAACTTCGTGTACACCTCTTTCATAAATAACCGAGTAAACACCAACCTTACAGTTTTTAAAAGTTATTGACGGGAGTGTACCGAAACCAGGAACCTTCAAGCGGGATTCAGGACTTTTTTCTCAAACAAGTGAAGGTTCTGACAAAAACCACTTATTTCAGAGAGAGTCGACTAAGGTCGAGTTTCCATTGAACGGTCTCAGACTGGTAAAACAACAGATTAAATATGGTACCTCGAACCGTATTCCGGCATTGAATGGAGACTAGGTTTAAATAATTACTACATTGAAGAACAAAAGTAAGTACTTGACTTTCTCGAGAAATGGTGTGTACCCCAGAAAGAATTATCCGTTGTGAGAGAAGGACAGTGTCATATATGACAAATGACTGAACTGGTTTACAACTTAGAGACTGTTTCAGGTGGGAGTGGGGTGTTCCTCGATCTCTACCCGAACCCAGAGCCGGGCTCTGCAGATGAGCAGGACAACACATGTACTGATCATTTTACTAAATTACGTGTGTTTGTTGATCTCTAATCCAGTAAGAATTTTTAAGACAAATATTTTTTAACCTGGAGTATTTCTCCCACTTTCCTATTATTTTTGTTCGACGTCTCGTGTATCTGAAAAACAACCCGATCGTGTCGACTAAACATAATCGACTTACTGGAGGATCGGAAATTCTAACAATTGAATCTTTTTATAAGGGAATTTCGACGTTATAAGGAAAAGTTTGGTCTTTTATTCTGAGGAAGGTGAACTTCACAACCTGGGAAGACATAAAAGACCATATGTAAGAACCTGTGACATCTCCTCGTCTTTAGAGTACATTATTACAAAAAGAGACACTTAGACTTGATGTTCGAAAAAAAAAAATTGTCCTTTTTTTTCAAAGATTCGTAACGTACTGATCTGCCGAACTAAAAATTTTTTTAAATTGGACGTAATCAAACATCATCAATATACGTGTAAAATAATATGTCTAAACTTTATATAATCATTACAAGTCTAAAGGTATACAAACCAGACAAGAGTACAATTTTGTTTTTCGAGAACTTTCTAAATAATCTCTTTATATAAAATTCGTTTATGCAAGATATTCTTTATTACGATTGAAACAAATTAAAAAAAATACGAGACAAATAACACATAGTCACGGAAGCTTCCTCTTATATGTGTAGTGTTTCTAGGACCTTATATGTTTACACAACAAACACCTTGAGGTAACAAATTCATTCATATAATTTTTGGATTCCTATACTCGTTTAGTGTCTACCATTGTTCGAACTAAAACGGACAAGTGTAAGCTAGAAGGGTAAGGATTTAAAAGAATAAAGATTAAAAAGATGAGGGGCAGGGGGGGGGGGGGCGGTTTTGTTTTCATTAATAACCGAAAGTTTTATTTAATGGTCAAACCATCTGACCGACTAAAGAACAATGAACTTAGAAATTTTATGGATCGTAATTGAACCAGTAGAATCATTTGTTCCACGAATCGTCTCGATACTTTCTCTAAAACCACTTGTATTTTTACAGATATAAATAACTAAAAAGATAGTGGTTCACTACCGGGATTTAAATAAATAACCTGGTATTACCTTCAAGAAATGCACTTAGGAAGTCTAACTTATTATAGGTGGTTGACCTAATAAGTGTGAAGACGTCACTTCCCGTTATGGAAATAATTTTCAGTTCACCCTTAATATTGTTTATAAATATGTATACATTCATTTAATGTATGAGACTCAAATTTCAAAACGTAACTAGTTTTTAGAAAATTTCTAGGGTTATCTAATGATATTTTGTCCGTCATGTATCTAAAAAAAAATTACCTTATCAATTCAGTCTGTAACATAAGATCTTTAATACCTAGAATAGGTTCTTTCTTTTGACAAATAATTTTTACATAAATAAATCCTGCTTTTTTTAGGATCCTCGGGGTATGAGGGGTACCCCTACGACTAAATCCCTTTATTTTTCTGTCTTTTAAATTAACTCTCTTTCACAGTAAATAAATTTTGTCTTAATGTTTAAAGAATCCCCTTTACGTGTTTGTTCTTAGACTATACATATCGAACATTTTGTATGAATTGTAGAGGAGCGTTTACAAAGGAAAACTTTTGTGATCGTAAGTGTCTAAAAGGTCTTTATTGTCCTTTGTCATCAAAGGAATTTTTTAAAAAAATTCAAATTTTGGAAAGAATTGAACGTATTTGGAATAACGTGTAATCACAACCAACTCTTAGACAAGACTTAAGAATACATAAATAAGTAAGACAATTTTTTTGGTCGGGAAGTTTAACAGTGGGTAAAGGAGAGTCTTTTGTGTGCAGAAATATAAAGTTGTGGAAATCAAACACAGTATTACCAACTATATTGTGAATTCTATCAACGACTCGGTACAATTTGAACAATTATAGGGTTTACCATTTTTAACCGGTATAGAGGAAACGAAAACAAATTCTAAGAAGTAAAGAAAGGGATAATATACTAAATCACTTCATCACCTAGATTCCTTTTGAGTGACAAAATTTATTCTTTGTCTCGGTGACATTTACTTCCTAAATTCGGTACACTGTAGAACTCAGTGTTTATCAATTTTCGTTCTGGAAGTAGGTTGGTATCCATACCCACCCCAAGTCCTCAAAGTATAAACTACACTATAACTGAGATTTCCTTTGAAATCGTAAGAACATTCCTTTCGAAAATCAAAGATTTAAAAATACCTTATATTAAATTATAAAAATCAGATGTAATGTACTTTTTTTTTTTACGACTCGAAGAGGGTGAACCAAAGAACAGTCAAAATCTCACTTGTCATAGAGAGACCGGAAGTCATATCTTACGTCATCAAGAAACCAGACCGCGACGAAAGAAGTATGACCTTTTGAACATGGGACCCACAGGTGTCCCGTACTTGTCGACACTCCCTTCGTTAAAAGACTAGGAGTCGGGATACGTTCGTAAAAGAACTTTGAAGACAGACAATGACTTATCATCAGACGGTGGAGCAGGAAGGTCAGAGGAGACAGTACCAAGGGGAAGAGGGTGAAGTGTTTTCTACCGTATCGAAGGTGGGTGGGGTTACGAATGATGCTAAATAATAGTGTCCCATTTTTAGAGATTCCGTGACTCGTTTTCCTGTCAAGTCCTTACGTAATGAAGACCTCTCTGGGAACTTTCGTTCCGGTTTGTTTGTTTGTTTGTTTGTTTTGTTTTTATTTTGTAACTCTTCATAACTTGACCATTTTTTTTTTTTTTTTTTCATAACTTTGTCACAAAGTAGAACCTCTAGGAGTCAGACGGACGGTCGACAGACGAATAGATGGCGAGGTAGATAGATAGACAGATAGGTACAAGGTGGTCAGTATTCACTCTACACACAGTACTTTTGTACATGCCTGTATAAACAAGTTTTAAAAATCTACTTTCAGAAACACATACATACACACATGTCCTTTATTTAGGTCAAATGAACTCTGTCAAATGTTAGTCCAATATGTCATCAGAAGAGGTAAGTAATTGACTAGATCTATGTAGTGAGATTCCAAAACTGTCTTTATATAAAATTCTTATAGATATAAGTCTTGTGGTCTATTAAACAGAAAAAAGTTAATAAATTGAAGAACCATTCTTTAAAATCGATAGTGTAATTTTACATACTCCTTCACACATAGTCAGTCGTGTGTTAGACCTATGTCTTCGGTGTGTCATTAAACTTGTCCTTTCACATTATGTCTCTCGCTGATGGACACTGTCTCTTACCACCACTACTCCCTAACCATCCATTCTTCGTTTATCTTTAAGACTTCTTATATCTCTGTCGCTTATGTCCTTCACTGGTACGGGGGATCCCGACTCTATCTGGAATTCCCTTTCGAAGGGGACGTTTGACGGGGACTAAGGTCGTCGACTACCGGGTCCTCAGTGACACCCCGATACTACCACGTTGAAAGACCCTAACACGGAGGACCTTGAATGACCTATGGAGGGGAGACCCCACGACCCCTTTCGAGAAACGTCCCTTCACAGAGTGACCCCCGGGAGGTGAGGTTTTGACGGACTCCCTCCACGACCCCTCCGACGACCGGTGGTCCACGACGAGTAGGGACACGGGACTTTGGTCGTGGAACGACGTCTCCTCTATGACCACAGTGTCTCGATAGCGGTCTCTTCGTCGTACCGAGTTTCACAACCGCTGGTCTCTCCGACACATGTGGTCCTTCAACCCACGACCCCTTCGACGGGAGTAACGTTCCCGGACGTTTATTCTCTGCGAGGTACGTACACTCGGTGTACGGTCCCTCCGTCGCCCGAGACGTCCTCGGACAAACCTTTCGCATGACTTTGGTTCTTCCTTTTTGGAGAAAGAGGGCATTAGGAAGAGGACACGGGAGATGACTGTTTCAAATTATAGTACAACCGACTGGGGGTGGGGGGGGCGTTTTTTTTTTAAATTTCCAGGGTCGAGGTAAAATCGTTTCGTCCATTCCTTCTATGTAAATCTCCACTCTCCGTTACATAACTATTGACCGCGTCTCAGAGACAAAATAAGTTTTAAGAAAATCCCTAAGCACTCGTTTTCAAACTTTCAGTGAGTTATCAGATCACTTAATTACCGTAGTGACAGTCTGGGGGAGAACTATATCGACCAAAGTATGAAACTTGTGTTTCACACCCTTGCTAACTGAACCCAATCATACTTACACTTACTCTTTCACACACCTCCAAAACAAACAATCTCTTCTCCCTCACTCTCTTTTAAGCCGTCTTTTCTGATTTATCTCCTTGTTATCCTCTTTATTGTCACCCTCCTTTTGTCTATTTATTTTTCGTTATTCCTTCGTGACTCAAAATTTTACGGAATAGTAATCGTCATACTTTTCCAACAAAAAGGTTGACGGTAAAGACAATGGTATGAGTGTGAGTAAAATACACATATACACGTGTATGAGTGTATATACGTATTAAGAGAAGTAAATGAACTGACTATATATATACATATATATTTTATGAAGGAACGTATTTTCCGGTAAGTTTGAACACGAGATGGGATTCATGTAAGGGAGAGTTGTTATATGACGAAAAAATGACGAATGGTTCATGTTCTTGGAATAAGTGTCCGACGAAATATTTGGTTGACGCATTAAATAAGGTACCAAGTGCAAAAGAAGTGTAAGTGTTTAAGATGGTTCGATTCAAATAAAGAGTATATCATGATGCCTGAAAGTCAATCATTTAATTGACTGTCTTCATTCTTACAAGAGAGGAGACCGATAAACTTGAAGATTTGAAAGTATTTTACTTAAATAACGTGTAGTCTATTTGGTATTTTCCGTAACCACTTTATTAAATTAAGTCTTTCATAAAAGCTGTAGAACCTGAAAAGAGTGTGAAACGGTCCATAACACTTTGTCTTATTTAAACACTTGGGAAAAATAGGAATTCCATAAATATCAAAACAACCTCACTATACTATTTGTTATTTGTCACTGTCTGACACCTCTGTATTGTAATTAGACGTGTATGGACAAACTTCACGAAAGTACTCATTATCCTCTCATATACTCGCATAAGGTCAGCCCGGACAAAAGTACCTCCTCTACTCTTGTGTGATGATCCGTCTCTTATAGACTATCTCTTACGGTGTACTCCATTCCTTAATCTCTATCCTAGTTTTGACCCAAAAAGTTCCCTTGCCAGACTCTGACCACGTTATCCTCAACCCTCCACTCAATACAACCCTCATTACCACTGTACAGATCTGCCAATTTTTCCTGGTTTATTCCTTCGGAACACTAGGGTCGCTTCGGAAATTTCAAAGACGAACTTTAAGAAATTCGGAACCGTAGGAAAGGAGGTCTTCGGTTTAGACTCGGAAGATCCCACTTGAGACCACAAGAAGTAGAGACGAGGGTATCGTGGAACATACGTACGTAAAGGAAGCAACGTGAAAGACGAAACAAGACACACACTCCCGTACGATTCAATAAGTCAGCACAGGCTGAGAAACGTTGGGGCATCTGACTTCAGGAGGTCCGAGGTGACAGTTACCCTAAGAGGTTCCGTTCTTATGACCTCACCCAACGACACGGGAAGAGGTCCCCTAGAAGGACTGGGTCCCCAACTTGGACACAGAGAATCCAGAGAACGTAACCGTCCGCCCAGGAGATGGTGATCGCGGTGGACCCTTCAGGGTGAAACAAAACATAAATAGACAAATACACGGACAGACGGGTGATCATTCATTTGAGGTGTCAACGTTCCGGCACGGACCACCAAATCAGCGATTCAACACAGACTGAGAACGCTGGGGTACCTGACATCGGACGATCCGAGGAGACAGGTACCCTAAGAGGTCCGTTCTTCTGACTTCATCCAACGGTAAAGGAAAAGGTCCCCTTAGAAGGGTTGGGTCCCTAATTTGGGTCCAGAGGACGTAACGTCTGTCTAGAAGCGATAAATATAGATAAATATAGAGATCGGAGACCGTATTTTATCGGTAGTTTATAAACAAACAACTAGTCTCCGTACAGACTTCAAACACTCTATCTGATACCTCTCTGAAACTTATTCTGTTTGCGTACTACTTTCACCCTTAATTCGGTCTTGTCAAGTGTTCTATCTAAAGACCTCGACTTTTATTTTATTTTATCCCCAAACTATCGAAGTCACTCTTGAAAAAGGAAACAGTCGACTATTTGGAGTTACAATAGGTATAATTAGTCGAGGACTATTAAAGTTCCAAAAATCCTCGGTGTATTCTGTCAAAAATAAAAGATGTACAAATGATTATTGCGGGAACGTGACTTAATCATCGAGTAAACTGTGTCTAAGTGATTACTACTCCTATTATCATTCTCATTCATTATTCTCATGTATCGTGAATGAAAAACGAGTAATACCAAGATTCACGAAACACAAATTGAGTCAGAAGTGTCGTTTTGTAAAATATCTACTTCTTTGACTCTCCTATTCATAGACACTTCTTGTATGTCTGTCACATGTACCTAAATTTTGTCATTATGAGTTTGAAAATCCTTCTTCTTTCACATAATATCCTTTTATTTCAAAATTAAAAATAAAACTAGTGAGTATAGACTAATAAAATGAGCCGTATGAACCTTATTTACGTTGTGTGTATGTATGTGTGTGTGCGGAGTTGAGGAACTTTTGAGACGGAAACAGTATCACAAATTCAACTTTTAACTTCTGACAAGGTTAGATCCCTCCCGACAACAGAACAAGTCAGCGATTAAGCGCAGGTTGAGAAACGACGATGTGCCTGACGTCGTGTGGTACGAAAGGACAGGAAGTGATAGAGGGCCTCAAACGGGTTTGAGTATAGGTAACTTAGATACTACGGTTGAGTAGGAGACAGTAGGGTAAGAGGAGGACGGGAGTTAGAAAGGGTCGTAGTCCCTCCCGACTTAGTTTTCATTTATCTAGGTAGTACCGTCCAGTAATTCTTCTTAAGTCGAAGTTCGACCGCCAATAGGAGTCCCTTCAGGGAACCTTAGACTCGTCCTTCTACATCGGTCACAAATCCTTCGGTAGTCCGGTAAATGGTAGACACTTCATTCCGTCGTCGACCTAAAGACCCGACCTAAGATCAATAATTTTAACCTTTCAGTAAAATAAAAGTGATGATTGGGGGACAATGTCAAAGAGTTCCTTGACACAAGGTTTAAAACATAGTGAAAAGACAAAATTTAAGACAGGGACATAAAGACTCTTTTGACTCCGGTGGACTGTACTCGAGAAAATTTACAGAAAGGAAGATAGAACTTTAAACAAATATAGAAGTAAAAATAGTCTGTTAGTCTTGTTCGTGCCCGATTTTCGTCAACTACCCAACTGAACTTATGGTCCGGTCTACACACTGGAGTTTAAGTAGTGGATATTTCACCCTTTTTATTTTGGTTTGTCCACATTCTTTTCACGGTTCATATACCGTTCATAAGTTGTTACAATTTAAGTTCACCGGACTGGATCAAACTCCTTGTATAGTATGGTAGTGTTGTCAGATTCTTTGAGGAAGGTTGTACTCTTTCACGTCCGAAATGATCTCTCGCAGACAGACAATTGTCATCTACAATCACACCACTCAGTGACGAGGTCGATACAACGATACACAGTATACCCTGAGACGACGTTTTGACAAGTGTGTACGACGTAAAGTGTACGCGGAGGGCACCTTAGAATAAGGTCCGATGATCTTTTAAATTCGGAAAAAAGTCGAGAAATTCTTGTATTCGGTAAAGTGACTTCTTTAAGGTCAAGTCACGGTGTATGTTAAATAAGTTGATAAGATAAGGTAAATAATAATGATTTCCTCTGAAAGTTGTATTCGAAAGGGAGAAGACTATCTCACCCCACACACACACACACACACACACACACATAAACACACAACCTTCGTGTCTCCCCCTCCTCTATCCCCTTCTTACTTCCTCAAAAAGTAGGAATGAAAGATAAGCTTAAGGTAAAAAGGTTAGAAAAAGAATCGGTATACTATAGATGAGTATTTGGTAAGGTCAGTGATACCTTAAGATGATCCTTCTCATCTTACTTAAATTGAAGTTCGAAAGAAAAATATCTTGAGATCGACCTTTAACGAGTATTAAGACCGTTTACAAAGAATTGGAAATTGTTTAATGTAAATCGAATTTAAATTTTCTGGACTTAACGGGAAGTCAAGTAAGATTTAGGAAATTGTTTCATTCGAGAGGTCATGTCACTTTGGTAATACTTTACTTGATCCAAAGACTCATCACTGAATTTGAAAACAATATAGATTTATTGAGTATACAATAAAACTTCTCTTATGGTTTAGCTGAAAAGAGAAAGGTAACTAGGAAAGACAGAACAGGTATGTATGTTACTATATGTCCTTTTCGTAGACATTACATCTCTTAATGACAAGATAGAAATGTAGTGGACTTTCGAGTCCCGTTCTGGTGTCGATCTTACTTTCTTTTCATGAAGTACCTTAATGACCGTTTCTATCCCTCTCTTTTTATAACAATCAAAAAGACTGATTAATTTGGACTAAGTAATTTGGTAGTCTTCTTTTTCTTTTCGTATTTATCATTTTAGTATTTTCGTATCGTATTGTATTTCTTGTTGAGGTCAAACTCTTTGAACTTTTGATATCATTCCGTACTAAGTTTCAGACTGTTATGCGTTTCTATTAACATTGACGTAAAGAGAATAATTTTTGATGTATCTGTGTATATCTTTTTAACTTCACTATTAATGTGTATTTTAGAAACCTATCAACTTTAACCCATGTTCTGACAGACACATAGAACCTTACCCCTCCTTACGCCTTTCCATTAGAACGGAAGATAAAGGAATTGATTTAGGACCAACAAATCAATTAAAAAGGCTACATCTGTCTTTATCTAATCAAAAAAGAATCACTTAATCTTACCTATTATTTAACCCTTTGTATTATCCGTTTTGAAAATTTTGATATTAAGTACATTTAAATAGGACTAATATACTTTTATGTAGTCTTTTAATTACTTGTAGACAATAAGGGTAAGTGTCTGAAACTTTAATAAATTTCTGTCAAATATTACATGTCAAAATCGGTCATGAAGATTCCGTCAGGTGTTTCGACGAGAAGAATATTTACTTATTATGAAAAAAGTTTTGTACCATAGTCAAGTTACTCTTAACGTATTTAAAAGTGAGTCTATGTACAGAAGTCACACAGAATACGTACCTATTCACTGACGTATTCCTTTTCACGTCTTCGATAGGTCTCATGGTTCGCCTTTATTTCAAAATACTTCAAGGTCGTGCCTGAATTGACGTATTGGTACTTGTTCAATGAATTTGTAAGATGGAGCAAAAAGAGTAGACATTTTACCATTCTTATTGTAATCGGGAAAGATTGACTATCATGAAGACATGGTTTACTTTATTTGTGTATTCGTACGATATCTTCTATATTTCTTGTTGAGTAGACCGAACGTTTTTCCGTTTGTTGGACTAATTTTTTTATCTGTAAAAAGGTTTATTCTATATGTCTACCGGTTGTCCGTGAACTTTTCTACGAGTTATAGTCGTCAGTCATCTCTTTACGTATAGTTTTGACGTCACTCCATAGTGGAGTATGGACAGTCTGGCCGGTAGTAGTTTTACAGATGTTTATTATTTACGACCTCTCCCACACCTCTTTTCCCTTGGGAGGATGTGACAACCACGTCCGTGATACCTTTTGTCACACCTCCAAGACCTTTTTGATTTTTATCAATGGTATACTAGGACGTTAGGGTGAGGACCCGTTTTGATATTAATCTTTTCTACGTACTTGGGGTCACAAGTATTGTCGTGACGAATGTCATCGGTTCTGTATCTTTGTTGGATTTACAGGTCTCTGTCTACCTGTCTATCCCTACGCCCTGTACATATGTTACCTTGTAATGAGTCGGTATCTTTCTCACCTTGCGGTACACACCGTTGTACCTGCCTGGAACTCTAATAACATAATTGACTTTATACAGTCTCTTTCTACTTATCGTATTATCGTGGATGTACATCTGAGATTCTTTTTCTATGTTTACTTGAATGAATGTTTCGTCTTTATGTGAGTATCTGTTTCTTTTGTTTCTTTAATTACTAATGGTTTCCCTTATCACTACCCCCCTCCGTTTAATCCTCAAACCCTAATTGTATATGTAGTCAAGTCAAGTCAGTGAGTCAGCACAGGTTGAGAAACGCTGGGGTACTTAGCGTCGTGCGGTCCGGAGAGACAGGTAGTGGTTGAGGGTCTCAAGTGAGTTTGAGTTCAGGTAGCTCAGCCACTACGGTAGGTCGGTAGAGTAGGAGACAGCAGGGGAAGAGGAGGACGGGGGTTAGGGAGGGTCGTAGTCCCAGAAAAGGTTACTCAGTTGAGAAGCGTACTCCACCGGTTTCATGACCTCAAAGTCGAAATCGTAGTAAGGAAGGTTTCTTGTGGGTCCCGACTAGAGGAAGTCTTACCTGACCAACCTAGAGGAAAATCAGGTTCCCTGAGAGTTCTCAGAAGAGGTTGTGGTGTCGAGTTTTCGTAGTTAAAAAGCCACGAGTAGAAAGAAGTGTCAGGTTGAGAGTGTAGGTATGTTCTGGTGACCTTTTTGGTATCGGAACTGATCTGCCTGGAAACAACCGTTTGATTACAGAGACGAAAACTTATACGATAGATCCAACCAGTATTGAAAGGAAGGTTCCTCATTCGAAGAAAATTAAAGTACCGACGTTAGTGGTAGACGTCACTAAAACCTCGGGTTTTTCTATTTCAGACTGTCAAACGTTACAAAGGGGCAGATAAACGGTACTTCACTACCCTGGTCTACGGTACTAGAATTAAAAGATTTACAACTCGAAATTTGGCTGAAAAAGTGAGAGGAGAAAGTGAAAGTAGTTCTCCGAAAAATCAAGGAGAAGTGAAAGACGGTATTCCCACCACAGTAGACGTATAGACTCCAATTCAATTTATTCGTCCCACTGTTATATGTCGGAACTGCATGAGGAAAAGGATAAACCTTGGTCAGACAATAAGGTACAGGTCAAGATTGACAACGAAGGACTGGACGTATGTCCAAAGAGTTCTCCGTTCAGTCCACCAGACCATAAGGGTAGAGAAAGTCTTAAAAGGTGTCAAATAACACTAGGTATGTCAGTTTCCCAAACCGTATCAGTTATTTCGTCTTTATCTACAAAAAGACCTTGAGAGAACGAAAAAGGTACTAGGTCGGCTACAACCGTTAAACTAGGGACCAAGGAGACGGAAAAGATTTTGGTCAAACTTGTAGTCCTTCAAGTACCAAGTACATAACGACTTCGGACCGAACCTCTTAAAACTCGTAATCAAATGATCGCACACTCTACTCACGTTAACACGTCATCAAACTCGTAAAAACCGTAACGGAAAGAAACCCTAACCTTACTTTTACCTGGAAAAGGTCAGGACACCGGTGACGACTCAAAAGGTTTGAACGACCGTATAACTCACGTCGCGAAAGTGTCGTAGTAGAAAATCCTAAACTTTATCGAGTTGACCTTAAGGTAGTGGAGGTGATCGAAACAAGCATCACTACGAAAGATTCCGGGTGAACTGAAGTGTAAGGTCCTACAGACCGAGATCCACTCACTAGTGTGGTAGCACTAATAGAACCAGCACTTCTAGAAAAAACATGTCAAGAGGACACATAAGAACGGTGGAGAAGAATTATAGAAGATGAAGACAATCCAGGTATGGTAAAGACAGGAAATAGCTCGGGTAGAAACGTACTTTACAAGGGAACCATAGAGATTAAAAGAACTTCTCTAGAGGTCAGAAAGGGTAAGACAACAAAAGGAGATAAAGAAACGTAACTAGTGACTCCTTCCGAAAGAATAGAGAGGAACGATAAGAAACCTTGAGACGTAAGTCTACGTATATAGAAAGGAAAAGAGGAAACGAAAAGCGAAGAGAAGAAAAGTGTCGATAAACATTCAGGAAGGGTCTGTCGGTAAAACGAAAAAAAGTAAAGAAAAGGTACCCCTACCAGAACTAGGGACAGAGGACATGTCACAGTGCTTGGAGTCAGGTTTCAAGTAGTCCGTGAGATAGATAGTCTAGATCCGGGAATTTAGATAAAGAGTGAAGGTGACATATTAGCATTCCCTAAACTAAATCCAGTATGAACTTACCAGATCACCAAAAGGGATGAAAGAGGGATGTATATGTATGATAATATATATTTGATCTATTTGGTATTCCTGGATACTCCTTGATATCAGGATTATTGGACATCACTTTCTCTAAGACTTCTTGTTTGTATACATGTATATACATATTGACTAAGTGAAACGGCATATAGACTTTGATTGTGTTGTAACATTTAATTGATATGAAGTTAAATTTTTTATTAATTCCCTGAAGTGACCACCAGGTCACTAGTCCTGAGGGGTGCAACGGTTATGTCGTACACGTCTAAACTAAGAACGAACCCCTTGATTCTAGGGTGTACGACACGTCGCTCCATTTTTTTTTAAAAAAAAAATAAAAATTTATGAAATTTTTCTATGTTTCCATATTTATATTTATTCCAAACACTTCTGACGTGGAAATTTTAAAATGGACCATTTTATATTCATCGTATGTTTAGATTTTAATTCAGTCAAAGATAGGTCATTAAATTAGACCTAAGATTTAAGGGGTTTATTACCTTGAATCTACTTCATTGACTCTCAAAATTATGTAATCAATAAATATTCAGACAGAGATTGTTTAGACCTTTGGAGATCTCTCTTCTCCAGTACTGCATCCTAAAAACGTCGATTGTAGACGTGGGACACGTCCCCGCACTTTCACTTTCAGCGAGTCATCACAGACTGAGAAAGGCTGGGGTATCTGATATGGCAGGTAATTTAAGAGGTCCGGTCTTATGACCTTACCTATCGGAAAGGGAAGAGGTCCCTAGAAGGGTTGGGTCCCTAACTGGGGTCCAGAGGACGTGACGTCCACCTAAGAAATGGTTTACTCGATTCTGAGATGTATAGGACCGATGAATTTAATAAATAATTTATTTACCGAAATCAAGGTCATTTAGTTCTCATTGTCGTCTCAATTTACTAAGTTCAACTATGACCTTACAATCTTCATATTAATTTTTGAACCTCAGAGATTTAACAATGGGGGATGGTGTGAAAAGTTTCATTGTAGATATCTGGAGAGTCCCTCGAATTAAAATCACCTACGAAGAAAGTTGTTATCGTGAAGAACGTTGACGTTTCTATGTGCATAAGGTTGATTCTCTTTCTACCTTTACAGGTACCGACCCTGGAAAATGTTCCTGTGTGACTTTTCTCGTCTTCCACTTTTATCTGTTCCAGTCGATGACTTTCACTATAGTTTACTTTTCAAACATCGGTTTGTACAAATAATTTATATTCTTTCTAATTTTTGTTGACTTGATTTATCACTGAGTTTTCTGATCTTTTTAATGTTGACCTTGTTGTTTTATTTGACCCCATTTTACGAGTGAAGAAAGGAGTTTCCGCAAACGGTCAAGATCCGTTAACCTCTTTCCATTTCTAAGGTCTACAAATCTTTGTCTTTACGATCATCTGATCCTAAAGAATCGGAGTCATGATAACTGCAAACCCGACCTATTATAGACCAGTATCCCCCGACGGGATATGCAACATCCTACAAATCTGGTAGGAATAAGAGACGGGTGATCTATCGACATCGAGAACGGGGAGAAAAAGAGGGTGGGGGAGGGGTGGTAGTACTGTTTGTTTATATTAAGGTTCTTAACAGCGTATGGGACCCCACCCCACCCCGTCGGTTTTAATGGTTGTCAACTCTTGTTGACTAGGTTTGTTAGATGTTTTACTATTTGGGATCAAACATCCCAAACGACTAAGAACACCACGTCTATGAAGGTGGAATCCGATAAAGTTCAATGTTGAGAATGTAATGACTTACACCTCAACTGTTCTCTATACATCATTGTGGTAATATATCATAAAAACATTATGTTTATGTGTCTACATTTATCGTATCTTGTTGTCAATTTAAATCAATTTTTAAATCTTCACCACTTAAATCTCATACATAATAGAAACAAATATTAAATTAAGATTTAAATATATTAAACAAAAATTATAACAAATACAAATCGTTGATATAGGGTTTCTAAATTTTTTAAATTGTTATCTGAGAAAACTCGAAATCGTGTGGTCATATTACCCCTGTTTAGTTTCCATCTGGTTTAAATAGTTTTTGACGTTGGGTTGGGGTTCACTCAAGTCAGGGACTAATCTAATTCAATTAGAAAGGGGAGAAGGGGTGGGGTAAAGGTGACGGATAGTCTCTTATCCTATTTGGGAGACATCTTCTAATGTAGTAGTAGTAAGTCTCAGGTCAAAAAGTATGTGTTACAGACCGTAAGTAGTTTTTAATGGTCCGTATGGTTTCATTTCCTGGTTCCCTTTATTTAACTGTTTTCTTTCTCCAGACATTTACCGAGTCTATAGATCTATCAGTTCAGTAGTCCGTGTCTGAAATTTTATTGACACTAATTATACAAGTACTTTTATCTACCGTTCTACCTCTTAAAGTGGTCTCTTGTCTTTAGACAACAATTCTTATTTTATCAAGATCCAGACTTTTACATTATTGACTTTATATTTGTGCTCTACTTAAATTATAACATACTCTGTATCTTCTTACGTCCCGATTACTTGTCTTTTGTCCATTCATCTTATCTAAGTCTGTTCGATTCTCTCGATCTTTATACTTTTCCATAACGATTCTATTATATTCTATGTCAAAGTCCAAATTATATAATCTCGGTGTCTTTCCCTTCTTTTTCTATTAGCCTTTCTTCGTTATAAACTTCTTGTACTATCAGTTCTTAAAAGGGTTTGACTCCTTTTTTCAGTGTCTAAGTTTGTCACGATGTTTTGACTTCGTCCTACTTAAGTTTCTTTCGGTGTAGATCCGTGTAGTATCCGTTAGTCCACCTTTTAGTCTCCGTTTTTCCTCTATAATTTTCGTGAATCTATTTAATTGAACTTTTTATTTTATAATCTTAATTCATTTAGGTTTTCCAACTAGAAGATTGTCTGGTTATTTCTCTTGGCAAAGATAGTTCAGATTATCTTTTCTTTGTCCTTGTATCCTTACAGTTTTGTGATCCTTACTTTTACCCTATTTTCGTCTATGTCTTTTATAATATTACATTCTCTTATGATACATTTTGGGATAAGAGTACTTAAATTTTAGAGTAGGATCCAAAGATTTTTTTAAACTGATTTCTTAATATTTACTTAACTGGTCATTGAGATATTGTTTAGTTCTCAATAGTGTTTGGTCGAATCTGAAAATGTCTTTTTTTTTATTAGGGATACGATCATATTTGACACAGTTAGTGTCTTTTATCTTCGAATAGTTGAAGAAACTGTTTCCATCGTATGGAGACCCTAACACCCGTCCTCCGCTTCCCCTGTCGTCTCCTACTCTACCGACCTACCGTAGTGGCTGAACTACCTGCACTCAAACCCATTTGAGGCCCTCAACGACTACCTGTCCCTCCGGACCACACGACGCTAAGTACCCCAGCGTTTCTCAACCTGTACTGACTCGTTGACTTGACTTGACTTGACTTGTATGGAGATTTTGGTTTTACACTGTCTCTGTAATGTTTCCTTTTGATATCTGACTAGAATAAATACTTTTATCTATATTCCTGGTTGTGACACAACTTACTCATTATACGGTACCATTTCATCCAGAATCAAATCCTTACATACTTATCAAGTCATGATCTTATTGAATGTCTTTTAAAATCATATAAGGGTCCTCTCTAAAATATTTTTAAGGTTCACGTAAGAAATTAATTTTTTCTTTGAGAATCACTTTATAATCTTCCTTTATGATACAAAACAGTTTAGATTCTTCGGGAATTAATTTCCTAAATAATAATAAAGTTCATTGTGATTCTTTTCTTTTTTGAACGGTTCATCTAACACTTTACAAATAATATCTGTGTAAGTCCAAAGTCTCTACAATTGTACATACTTTATTTTTACGGTTTATCTTAGTTACTTTATGTATATATCACAACCCCGTTGGTTGTTCTATAAATTTTTGATTTAAATCTGAGGGTGGGAGTTCTAGAATGTTGGGTCATAGAATATTTATATAGAATAGGTTACTTCAGATACTACTTATTTTTGAACTTTATAATTGTCATTCTGGTATGTTCAAGATACCCTTTGACATTCATCCTTTAACCATATTGTAAACCCACTTCATTCGAAAAGATTTGTTCTAAGGGTTTCGTCTTTAATTTTTCTTTTTCATATATTATAATTCAACCTAATGGATTTATAAAATGTAAAGATATTTAGTTTTATAATAAAATTTTTGACCATTTGTTTGACCTTTTTCATATATGTGTGAGACACACTGTTTGTCTTTTAATTATAAGTTTAGTTAATTCTTTCTGTTTGTAATCTTTTTACCCGTCTTCTATATTTGTATAAAAAGTTTTATTCTTTATATCCATTATTCATATCCGTTTTTAATAAGTGAACAATCATTAAAAATTTTTCCTCATTTTCCTCTTTATCAAAAAATATATAGTTTAATCACTTGTAAAGTTCATAGTACTTTAGGTCACTACCAGTTCCAGACCCTTTAATCGTGACGATCATTGAAAGACCTGTCAAATTATTCAATACAGTTTTTCAGAAACATCAGACGTACGGTAATTAGATCGTTTATGTACAGATCCTTAAATACGACTTTTCGGTACAAATACGTATTACTATATCGATATTCTTACGAAAATTAGTGGGAAAAAAACCATCATTTTTTTCTTTATGAAATTTAAAGATTTTATCCCCCGATCGATTTACTAGACCCTTTTACATATACCGTAAAGTTGATCATAACGTTTTGTTATAAACCACTAGACCTTTTTTTAAATTTGAATCAAATGTTTTGTTATTAATATATACTGGGATACAAACATTTTATGTGTATAAAGGTATATGTACTTTTATCAAATCTTCCGATATATGATTTACAATTGTCATCAATAGACACACCAACCTAACATGCACTGAAAAAACACACGAATAGATGAGAAAATTAAGAAAATTTTTCTATGTATAAAACCCCCCTCGTTATTCTTTTTATATATAAAAAATTATAATGGAAATGAGTTACAAGGGACCAGCGAGTCTCCCATTTCGCAGACCGACGTTACGACCTCTGGGCCCAAACTAGGGACCCAGTCCTTCTAGGGGACCTCTTCCTTTACCGTTGGGTGAGGTCATTAGAATGGAGCTTTTAGGGTACCTGACTCCTCGGACCATCCGATATCTGGAAACCCAGTGTTTCTCAACCTGTGTTGACTCGCTGAAGTGAAGTGAAGTGAAGTGAAATGAGTTACAATGTTTGTGGTTAAATAAATAAATAAATATAGACAACTTGTATCCAAACTACTGAAAAGAAAAAATTGGAAATAGGAAATCTTTTGAAGATAACCTCATATCAACTAAATGTTATAGCACAATCTAAAACGACATACCGTTTCACGTAGTCAATATGTATACAGGTGTAAAAAAGAAAAGGGTGTATTCAGTAATGACTCATAACTCATCTCAAGGGACACCATATGTCATCCAGGAATGATCAATAGAAAAATAAAGGTTCAAATCGAAAAAGGTCACTATTAAACTTTCTTACTTCACCTTACATTAAAGTGTAAGACATACTTACACTAATTTAATATTCAAATTATATTTAATACAGGTAAATTATTAGATAAGGGTAGAGTTCATCTATGAACTGAATGACGGAAGAAAACATTCAACAACGAAGAAAAAAGAGAGAGAGGATAGGGACTCACTAACCATTACTACTATTGGTTCCCCTCCGTCAGTGACTCTCGAATGTGAATCGAGATTGGAAATAAACGTATGGAGGAGACCCGAAGGTGAAGTTCGTAGTAAAGTTTAAAAGAGGGAGGAACACTGACAGAAGGTAGAAGGGGATCAGAAGTGCATTGGGATAAAGATCTGTAGACCTCCATTGACTACTTCCTACCTTGTGGTTTCAGTCTTCCAAACATAAATAAAGACTTATCTAAATAAAGTCATTTGACAAATAACACAAACTTAATCCCAAAAAAAAAATTAACTTACTTCTGAATAGTGGACGGTTGTAATGTCATTCGGGAAATTTCTTTTAATAGAGGAGATAAAAAACATTGGCTTTATATTTTAATTTCGAGTGTTTCCTGCACATTAAATGAGTTCCATTGTGACCGTCAGTCTCTACCTCGATCCCGGGGTCAAGTCCCGACGGAATGGGGTTTCTATGGTGAGGAATCGAGGACATAATACAATATTACGGAGGGGTCTAAGATCCACTAACGAGAAAAACGAATCATTAAGTGGTAGACCATCGATAGCGTGAAACGACAATTAACCACGATTAAAAGACCACTACTGGTTCACTGATATGAACCTAAAATTTCACCTCTTTCCATACTAATTTCACGTTCTGTGCTCCAATTTCAGTGTTGAAAGGAGTGAATGACACACACTAAAACTTTTCGATGAATTGGAGAAGCTCGGAATTAAAGGAGTAAACATTCTACTCGTATTATGGGTACAGTGTTCTTGAAAACTCCCCTAATTCATTTATTACAACTTTACAAAACATTCACCTTTTTTGTCAGGCATTTACACCTCGTGACTAAGCTTTTATAACATTTCTAACTGTATTTAACACCGAAAGTCTGGATTTCAAGCCATCTCTTTCCCTCCGTACGGTGAATTAAATCTTGTCTCTAGTCTTCCAGAAAATCCACTCATTACGAAATTTTAAGACGGTTCAATATAGACAAACGACCCACTAAGTATAAGACCATCAATAATGTCTAGTCTCAACTAAGATTGTTCATCGTTAAACGACGTCTCGTACCTCTACTAAAACGAACAGGTCGTATTTCCGTCTAGATCTCTTTAGGTCCTCTGTTACCTATTAACTGTCAGGGATAGAGTGTTCAACCGGTCTGATAGAGACACCAAGTCATATTTTGGGAACGAAATTTTCCAAATATCTATTTTACCTGGTGTAAGTCTCTTTTCCTTGACTACCAAGTCAAGTCAAATCAACGAGTCAGTGCAGGCTGAGAAACACTGGGGTACCTGACGTCGTACGGTCCGAAGGGACAGGTAGTGATTGAGGGACTCGAACGAGTTTGAGTACAGGAAGCTCAACCCCTGGTAGAGTAGGAGACAGTAGGGGAAGAGGACGGAAGTTAGAAAGGATCGTAGTCCGAGAAAAGGTTATTCAGTCAAGAAGTGTAGTCCACCGGTTTCATAACCTCAAAGTCGAAGTCGTAGTCAGGAAGGTTACCTATAAGTCCTGACTAAAGGAAATCCTACCTGACCAACCTAGAGGAACGTCAGGTTCCCTGAGAGTTCTCAGAAGAAGTTGTGGTGTCAAGTTTTCACAGTTAAGAAATCTCGAATGGAAAACAATATCAGGTTGAGAGTGTAGGTATGTAGTGATGACCTTTTTGGTATCGAAACTAATCTACCTGGAAACAACCGTTTCATTATAGAGACGAAAAATTATACGACAGATTCAACCAGTATTGAAAAGAAGGTTCCTCGTTCGTAGAAAATTAAAGTACCGACGTCAATGGTAGAAGTTACTAAAACCTCGGGGGTTTTTATTTCAGAACAGTGACAAAGGTAACAACGGGGTAGATAAACGGTACTTCACTACCCTGGTCTACGGTACTAGAATCAAAGGTCTTACAACTCAAAATTCGGTTGAAAAAGTGAGAGGAGAAAGTGAAAGTCGTTCTCTGAGAAATCAAGGAAAAGTGAAAGACAGTATTCCCACCACAGTAGACGTATAGACTCCAATAACTATCAAGTCAAGTCAAGTCAAGTCAACGAGTCAGTACAGGCTGAGAAACGTTGGGGTACTTAGTGTCGTGTGGTCCGGAGGGACAGGCAGTGGTTGAGGGCCTCAAGTGAGTTTGAGTACAGGTAGCTCAGCCACTACGGTAGGTCGGTAGAGTAGGAGACAGTAGGGGAAAAAGGGGACGGGGGTTAGGGAGGGTCGTAGTCTCAGAAAAGGTTACTCAGTTGAGAAGCGTACTCCACGGGTTTCATAACCTCAAAGTCGAAATCGTAGTAAGGAAGGTTTCTTTAGGGTCCCGACTAGAGGAAGTCTTACCTGACCAACCTAGAGGAACGTCAGGTTTCCTGAGAGTCCTCAGAAGAGATTGTGGTGTCAAGTTTTCGTAGTTAAGAAGCTACGAGTCGAAAGAAGTGTCAGGTTGAGAGTATAGGTATGTATGACCTTTTTGGTATCGGAACTGATCTACCTGGAGACAACCGTTTCATTACAGAGACGAAAAGTAATACGATAGATCCAACCAATATTGAAAAGAAGGTTCCTCATTCGCAGAAAATTGAAGTACCGACGTCAGTGGTAGACGTCACTAAAACCTCGGGTCTTTTTATCAGACGGTGACAAAGGTGACAAAGGGCCAGATAAAGGGTACTTCACTACCCTGGTCTACGGTACTAGAAGCAAAAGACTTACAGTTCGAAATTTGGTTGAAAAAGTGAGAGGAGAAAGTGAAAGTAGTGCTCCGAAATCAAAGAAAAGTGAGAGACGGTATTCCCGCCTACTCTGAGTTTAGTACAGTGAACTTCTCTACTCCCCTCTCTTGACTTTTTACGAATCAAATCCGTCTCCCCTTCTCAGTACCTTTGAAGAACCAGATGAAACGTGCGTACATGTAAGATTCAGTGAAATCAGTATAGAATGAGAAACACTGGGATACCTGATATCGGGTGGTCCGAAAAGACAGGTACCCCAGGAGGTCCGTTCTTATGACCTTACTCAACGGAACGGGAGGAGGTCCCCTATAAGGGTTGTGTCCCTAACTTGGGTACAGAGAATACAGAGGACGTAACCGTCCGTCTAAGAAATGGTGATCACGATAGACCCTTCGGGTACCAGATGAAACACACACACACAAACAATCAACGAGTCAGTACAGACTGAGAAACGTTGGGGTACCTACTATCGGGTGGTCCAAGGAGACAGGTACCTCAAAAGGTCCGTTCTTATGACCTCACCCAACGGTAAGGGAAGAGGTCCTCTAGAAGGACTGGGTTCCTACCTTTACCTTGGGTTCAGAGGACGTAACGTCCGTTTAAGAAATGGTCGTCTCGATGGTCCCTTTGGGTACCAGATGAAATCGTCAAACGTTTAGACCGACAGGTAATTTTTGTGTCTAAGGTTCGGAGAGGGGAGTTTTAAGACTAATTGTTCAAACACTACCTCGGACCTAATAAAAAACAATTTCGAGAGGAGATTAAGAATGCGAACCATTTTCTAAACGGAATCCCACTGTAGTTATCTTACTACATTCCCTCCCTTTTTTGTGATGTCTGTTGTCTGTCATTCTCGACTTTTCTAAATAGTTGCCAGACTTAATACTCTAACCACTTTCAGAAATCGACAATGATTTCTAATTAAACTACAAATTGTGGACCGAACCCTTCTTTCTACTACTTACGACAAAACCTTCGAACTACCTAAAGTCCAAAATTAGATATTAAAGTCCACGTAGTCATAAGGGGTTTCATACAAGATGTCTCATAGACAAATTAGTCTTGTGATAAGGATGTAATATCCTCGAGGTGCTATACAATTACACACAAGGTACTTTTTCTAAAATTTTTCTCAAGAAAACTACTTCCTTTGTTCTAACGAATAACCTTTGGTGACTCACTTTTACTCAGTTTACCAACGAAATAGTATTTTTGGTTCCTCACGGGTCAAGTGAGTACAAGTAACATCTCGAAATCCTCGTCTTACAACATGCATCACAAAAAACTTTTAAAGACTGGTGTTTTAGAAAAGAATTAACTCTTTGAATATCACTCCGGTTGTAATGACTATTGTGTGTATCCCTTTACGGTTTCCTCTTTTCTTCTACAAATTCAAATCATACGTCCGGTTTCAACCTATATATCTATAATAACCTCTGTACATGATCTGACACTTCATTACGACTCTGAGTCTTCTTATTCTTAATCAGTAACCCAAACCGTTAAATTTTTTTAATAACCACACAATCAAAGTCCACATGTCGTTTCACTTAGTCAATATAGGTCATTATATGGTTATAGGTGAGAAAAAAATTTCTAAGAAAAGGGTACATCCGGTAACGTCTCATAACTCATCTCACGGGAACCCCAAACCACTACAATCTCTTATTCAAACCATCTGGACCATCACTTTTCTTCTAACACTTCTAAAATCCTGTGTTAGACCACAAAAGTTTGTTATTCGACTTCACCTCTATATCGTTTTAAAAACTTCAACCTTATTAGGGAGTTTTGTGTCAGTAGTATCGACATAGTAATATCAATTTTATCCTTAAACTCCGGTTAGGGAACACTTACTTACCTTTTGTTTGTTCCCTTAAAAAAAAAATATTTAACTTCTTTCAACATTTCACCCTAGATAAATTCGATAATCTTTGTTCCCTTTCTCTAAATTTCTTGTCCATCTTATTGGAAATCTTTTCTAATTGAAAAGAGGAAGATAACGACCCGTTCTCCATTTTATTTTTAAAAATCCAATTATAGGTAGATACTCTATTCAAAAATTACAAGTTAAAACCCCTCATCGATCCAAGAAACGAACATACACAATTGATACGGACGGCACCTCAATCTCAAGGTGAGTACCGTCGAGAATAATGACAACGACAACAAAGGTGAGAAACTTGTGAATGACGTAACGCGGTGGTGGTCACTCACCTGTTTCCTTCCCTCGCAGTTGTAGTTTTGTCTGCAACTGAATAATAAGGAAATAAAGTACTAGTACCTAATCGACCGACATTAGATTCTAAGGAAGACGATAAAGACAGAAATAATAGGACGTAACATGAACCTTGTTTGATATGAAAACAAGCAAGCACAGATCTAAACAAAAAATCACCAGTAAGGTCAACGTTAATAAAAAAACGGGATTCCTTTCAACCGGAATACGACGACCTCTAAACGTGTAAAATGAAGATACATGAGTGAATTCATATATCACAATTACCGACAACGTACTGAGTATCAGATGTATTCGTATTTAATTGAGGTCATGGAGACACCACACGGGAGAAACTCTAACGAGACCTTCTGGTGGGTCTTTCACCTTAAATGTGTTTGACGTTTCCGGGTAAGTTGAATTTGACTCGTCGTGACTGGTTTAATGTGAACGTAGGAAGTCATACTTGGTCGATGCGTGAACGAGGACGAACTCCAAGGTTGACAACTAGAAATCGAAATTTCCCGAAATACCCGACTTAATACCGTTGAAATTTGCTCTGGAGAAGGAAGTTTATCTCACGAAACGTGTATCACTCGTGAGGTATTTATGAGAACTGATACTGACTTACTTTTAAGTCTAGAAGATCGTTTGAAGTCAAGTACCAAAGGTCTGAGTTTCTTTTCGAAGAACTATAACTTAAAAACAGAAAGCATAATAAAAACGAACCCCCCAAATTACCTTACATTTAAACGACTGGTGTGTTCTGTGTAGAAAAATCACAAATTAGAAAGATCCACTAAACGAGCCGATCAGACTCATTCGGTATGTTAGATTTCAAAATAGTAAACTAAGTAGACCGGTCTTTGTTATCGAAACTTTAACTTACAAAAATTCTTCAAGTGGTTCTTTCACCCATTACACAGTAAAAAACGAGACCCTAATCTAGAAAAGACTGTTTAGAGAATGAACAAACCGTACATGAAGTCACGAAGTGAATCAAGTCACGAAGTGAATCAAGTCACGAAGTGTCTATTGAAATATTTCACTACGTGTTGGTAGACACCTTCCACCCTCAAATGTGTTACACTACCCCTAAAAAAAATGAAGGAATAACCCGTTTTTGAATAAAACCTTTAATGATTATCTTTGTTAAGATGTATTAATCCTTGAACCCTACGAAATAATAAAATTTATCCTTTTGAAAAAGACATAAAATACGGTAGGTCCAGTAACCAACAGTGTTAGTAGACCTCTTAAACTCTCATATCTAAAGGTCTAATTGGACACGAAAAATTTTCGAACTATATTAGTATGTAAAAGGTCTGAGTGACTACATCTGAATCCCTTGACCGCTAAATTATACTTAAAAACAGAGTTTTAATCCAGTTCTTTGTAAAACGTAGTAGAGAAAAATTCCGTCAATATACCAAAAGATAATATTTCGTAAGAACATCATAGAAACTCTAAATTTTTATAATTTTTAAATATGATTAAACTCTAGGGTATATCCTGGTATGTCGAACTTTGAAAGAATAACTAAGTTGGTCGAGTGTTCTTATTTAGTCCTTAATTAATCGTTTTTTAACTCCATCGTTTTACTGAGTCTTCGTCGTGTTAGATAAAAAGAAAGTAAAGGGGGGTATACGATTCATTTCCATGATAAGTAATAGGTCTAGTCAAGTCAAGTCAGTGAGTCAGTACAGGCTGAGAAACTCTGGGGTGCTTGACGTCGTGTGGTCCGGAGGGAAGATAGTGGTTGAGGGTCTCAAATGGGTTTGAGTACAGGTAACTCAACCACTACGGCAGGTTGGTAGAGTAGAAGACAACAGGGGCGGAGGAGGACGAGGGTTAGAAAGGGTCGTAGTCCAAGAAAAGTTTACTCAGTAAAGAAGCACAGTCCACCGGTCTCATAACCTCAAAGTCGAAGTTGTAGTCAGGAAGATTACTTGTGAGTCCTGACTAAAAGAAATCCTACCTGATCAACCTAAAGGAATCTCAGATTCCCTGAGAGTTCTCAGAAGAGTTGTGGTGGCAAGTTTTCGTAGTTAAGAAACCGCGAGTCGGAAGGAATATCAGGTTGAGAGTGTAGGTATGTATGAACTCGTTTTTTGGGTTCTCAGTAAGGACTAAGGAGAAAAGGAGTGGCGGTATAGATTAGATAGCTGTATAAAACACGACACGTGAAAGTTTTATACAAGACTTAGACTGGGGAGTGGTATAGGTGACGAAGTAGTAGTAGAAATATTAGAAACTGGATTTAATTACACTACCAGAGAAACGGAAAAAAAAAAAGAATTATCTGAAATAAAAACTTGTCAAAATCTAAACGTCTTTTTAAATCCTCTAACATACCTCAAGGGTACATGAGGGAATAAGTCAAAGGAGATACCTATAGAATGTAAACAAATCATACGAACAACATTATATACTTGATTATAACTATATAAAAATAATTGATTAAAATAAGTCTCAAGAAATAAAATGGGGAATACAAGAAACAGACAAAGTCCTAGGACAGTTCCATGATGTATTGTGAATCAATAGTCCAGAGGAATCCGAAGGAAAATGAGACTATCAAAGAGTCTGAAAGGAATAAAAACTACTGGAAAATTTTAAAATAAAAATAAATAAGTAAAAAACGTCCTAAACATGAAAAAATGTAACCTTCTAGTAACAAAATGTAACAACACAACCAAAGACGGTATGTTGTTACACTCAGTCAATATTAATATATATAGAGGAAGGAGAACTCGGAGGGAGAGACTGAAGAAGGGTCGGGAGATCTGGTAGGGTCTCACGGTTCGACCCGACAGACAATATATCGTCGAAGGGTGATCGATAGATAAAATATACTATCACATGTATACAGTTACGATAAAAGACTTAAACAAGATGGGAGAGGAAGGAGGTACCCCATGGAGGTAAGGAAGGGACGTTTATCTAAGTAGTCATGACAAAAAGATCTAAGGTATATATATACGTAATTATCGACTATAAACAAAGAGAAAAAGACTGAAGTGAGACATGTAAGTCCGAGATCCAAGTGGGTGGAGTGATGTTGACGGAGTTTAAATATGAAAAATACCGACTCGTTATGAGATAACATATCAATACGGTGTAGAAGAAATACGTAAGTGGAAAATTACTTGTAGATCCAACGAAGGTACAGGATCGACAACATTTATCACGACGTCACTTGTGACCTCATGTACACAGAAAATCTTAACACCAAAAGAGCCCCATATACAGGTCATCACCCTAACGACCCAGTATACCACTGAAAATATTAAAATTCCTGATAACCAGTCCGGAAAACGTCTGACGGAGAGACAACCCTAAACAAAAAGAATACAAAAGGATTACTAACACAACAACACAATCAATGAGTCAGTACAGGTCGAGAAACGCTAGGGTACTTGACATCGGGTGGTCTGAGGAGACAGGTACCTTAAGAGGTCCGTTCTTATGACCTCGTCCAACGGTAAGGACAGAGGTAAAGATTACTAATATACCTTCAATATCCAAATCCCTTTCTAGTATCTCCACTTCTCTCTCAAAATAGTGGAGTAAAGTTCCCACGTATGACAGTTGTACTGTGACAAAAAAATATGACTTGAACCAGTGAACCGACTCCTCATAAATACCACAAAAGGGGGGTACACTTCAATGAGAAAAAAAGGGGGAAGAGTATAACAGGGGAAACCTTCCTTCTGTAATACGTGTCGAGTGTCAATTTCTCATCTCTCAATACGAAGGGTAGAACTACCCATTTAATAAACCTTACAAGGACGTTCACTCTAAACACGGAAAAAAAAAGATAAAAAAATTAGTGAACAAATATAGTTATATCTGAGTACCTATAAATAAAATATGAAACCTAATAAAACAACGAGTGAAAACAAGGTTAAAACCGATAACCCTCGGAAAGTCTACCGAAGATATAGGGAAAATTTATAGAGGTAATTACATCCCGAAAAACAAAGAAACGAACAAATAAAAGCTCGGGAACGAAGGAGAGACCGTGATGAACTACAAGGACCGAATAGAATGTGTAAAAGACGGGGTCAGGATCTTAGTCGGTAAAGAGGTTCTCCAGGATCAAGGAAAATAATCTCTTACCATAATTTTTGGTTCTAGACCCACGATCCACCTAAGAGACGAAACCAACAAAAAGGGAACAACAATTAAGAAGTGTATCCACACGAATCAGCGAGTCACCACAGGTTGAGAAACGTTGGGGTACCTGACATCGGGCGGTCCGAGGAGACAGATACCCTAAGAGTTCCGTTCTTATGACCTTACTCACCGGTACGGGAGGAGGTCCCCTAGAAGGGTTTGGTCCTAACTTGTGTCCAGAAGACCCAAACTATTTCCTCCATTTCTTCCTAAGAAGTGGTAGACTCGGTGGTCTCTTCGGGTTCTTATGACCTCACCCATCGGATAGGGAAGAGGTCCCCTAGAAGGACTGGGTCCTTAACTTGACCCCAGAGGACGTAACGTGCACCTAAGAAATGGTCGACTCGATGGTCCTTTCGGGAGTGTGTCGTCCCACTCCTAAATTTATTAAATTTAGTCTAAAATTAAAAAAGAAAATTTGACGTCTTCTAAATAGTAACAAAGAAGTTTTTAGTGTCAAAGACTATTACCGAAAATTTCAACACTGGACCGAGAGTAGGTGAGACTAAAGGAGAGAACAACAAGAGAAAATAAGTGAAGAAAGATCTATGTCAGAAGAAGAGGGTAAGGAGAAAGAGAGGGGGAGGAAGAGGAAGAAGAAGTACGGTTCGAACCACAAACGTAACCGGGAAAGGAAACCTTAGAGATAATTTCTAAGGTAAAACGTGGAAGTAACAAACACCCGAGAAACAACAAGAAATCCACAGTCGTCTTTACAGGATAGGAAGATTTCGTATAGATACTGGTGAAATAAATGATGAAATGAAAGAAAAATTTTTTCGAAAAATAAAACATAACCCCATATCGGATAATTGTTACAACACTATCAAAGTTCACTTGTCGCTTCCTTAAGTCGGTACGTATATGTACATAGGTAAGAGGGGATTTGAGGAGAGGGTAGGTCCGACGGTGTATTATGATTCGTCTCAAGGAACATATTATCTCATCCGGGAACGACCAATAGGTAAAATTTATATCGTCACACAAGTACAGGTAGGGTTTGAGGGGTTGATAGGGAAGGGGAGTAGAAAGGGGTAGGGACCGTTAGTGCAAACAAGAGATTCAGGCACTCAGGGAAAGACGAAACATTCATTCAAGTGGACATAGTAAAGAAAAATCTAAGGTGTATATTCCTTACAGTAGACTTTAAAGAAGAGACAAACTGAATAAAGTAAGTCATACTGTTAGAGATCCAGACTGGTGAAATAAATTTTATCAAGGGGGGTTGGAATGGGGATTTGAGATGGGGTGTGGGTGATCTAAAATGACGTCTTCTGTGAAATAAAGCCGGAGATACTTTTTAGTGGATTGAACACATCAACAAACGATAGACTGAGAGAAATGGTCTTATACTCGTGATACTCTCGTTCTTGAAACAGAGAGAATCAGAGACGACATAGGGTCTCGGATCTGGTTATGGACATGTACCAGTCACGAGTTATTTATACAAATCACCTACTTACCTTTTTTCCTAGTTCCAAAATAGTAGGTAAAAAGGGAACTTTCAAAAGGAGCTCAAAATTAAAGAGGTTGATCTTTACGATTTAAAAAATTTCACTTTACTACCTACTTAAATTCTAAGAATTACTTCTAATCAAGGATATGAGTCGAATTAATGACTTAACACATTAGGATTTTAAGAGTTCCTTTTAAGTAAGGATATTATAAAAGGACATGAAGTATGTAATAATTAAAACAAGATTTCTTGACATACCTC
Source organism: Capra ibex (assembly GCA_006410555.1). Taxonomy (NCBI): domain Eukaryota; kingdom Metazoa; phylum Chordata; class Mammalia; order Artiodactyla; family Bovidae; genus Capra; species Capra ibex. Next base: position 36,535,879 of record SJYO01018757.1, on the reverse strand, counting down.
AACGTCCATAATAATGAAATTTTTTAAATATGTTAAAAATTTCCAATGTGAAACAAATGTCAATAATGTCGTATAACCAATATAAGGAACACAACATATTACGTAGGAACATCCACTAGAGTGTGGGCTATCAACTCATAGTCTATGACAGAAATGTTTACCTTTTGTATTGACTAAAAAATTTAAGATTACCGAATAAAGTCTTAAAACATCTTTGTTCCTCATTTTAATTCTAACCTTCAGTCTAGAAAAAGAAGTACTAGAGAAATAAGAATTAAATCCAAAAAGAGAAGGTTAAAACACAACGAAGAAGACAGACACATGTCACTATAGATTCTTTACTTCCCGAAACCTAATTGAATAACGGATCTGTTGATTTTGTAGATAAAATTTGGACTCTAATAATTGATCACTAAAAATTTTATATTAAGATAGTTTATTAATATATATTAATAATGTGAGTGTTCAGAATGATTTGTCTTAATGTATATTATGTATTATGAGTACAGAAAGATTTGTCTTTTACTAATAAAATACTGAACATCGACAGTGAATTATAATGAGTTTAAAATTTTATAAAAATTATTGATTTCGATAATATTTTGTTGTTATGTCAATCCAAGATTACTTGATATATCGAACAGGGAAATTCCTTGAGGATATCTTAAGACAGTTCACATCTCCAACTAGGAGAAAATAGAAAAGTAGTAGATGTCAACTGGAAGAGTCTCCGACAACTATACAGATCTCAGATATGTTCAGTTGGTACCTAACGAGAATAAACTTAAAGAGAACAACAGAGAGATTTTAAAATCCTAGACAGTTAATAACACAGATAGTGATTAGACGATCGGGGTTTTAAGACAGTAAGAAAAAGAGTAATGTTGGATCCTGTCTTTTCTTTTAAAGATCCCTTTTATTCTTTTGTTTATAATATACATTTTGACTGTATCTCGTTATTTGAAATGATAGGGGGGTTCAGATGGAGTACGAGGTCTCTCGTATACTGTTCATACATATGTCACAGTCACAGTTTCCTGGTTCGTCTTGGTCACCTTAGTAGGAGGGTGTCACTGTATTTTTCTGTTTCTCGGGTAACTAATAGTAGAAGACGACACGAATGACCACCAGAGACGAGTACACTTCTTCGTCGACGGGTTACTAGTGTTACGTTATTTTGTGAAACCGTCTTTTACCAATTTTTATGATTCCTTCTTATACATTTAGTTTATATAAAACATGGACTTTACCCAATTTCACATATTTTAGACATCTGTAAAAATAAAGGTCGATTAAAGATCCAAACCCCGAAAATAACCTTTAGAGTCCAACGATTTACCGACTGTCTTCTTCTTTACCCTACATCTTCAACCGAAGTCAAACCAAGTCAAGTCAACGAGTCAGTACAGGCTGAGAAACGTTGAGGTACTTAGAGTCGTACAGTCCGGAGGAAGAGGTAGTGGTTGAGGACCTCAAGTGAGTTTGAGTGCAGGTAACTCAACCACTACGGTAGGTCAGTAGAGTAGGAGACAGCAGGGGAAGAGGAGGACGGGGGTTACTTAGTTGAGAAGCGTACTCCACCGGTTTCATGACCTCAAAGTGGAAATCGTAGTAAGGAAGGTTTCTTTAGGGTCCCGACTAGAGGAAGTCTTACCTGACCAACCTAGAGGAACGTCAGGTTCCCTGAGAGTTCTCAGAAGAGGTTGTGGTGTCAAGTTTTCGTAGTTAAGAAGCCACGAATCGGAAGAAGTGTCAGGTTGAGAGTGTAGGTATGTACTGGTGTCCTTTTTGGTATCGGAATCTGTCTGATCTGTCTGGAAACAACCGTTTTATTACAGAGACGAAAACTTACACGATAGATCCAACCAGTATTGGAAAGAAGGTTCCTCATTCGCAGAAAATTAAAGTACCGAAGTTAGTGGTAGACGTCACTAAAACCTCGGGTTTTTTTATCTCAGACTGTGACAAAGGTGACAAAGGGGTAGATAAAGGGTACTTCACTACCCTGGTCTACGGTACTGGAAGCAAAAGACTTACAATTCGAAATTCGGTTGAAAAAGTGAGAGGTGAAAGTGAAAGTAGTTCTCCGAAAAATCAAGGAGAAGTGAAAGACGGTATTCCCACCATAGTAGACGTATAGACTCCAATAACTATAAAGAGGACCGTTAGAACTAAGGTCGAACACGAAGGAGGTCAGGTCGTAAAGAGTACTACATGAGACGTATATTCAATTTATTCGTCCCACTGTTATATGTCGGAACTACATAAGGAAAAGGATAAACCTTGGTCAGACAACAAGGTATAGGTCAAGATTGACAACGAAGGACTGGACGTATATCCAAAGAGTTCTCCGTCCAGTCCACAAGACCATAAGGGTAGAGAAAGTCTTAAAAGGTGTCAAATAACACTAGGTGTGTCTTCAACCGATCACAACGGTATTGCTTCATGGTGTCTACCACCGAATTTGTTGTCTTCACATAACAGAGTGACAGGACCTCCGGTCTTCAGACTCTGGGCCCACAGCCTTCCCGACCACAGGAAACGTCAGAGGGAGAAACTGAACACCTACCGACAGAAGTGTACCGGAAGGGACGCACACACACAGACACAGGATTAAAGGAAAAGAGTATTCTCGTGGTCACTATGACCTAATCCCGGGTGAACTTACTGAAGTAAAATTGAGTTAATGAAGAATTTTCGGGATAAAGGTTTAAACCAGTGTAAGACTTAATGATCCCAAATTTTGAAGTTGTCTACTTTAAACCATCCTGTGTTAAGACGAAGATTACACTTTCATATAAGATAAGAGGAATTGGGACTAATAATGAAATTCACAAAACTTAAAGAAGAGTTATCGATTTCCTAGAAATACAATTTTCGAAACAAGAGAGACGTCTACATTTAGATATGTTCTTTGTCTAATAAAATTTACTAATTCATGATATTTAGTATGTCTGTCCTTTACTATAACTTTAAGTTTATTCCGTCAATAGTTATACCGGATCTCTTTTAATATCATGGACCCCTCGGTTTTACTGGAATTGTTAACAAAAAAGTCAGAATAAGTAGACGTCCAAGTTCAAGATGTCTCCATTTAAAAATAGTAGAGTATAAGTGAAAAGGAGGTGGGAGAGATGAGAGGAAAAGAAAAGAAAAAGTAAGAACCTTTGACGTCTTTTTGAATCTATCGAATGGAGAGGTACCCCATCAAACACACCTCGTCATAACTAAGTAAAGTTTACAGAGTAAAATGATTATTTTTTTTTTATGTCGAGTATTCAATTTACTGGAACACCAACGACTTGATCGTAGGTTGATCGTAGGTTATGACTAAGTATAAGGTCATACGAGAGTTCACGTGACACGTCGAAAAAATCAATCTCTCACCAAATAAACACAAAATTCCTGTTTATTCTAAAGATATCCCGAAGGGTCCACCACGATCACCATTGCTTACGTGGACGGTCACGTCCTCTGCGTTTTCTAAGTTAAAATCCAAGTTAACCACCCAGTCCTTCTAGAGGACCTCTTCCCGTACCGTTGGGTAAGGTCATAAGAACGGACCTCCTAGGGTACCTGTCTCCCCGGACCGTCCGATACCAGGTATTCTAGCGGTTCTCAGCCTGTGTTGACTTCGCTGAATCGTACGTACGCGAGTTCTAAAGACATCCCGAAGGATCCACCACGATCACCATTTCTTGGGTAGACGGTCACGTCCTCTACGTTCTCTACGCCTAAACTAGGGACCCAGTCCTTCTAGTGAACCTCATCCTTTACCGTTGGGTAAAAATAAGGGTCGATTACCTTTTAAGGTACCTGTCTCCTCGGACCGTCCGACATCAGAGGTACCCTGACGATTCTCAACTTGTACTAACTCACTGACTCGTTTGTGTGTGCGTGTGTTCTAAAGGTATAACATATTAATTCAGTGAATATAATAAAAGGTAATCAGAAAGGAGAATTTATAAAGGTCAAAGAAGTCAATAGAATAACGACAAGAGAGTAAAAAAGATGTACCAAAACCGTGAGTATAATTTTAGGGTTCATTCTATAGATAGTCTCATGCACACACGATGACACAGCGAAATCAACACAGTCTGAGAAACGTTGGTATACCTGACATCAGGTAATCGAGAAGACAGGTACCCTAAGACGTCCGTTCTTATGACCTCACCCAACGGTACGGGAGGAGGTCCCCAGAAGGGTTGGGTCCCTAGTTAGTGTCCAGAGGACGTAACGTCCTTCTAAGAAATGACAGACTCGGTGATCCCTTTGGGTACTTATAACCTTACCCCTCGGATAGGGAAGAGGTTCCCTAGAAAGGTTGGGTCCCTAGCTTGGGAACAGAGGACACCGATGACGTAACGTCCGTCTAAGAAATGACGACTCGATGGCCCCTTCGGGTAGATAGTCGTATCACGTAAGAAAGAAAAATATCATATCATAAAACAAAAGGGAACAATTTTATGACGATAACCATGAACATCGGTGTTTGAAATTATGATAACGATGGTAAAAAATTCAAAATTTAAATCTGAAGACAGAATTTTTAAAGTAAGTGAAATAAAAACGAGGCGACCCAGAAACAACGACCCGTACCCGAAGGAGATCGTCACCCCCGACGAGAGACAACGCCACGGACCAGAGGAGTGACACGACCGAAGAGAACAACGTCTCGTACCCGAGACTCACGTGTCTGAAGTCATCAACGTCATGCGTCCGAGGTGTCACGTCCGAGTCATCAACACCGAGTGCCCGAATCAACGAGGTTTCGTTCCCCCCTAGAAGGACCAGGTCCCTAGCTTGAGCACAAGCTAGACGGATGTGACCGTCCGTCTAAGAATAGGTGACATGGTAGTCCTTTCAGGGGAATGAAGACGGGAAATAAGTCTAAAAGTATGTACGATCCTGGACTGGATCCGTGAAATATCATAGGATAGTAAATTGGATACATACACAATCAACGAATCAGTACAGGTTGAGAAACACTGGGGTACTTGACATCGGGTGGTCCGAGGAGACAGGTACCTTAAGACGTCCGCTCTTATGACCTCACCCATCGGTAAGGGAAGAGGTCCCCTAGAAGGTCTGGGTCCCTATTTTGGGTCCATAGGACGGAGGTCTTAGACTTCCGTTTAATAAATGACAGACTCTGTGGTCCCATCGGGGTAGATTGGATATGTCTTGAAAAATTTCACATCTATGTAACGACGATAAGACATCAATCACTTTCGTTCTATATCTCACATAACTTGAAGAGATTTTAGTGTATCCTACCTTTTACCTTCTGGACCTTGACTCGAGACTAGACAGACAGAGGTAACGGATGGAAAAGGTAATAGCAATGGAGTCATAATTCGTGAAGTACCTGATATAATGACGACATATTTCAGAGGCCCAATGGTTCCACCGTCACTAGGGTCACTTTTACGATTCTAGGCCAATCCTACTCCTTGTTTTTGTCGTGGTCACCTTCGTCTTGACACAGTATCCCTCGTCCTTAAATATGTCGACACAACAGACGTCATTAATGTCACGAGTCACTCTCACTATTTACTCCTTCTTAACATCGACGTGAGTCGGACTCGTAAGAGTCATTGTCCGAGTACAGTCTCTAGATTGTTGTTGCATCCTCCTTGATAGAACGAGAAGACGAGTACTAATAGTCAAAGTAAAAATTTAAAGACCAAAAAATTAAATAAAAAAAATTACTTATTTAATCCGTACATCAATTACCCGTGGAAATAAAAATAGAGAAACAAAAGTCAATACCATCGATTGTACAGAAATTTGTAAATTCAAGTAAAACAAAAGAAAGACGTATAATAGTCAGAAAACACAAAATATCGTAGTAACAATAGTTTTATATTGTTTTATATAGTTTTATATTGTATCTCCGGATTCAAAATTTGTGTCATTCATCTATCAAGTACTGGATCACGACGATACCATCGTTATAGTCAATCTTATACAACCCAATTTTCATTGTCTTTATGGGTGTGTTTTTACCGGAGTGTTACGGTCTGAACCGAAAGATTGAGTCGTCCTTGAGATCTCTTTCTGACAAAACTTTAGCCTCACTGTAGTCTCAAGACCGAACCGTAAAGATGTCAAAAAGAACCAGAAAAGGAGGACCAATGTTCCAACGATGTCGTCAAGATTCACAGTATAGGAGTGTATTATTGAAGTTTCCGTCCTTTGTCACTCTCACATCCATTTCCCGAAAGAGGGATTTAGTGGGGTCAGGAAAAGTACTTCCTTTTGGATTGGTTCTTCATAGGACGCGTCCGAAGGGACATGGACAGTGACGAGTCTCGACCGGAGGTACGGACAGGAACTTGGTCAGTGACTGTCTTCCTCAAATCTTAACGGTGTCAACCGATTCGGATTATTACTAAGTCAGGACTCCACCAGTGTAAAAATCGTGGGAAGTTCTTGAAGATAAGACAATAATCTCTTCTCCCGCTGACCGCTAATGTATATATTGCCCAGTACAGACGGTGTTAATAACTTGAGAAAATCACACTAGTTTATTGAGGTACTTGTTTCCATCTTACTTAATGTTGAGACTACTCACGTTTCTTCACTGACCACGACATTTTCATCTTTGAGATCCCTAAATTATATCAGACCGGTGAACAGAAGTTTCTTGACTATTAATTCGATTATTACCTCTTTCAAAATCCTCAATTCATCCACCTCCCCAATTCTCTATGACCTCACCCACTCCCCCTCCTTCTCTCTCGAAAGGTTCCTCTCCTTCGTATGACACAAATACATTGACTTTCTCCTCGTATTTATAAGTGACGTTAATAATGATCGGAGACCAGACTCCTTTCGGAAACTTAATGAACATCCCCATCCTTCTTTAAGAATCGGAACATACATCCTAGGACTTTGTGACCTTGAAGACTGCAGATATAAAATACTCCCTGTTGTCCTATCCAATAGTCTGGACCTAACAGGTATATATTACGTGTCCGTTTTCAGTCAGACGGGGAGGATGGGGAAGGGAGATTATTGAAAAACGTCGATGTTAGAAATCAAATGTGGGCAATTTTTATTATCCTTGTCGTAAGAGTAAGAAGACGTACAACAGACTTTGGAAAACTTTGTAACTGAAGTAATTGAACATCAAGTATGAATTGTATTCAGGGTAAGTGTAAAAAAGTTATGTTAGCTTTCATTCGTTCTTTCGTCACCTCTGAAAGTACCTAAGGAGTATTCTCTGTCATTTTTAAAATTTTATTATTTTATTGAACTGAAGCTATGTGTATCTCGAAAGTATCTGTGACCCAACACACGTGAGTCAGCGAAGTCAACACAGGCTGAGAAACGCTGGGACACCTGACATCGGACGGTCCGAGGAGACAGGAACCCTAAGAGGTCCGTTCTCATATAACGGAACCTCACCCAATGGTACGGGATGAGGTCCCATAGAAGGACTGGGTCCCTAGTTTGATCGCAGAGGACGTAGAGAACGTAATGTCCGTTTAAGAAATTGTTACTCGGTGGTCCCTTCGGGTCTATGACCCAATAAAGGATATTTATCTCTTGTCATCAAAATATTTGAACAAGTCCTGATGTCTCGAGATTAGATACTGACTTTGACGGAAGAAAACTTTTAGATGTTGAAATAATAGTTTTCTTACGTATACAATATATAAAATTAATAAATTTTTCATTATTACTATGAATTTAAAAGGATCGTAGACGGAAAATACCAAAATTTTAAGTATTTTTGTAGAATCCAAATTTTTAAGTTTTCAAAATCAAATTCGGAACAAAAAAAAAAAAAAATCACACGATGATAATGTCGATGAGACTGTTTGAGGTTTTATTATTACCGAATTTGTACCATTGGTAAACCCTAACTATACCACGTCGATCACACACACATGGTAGTCGGTTTCCGGCCACGAGGTGATAGACGAAGAGAGGGATTACTAGATCGTTACCGACGAAATCGAGGTCCTTTGTTGACTACGAGGACGGTCACCCTTCTTCACGTCTTAAGACGAAGTTACCGTTTTGAGTATTACGAAGAGGAACGTAGGAAAACTGTGCTAGAATCAAGGTACTAGTTTTGATCGATATTCTCTTCACTCTTTATCACTTCTTTTTAACAGAATAGAGTCGTCGGTACACGGGTAGATTTTGAGTCTCTAAGATAAAGGTTTTATTATTTCCCCTCTTACCTATGACCTACTATCGTTGCAACCCCGATATAAGTAGCAGAAAGACGTCAACGGTTTTCTTGACCAACTTATCGAAACTTGAATCTATATTCATATATTAGTTCCTCACTTTACACAGAGACACCTCTGTGTTAATATAAGTACATAGAATATGGAGTATGTTGGAATGAAATATGTAGAAACATAAGGATGGTAGGTCGTATCATATACTTACTTTTATTCGTGTATTCCTAACACAAACCTTACTCACTTACTTGTGGGGAGAAACAGAAAGGATATAACATACAATAATACACTCAATAAAAAAATGTGAACGGCAAAGATACAAGGATAGATATAAAAGTCGGTCAGTCAGTCAAGTCAGTGAGTCAACACAGACTGAGAAACGTTGGGGAACCTGACATCGTACGGTCCGGAGGGACCGGTAGTGGTTGAGGACCTCAAATGAGTCTAAGTACAGGTAACTCAGTCACTACGGTAGGTTGGTAGAGTAAGCGACAACAGGGGAAGAGGAGGGTGGAAGTTAGAAAGGGTCGTAGTCCCAGAAAAATTTACTCAGTCAAGAAACATACTCCACCGGTTTTATAACCTCAAAGTCGAAGTCGTAGACAGGAAGGTTACTTATAAGTCCTGACCAAAGGAAATCCTACCTGACCAACCTAGAGGAACGTCAGGTTCCCTGAGAGTTCTCAGAAGAGGTTGTGGTGTCAAGTGTTCGTAGTTAAGAAGCCGTGAGTCGAAAGAAATATCAGGTTGAGAATGTAGGTATGTACTGGTGACCTTTTTTGTATTGAAACTGATCTGTCTGGAAACAACCGTTTTGTTACAGAGATGAAAAATTACACGACAGATCCAACCAGTATTGAAAAGAAGGTTCCTCATTCGTAGAAAATTAAAGTACCGAAGTCAGTGGTCGACGTCACTAAAACCTCGGGGGGTTTTATTTCAGAAGGTGACAAAGGTGACAAAGGGGTAGACAAATGGTACTTTACTACTCTGGTCTACGGTACTAGAATCAAAAGACTTACAACATAAATTTCGGTTGTAAAAGTGAGAGGAGAGAGTGAAAGTAGTTCTCCGAGAATGCAAGAAACGAAAGACGGTATTCCCACCACAGTAGACACATAGACTCCAATAACAATAAAGAGGGTCGTTAAAACTAAGGTCGAACATGAAGTAGGTCAGGTCACAAGGAGTACTATATGAGACGTATATTCAATTTATTCGTCCCACTGTTATATGTCGGAACTGAATGAGGAAAGGGCTAAACCTTGGTCAGACAACAAGGTACAGATCAAGATTGACAACGAAGGACTGGACGTATGTCTAAAGAGTTCTCAGTCCAGTCCACAAGACCATAAGGGTAGAGAACTTCTTAAAAGGTGTCAAACAACACTAGGTGTGTCAGTTTCCGAAACCGTATCAGTTATTTCGTCTTTATCTACAAAAAGACCTTGAGAGAACGAAAAAGTCACTAGGTCGCCTACAACCGTTAAACTAGAGACCAAGGAGATGGAAAAGTTTTTGGTCTAACTTGTAGACCTTAAAGTGTCAAGTGCACGATAACTTCGGACCGAACCCCTTAAAACTCGTAAAAAATGATCGTACACTCTACTCACGTTAATACACCATCAAACTCGTAAGAAAACGTAACGGAAAGAAACCCTAACCTTACTTTGCCTGGAAAAGGTCAGGACACCGGTGATGGTTCAAAAGGTTTAAACGACCGTATAACTCACGTCGTGAAAGTGTCGTAGTAGAAAATCCTAAATTTTATCGAGTTATCCTTAAGGTAGTGGAGCTGATCGAAACAAACATCACTACGAAGGATTCCGGGTGAACTGAAGTGTAAGGTCCTACAGACCGAGATCCACTCACTAGTGTGGTAGTACTAATAGACCCAGTACTTCTAGAAAAAGCATATCAAGAAGACACATAAGAACAGTGGAGAAGAAATATAGAAGACGAAGACAATCCAGGTATGGTAAAAACAGGAAATAACACGGGTAGAAACGTACTTTACGAGAGAACCATAGAGATCAAAAGAACTTCTCTAGAGATCAGAAAGGATAAGATAACAAAAGGAGATAAAGAAACGTGACTCGTGACTCCTTCCGAAAGAATAGAGAGGAACGATAAGAAACCTTGAGACGTACGTTTACCCATATAGAAAGGAAAAAAGGAAACGGAAAGTGAAGAGAAGAAAAGCATCGAGAAACATTTCCGGAGGAGTCTGTCGGTAAAACGAAAAAACGTAAAGAAAAAGAACCCCTACCAGAACTAGGGATAGAGGAGATGTTACAGTGTTAAATATAAAACAAATGAAAGAATTTCTCCTAAATACTCATCTCCACTAGTCTCAGGTATCATACTATCTCCTCACGAAACAAAGAGACACATACATACACATATACATTTTAAGTTACCTTTAATTTAATTGAATATGGTATCTTGGTCAAGAGATTGGGATTTTGACTATCACAAGTGAAAATAATAGTATAAAATTAATAATAATCTTATCAAAACCTAAAAAAACTTATAAATAAAAATAAATAAACCGACACAGTCCAGAATCAATACCTTGAGCCTTAGAATTCAAAACCTTACACCCTAGATCAAGGGACTGTTGCCTAACTTGGGTCCGGGTGACGTAACCCTCAAGTTCAGAATCGGTGACCTGGTGGTCCCTTCAGGGTCAACACCGAAAAACTTCCACGTCGTGACACGGACTCTTAAGACTTTCATAAAAAAATTCGACTATGAATTTAGTAATTAATCAAAAACTTTTACATAGAGACATGTAATACACATAAAAGACGTACAACTGGTCTAAAGAGACTTCCTCTATTTTACCAGACCCCTTATTGTCAAAGACTGTACTAAAAAATATAACGTTTACTCCGTAAAATATCTCAAAAACCAATGATATAGAACAAAAACCGGAAGACAATTAAATGTCTAAGTAAACAAGTTCACAATTAAGGACGATGTGTAAATTTTTTAACAGTGAAAAGGGTATATTAAAAATTTCAACTATACAATATAAAAGTAAAAATAAGTCAAGTTCTTAAAAAAAAAAAACCGTGTCGTCTAGAATCAAGGGACTGGTCACTAGTTTGGTCACAGGGACGTCACCTTCATACCTCAGGATCGGTGACCTGTTGGACTCTTCAGGGTACGATGTGGATAAATTATTGACAATCTATGGTCCACGACACGAGTCACGACCCCTGTACTTCTCTGGGACGACCCGAATCACAGTCACGGTGTATCGTCCCCTCGTCGTCCCCGCCCTCCGTCAAACGACACGGTCCTGGGTTTGATACCTCAATGACTTCCATTCGTTCTTTGAGATCCCCCTCTGCCCCCATCCGTCCGACGACGGCCCTGACTCTGTTCAGATACCTCATTTGTAAACAGTCGTTACTCGACCTCCTTTCCACAAGATTTGACTCCTATGACCTACCTCCGAAACTTTATTACACCGTTAACAACCTAAGTCACTCTCACTTCCGATGTCAAATCTCCACCTAAACTCCGTCCTAATGTCCACCCTGTCCTCTTGGTCTAGTACCACCCGGGGAATATGGGGTACGTCTCCTCCCACTTGAACCACAGGAATTACAAAAGTAGACACTGGGTAACATTCTGTATGAAAAGATGTACTACCGAGTAATGATCAGGACCGGGGTTGTATACGTCCCGGACCCGTCCTCCTGTTCACCCCTATGTTATGTCGATTAATAAATTTTCAATATTCAGTTCCGTTATTTGACAATCTTTTCAAACGATTGGATGGAACTGTCTATTTGGAACATTGTTTTTGTCACTTTTGTCACACATCTTAGTGACTATAGTCCATTAACTTTTTTCACGTTTAAAATAAAATAACAAATAAAAAATTTTAAATAAAATATCGACACCCCGTACGTCCTAGAATCAAGGGACTGGTCCCTAACTTGGAAACGGAGTCGTTACCTTCACGTCTAAAAATTGGTGACCTGACCGTCCCGTCGGGATCCTATCCCGTCTAAAATTTATTTGAACAGAAGGTCGTTTTCTGCCAATAAGTCGGACCCCTTTACGTCTCCATTACCATTGGTCCGGTTCACCCTCCCCTCCTCTTCGAAGGGAGTCGGAAGAGAAGGTTACCAATACCTTAGGCATTCTCTTTGTGGAAAGAAAAGAAGAAGTAACTCCCTCTCTGAGAAAGTGAAGACGGTGTCCCAGACATGAGGAGGGGTGAGAGGTAAGGGACAAGGGTGGTCAGTCCGGGGGCCAAGGTTCCGGTAGTTCTGACACTGTCAGACCGGATTCCCCGTTTGGGACCGAAGAACCAGGAGGGTCGAGGGGTGAGAGTGTCCTCCCAAACTTACTTCTTAAGAGACTCGTCCTTACACCTTCTTATCCTTTTCGTAAAACGGAACGGGAGAAACAAAGGGGAAGGAAGACGGGAGTCCAAGTTCAAGGAAGGAAGTTCCTTGTCGGAAACCGGTGACGAACCCGACCTCTGTGTGTGTGTCATCGTCGTGTTCGACTGGACATTTTCTAGGTGTATCCAACTCCTTCAGTCGAGTCCCGGTAAACCCGGCTTTTACGACTCCTGTAACCATGAACCTCGAAGGTCCCTTTATTCTCTGAGGAACGGACCACCTCTCCTCTCACGTCGGTCTCCTTCCGGTCTCGTCTACAAGAAACGAGTAAACATTCCGATCATTGACCGATCATACGTATACGTACTTTTGTGTGTGTATGTGTTTACGTACGTGAAGATGGATTTTCAATGTGTTTTGACGTGTACGATAGTTATACCCTACGTAGACAGAGACAAGATGAAGTGATTTTTTTTTACGATCAGTATTAGGTGATTTAATCAACATATTAGGTGAGTACCCAGTTGAACACTAAATTCAAACCTTTTTGAGACGAGTCAATAACCCACCACCACTATTACACTAGTCTAATTACAAACCTTTTGTGGACCGTCGACTAATCTACTCTACTAACTCGGTTTCACAATCAACGACTCAGCACAGACTGACAAACGTTGGGGTACCTGACATCGACCGTTTTGAGGAGACAGGTACCTTAAGAAGTCCGTTCTTATGACCTCACCCAACGAAAAGAGAAGAGGTCCCCTAGAAGGACTGGGTCCCTAGTTTGAGACCAGAGGGCGTACCGTCCATCTAAGAGATGGCCGACTCGGTGGTCCCTTCGGATTTCCACCGGATTTCCATCATTCTTACTCCTATCTCTCCTCCCTCTTCCATCATCTTAGTTGTCCAAACCCACTGATCAATCTATAACCCCCACGTCTTCTTTTGATCTTGTCGTAGTAGTAAAGACTGAGTTTTCCTATCCTTTATATCGTCCTCTTAATATAAACACCCTTTTCTTTTACTTAAGTCAAATCGCGTACACTGTAAACTCCACTGTCGTGTTACAAGTCCGTCCTAAAATCACCCTCTCTCCGAATCATTTCACCCCTGACATTGTCCCGACAACCCAAACCATAATCCTTCGGTGACTCTTTTGAATCGCTCCTGTCTAGGAGCACCAAGTGTCTCACTGATACAACCCTCCAGTCCTTTCCTTCTACACGTCATATCCAATCTTAGATAGGAGAGTTATATGAGCGAACATTTCGGTCCTTCTTTTTCCCTATTGTTCTCATACTGTGTCCAAACTTCCTCCCAAAATTCAATTAAGACCTCGAGAAGATATGTATTCCCTCCTTCTTGGACCCCTTTGAGTCTATAACTTCTAAATTGTCCTTCTTCCTCGTTAACGAGATCGGACCAAAGTCCCCTCTACTGTCTCACGGGAAAACCTGTACTCACATCCATTACAATCGTCCTCCTCGTGGAGAATATGTCCTACGTACCCCTCCGTCCCTAAAGGGAAATATCTGTAAACAACTGAATATCTGTAAAGGACAATATCCGTACGTGTGGTCCGTGATCCGGCTACGACACCGACTCCTGAGATCATTCCGTATCACATCACCTCTTCTGTCCGTTCCTCTGGTCGTCCCGTTACACACCACTCACAACGGTAAATCTCGATACGGGTCTCTACACCCTTTGTTTTTTCACCCGTACTGCGGTCCGAAAGGTCTTCTCCTCTCCTGTTTTTCATTTTCATCCAAACGTGGACTTTGTCCTTAGTCCCTGTGGACTCTTTTCCTAGCTCGACTCCTGATATTACTCCGGTCCCAAACTCTGTCTATGCTCGGACCTAATGTCGCCACCGACAACTATTGGTACCAACACTATTAGTAAAAAAACACAAATACTAAAAACTGAAACAACTTCGGAGTCGACTTTGAAATAAACCCTTATGAACTCTTTTGCTTAAAAATACAGTTTCCTTGGACAAAGAACGAATAGGAAGGGGGGGAAGGAGGAAACTACTGAAAAGAACTTCGATTAAATCCATTTCTTTCGGTGACGAAGGTTTTCACGAAACCATGGGACCGCATTAAAGTTTCTTTAGAGGAAAGGGTGAATCAATTGATGTAAAGGGGTCCTTTTTTTTTTTTTTTTGTTGAAGAGACAGTTACATTGTAGGAAATTGTCCTGAGGACGACGAGCCAAGAACATAGAACGACACCGTCGACACTTGTATATATGATAACTAACAATTACACACTATATTTAGGTTGACCTCGTACGGGTGATTAACCAAACTCTCGATCTATATCTGTTACGACAGAATATCATCGAATACATCTATCCGGATCAGTATCCCAATTAAGACGAACTGTCGTGTAGTCGTCGTAGAACTCTCATTAATGGGTTGTCTTCAAAAGGGTGTCGGTCTGACTCTCGAAGTTTCCGAAGACTTAAATGTTGGTCATAATTGGATATAGACTTTGTAGTACAAGGGTGTTCCCGAGTCTAAGAAAAAAGAGGAAGAATAATTTACATACCCCAATGATCCAAGTAAATGAGACACTTCTTGAATCACTTTTTAATGAACTAAAACTTATTAACTTTTAGAAATTATTATTCATTTTTCCTATTAAATTTTAAACTCCCAA
The DNA here is from genome assembly GCA_006410555.1 of Capra ibex. Classification (NCBI taxonomy): domain Eukaryota; kingdom Metazoa; phylum Chordata; class Mammalia; order Artiodactyla; family Bovidae; genus Capra; species Capra ibex. The sequence continues at coordinate 36,520,639 of SJYO01018757.1, read as the reverse complement.
AAAATTCAACGGAATATATAATGACTTTTCAATTAGACATTTCTAACCGACGGATAAAAAAACAAACAAAATGTTTTAAATAAGAGAAAGACAGAGTTTTTTTACGACTTTTCAATTATAGAAAAGGTATGACACGGTAGAGATACCTATACATGTACAAATCTCCTGGATTCTAATATGTACGTGAATTTTACCAATTTTATTTATACTTAAACGTAAAATTTTTCGACAGAATGAAAAACTGGTTACATGACTTTAGACAATGATAATGTAGAAAGGGGGGAGAATTCAATGACAAATTACACTAAAAATATAACATTTTTTAAAGAAAGGGAAACGTCCAGTCTTTGGTTTAAACTGAGGCCAAGTCCATACAAATATAATTATTACAATAAGACTCATATAAAATAAATGTAATAAGAGACTCCTCATTAAGTAGTCTAGTTCTTGGTAAAACTAAAATTTGTCTGATCCGTCAGAGAAAAGTTTTGTACTTGGGGTGGAGTTCCGTCCTGATAACTGACAAACCTTACTACAATAATTCTACAAGTGAAACCCTAAGAGCTACCAAGACTTTATTCATGATTTCCGAGATATAGACGTCTCAAAGTAAAATTTTCGTTTCTACTTCCAGTATCTATGAGTAACGATTTTTGTCTTATAATAAGAGAGTCACCTGTTTTTAGGACTTATTAAACTTCCAAGAGACGTTCACTGAACAGTAGTATTTACCCATTATCTATGTAAATTAGGTCGTTTGACATTTCCCAAAATCGGTTATCTTTATCTTTAAACAGATACTGAATGAGTAAAAAATTTTAAACAAAACGGTCCCTCTACCCACTACCTTTTACTTCCAGTGGAATTCGGTAACAAAACCGAGACAGTTCTGTTTTAAATGTAAGAGTGTTTGTCACCGTATAGACAGAATAACCTACAAAAGAAGAGTAATTCGTACTTATATCGATATATTAGGAATGTAAACTGACACAGGAGTACAGTGATCGACTCTAAAGGTACGAGGTCTCAAAGACTACCACAAACGTTAATTTCCTGTTTTTAATGGAGTACAAGTCATGTTTCCTTAATACGGAGAATAACTTCATAATATCTATTTATTTGTAATTAAAAGTTAAGGTCTTCTTTTATTAAACGTCTTTTATATATATTGAGTAATTTAAATTTTCATTGTAAGAATGAGACCAAATTCAAGGTGATACAAAATTGAATTTTTTTTCAAAAACAAACAATACAAGTGTTTCCTTGGTTCCTGACATGAAAAACTATCACTACAATTCCTCGACTATACAAAAAGAAGAAGTTTTTGACATAGAAAATAACATATCGAATTACTTAAAGAAGTTGAACTACACTTTGGGAAATTTATACTGTAGACATGCAAACTCAATTGTTAAAGTGGGTTAAATTCTTGACGCTATAGTCTTTAGAAAGGTAAGACACACGTGAATCCGAAGACTCAGTGTACACTGTCACTATTATCTTCCATTTGTAAAGACCAAATGTCACAACTACTACACCTCTGATTTCCGTACTACCGTAACATAGGTAAGAAAACTGAAAAAAATTTTTTTAACTAAGTATCCTCATTTTATCCCATTTTATAAGTTTTATCCCATTTTTCAGAAACAGTACAGTTTTATCAAATTTATAAGTTTATGTTATTTTCTCTTTACCTTTTTTCACTCATAATTAAAAATGTGTTTTGACGGACAGAAAAATAGTAACGGTTAGTCGGTAGTTTATAAATGATTTTAAGGGGAAATAACACCAGTTTAGGGAATTTTTAGTTCAGTTTTTGACCAAAATCGGATATCCTAGACCTTATATTGAAAATTTTTACTTTTTCAGGTGATCCAAGTAAAACTTCCGTTTTGGACCTTTATCACATATTTTGACTTTATAATCCGTCGATAACAGTTTCAATCTTTTAAATACAATTTAAAAGTTTAGGTTTAATTTCACACGACGATTTAAGGACATCACTTCCAATCATAAATAGTACTTTTATCAATATTGTAGACATGTCCGTGTGTAGAAAGTGAGAACACTGGTTTCTAAAACAAGTACTAAGAATAAAAAAGATTCAGAATTAAAAAAATTTTGTAGAAAGTACCTGTTGTAGACGGACAGAGACTTTCGAGGTTTCAAAACACGAGACTTTTTAGAATGTCTCTTATACTAATTTACAAATAAAAAAAGAAAATTAAAACTTAGATTTATACAGTACCTTTCTTAAGTCTACCAAAGTTCAATTCTTAGTCCATTAAGAAAAAAGAATATTTAAGAAAATCGAATTATAGTTTTCTTCCTTAGTACTGTTTCTTTCGATCTTTACATAAGAAACCGTAAGATATCGTACGCTTAGAACCAATCTTATTCCATCGTACAACCTTGTTAATTTATATACTGAAATTATCCAAGTCCAAGATAACAAGTAGTTTATGTCTTTCATTTGATCGAGACAAATTACAACATATGTTGACATTGTCACAAGGACTGTTTCATTCTAAAAATTTACTTTCTACGACTAGAATGATTCTTTTTTTTTCGAGAATTTTTTTATTTATCACACCAGTTACTGATCGGTAGTTCCTTTCTTAAAGTTTCATTTTTATATATATATACACACAACACACACACATATGTCAAATAAACCCAGGAAGTTCATTTCCTGGGTTGAATACGTCGAATGACGTATAAACGTCAAACATATTTACTCAAAGTCCGACATCTCACTCTAAGTCTTCCTTCCTTTCAAAAGTAACAGTCTTGTACCATTTTTTACACAAAATTTATATATGGTTTTACTAGTGGGATCCTTCACAAAATTAAAAAAGAATAGTTTCAGTATATCTAAAAAAGATACTTTCGTCTAAGTGTTTGTTGAAACGTGAAAATTTCAAAAATTTTTTTAAAAATTACTTTTTGAAAGTTGACATATACTTTCATCTCCCATATCATATCATTCGTGTATGTGTAAGTAGTAGATCGCAAACGACAATAGTTATGAAACGGAAAACAAAGTCAAAAGAAAAAAACGAACTTAATAGAATTTCACTTTATGTAAAGACACTAAAAATTTTGGACTTTTAATATATATTAATATATATTAATATTTAATATTTAACACAGTCAATAAAAAGACTCCAAAAACAAATAGAGTCTTTAAACTCAGTGTATGTTTAAGAATACCTCTCCTAGGACTGTAATGGCACAGGTGTAAGTCAACCTCTACAACCTTCAAGATAAGTACACCACTTCCAATTCTTTTTTAGTCTTCCACGACTTAATTAAGATTAGACTCTTGGGGTCTTAACAAGACAGGAGTTCTGATTAAACTACGTTTGAAATCGATGGCAGATCGAGACAGGAAATACATGACCCAACATAGGACAAATTGGAGGTAAAGACAAATATTGGGTTACTGGATTTCCAATCGAAACGGTTAACTCTTGTTAGTCGGATGGAATAAAGATTTCCTCAAAATTCCCTAGGTAAAATTATGACAAAGGATCAATTACATGATTACAACGAACAGATACTAGGACTCATCAACCACTAAAATGATTGTCTCATTTTGTCTGAAGGAAAATACAAGTCTTCATCGTTCTCCGTCACGAGAAGAGGGGTGGAGGGTTCTTCCCTTCAATCAACTACGACCTCCTTCGTCTCGTAACTCAAATCACATCACTAATTTGTACTTTCGGTATATAGTTTAGAGTCCTCTTTGTACGAAAACTTTCTCCGTCTCTTGACACCTCGTATAACGTACTATCCGATACATTTGTCTCGGGACCTCCAGTCACACACCTACGTTTGGTTAATTTATTTCTTGAATGACCGAAACGAAAGATAGTAGACCTACCCCTCTTAGTGTTCAATTGCACGTGACCCGACTTCACATTTGAAACGAACTTATTCGATCCGTGGAAACCTTTGAAGTAATTGAGAAAGTTAAGTGATGGTTCAAACCAACCCAAAACAAAACACACAACAACAGCCAAAAATTTTTAAATTGGTTTCAGGAATCCTTCAATTTTGTTTTGGGTCTGATATACCAGAGAACCGGAAAGGCATGTATGGATAGTCGTTTCCACAGTCACTACTCGTCTTGCCTTCTGTTTCGTTTCTTACTTAACGACTTTTCTAGTTTCAACCGACACATCAGTTTAAAGTCACTGTACTCGTACAGAAAATTTTGTGTCGGGCAAACCTTTTCGTCTCGAGAACGTCTTATTGACCTTTTTCTACAAAAAAGAATAGAGGACTTAAGACCTATACTCCTTTTCTATATCAATCTTAAATGATCGATGATGTATTGTAGTCCTATAACAATAAAGACAAGATAACTTTATCTCATCAAAAGATTGGTTCTTCTTGTACTTTGGATATTCAATTTTTGACATACCATTCCTGACGGGTCTCAGAATTAAAACACCAGGAGTGGAAGCGTCCGTCACAAACCCACTCTTTTACTTTATGGTTCAATTTACCATATCAAAGTACCAGGTATTTGTAAGTTTTGTTTCTAAAAAAAAAAAAAAAAAAAGGACATCTCAGTACAACCGACTCTTTCACTTATTCGAATACAAATCACCAACAACTAAGACCCGACGAACCTTATCGTCATGATTCCTTTACCCGAGTGTCTTGTGTCGTTGAGTTTCCATATTCTAAAGTACTTTCGTTTAATACCTCCTAATTCTTTGGATTACTCGCACCAAATCACGCCTCTCACCTCCTCTCTCGAGTGATAATTTATTTCAGGTTCTCACATGTTCCAATCCTCTAGGATTTTCCGTGCTATTATTTTCCGTGTTGTCTTATATTAATAGGACTTTCTCTCTCTCTCTCTTTTTTTTTTTTGTTGGGAGTTTTCGAGGTTCCTTGTTTTTCGTCGATCACAGCGAAAATTCTAGACATCAACTTTTCCTCAGATGTGGTCCCTTTCCTTTAGTTTCTCATATTAGTCAATTTCGAACTCCGTTTTTGTATACCCACCACTTTTGATCTCACCCGACAATTGCCACCAGTGATTTAACTTCCTTTTACCCCTTAAACTTATATCTTGATCTTAAAACTTTCAAATAATCGTTTACTCTATTAGACGGATTGTATCATTCGGAAAGAGTTCTTTATAATTATGCCTTTTGTAAAAGTCTAGAATATTTACACTCTTATACAACTGATAGTAAAGTGAGGATGTTTAGTTAAACAATAAAATCTAAAGAATAAAAACTCCAAGAGAATTGTCACTTTTCGGTCCTTTATTTTATATTTAGAGACATTCTTATAACTTCAGACAGAAACCCGTAGTAAGTTGTATATAAATAATCCGTATGATGTACGGTCTACGACTATGAGACGGAGACTGTCTCCCCTATGTTAAGGAAGAGAGTATCTGAGAATCGACCAACCAGACAATATGTTCAAGTGTACTTAAAGAAACGTATAAATCGACTCTTCCCGATGGTTCCAATTTAAATCTAGGTCTACCACACAATTTCTTGAGAACTATAAATCTATATTCGATTATATAAAATAAAACTGTTTAAGCGGAAAGAAATGAAACAAGTCTCGTAGAGTGACGAAAGATGGAATTTCTCTTGTGAAAATTCTCTTGTTGGATTATTACGATTACCGATCACAAATCAAAAAGATATCGAAAATTATTCCTCACTGTAAAGTGTAAACTAATAGTAATTCTCTCTAATTGAATCTCTTGTTACTGTTTACAAACACTTATGGTAAGAGAAGTGAAAATAAAAAATTAAGTAAGAAAATGACCTAGTATAAGTTCCAACCGGACCTTTTAGTTCGTTGGAGGAGACATTGTTAGAGTACCCTAACACACCTTCGTGAATCTCCCCTGCATCGGGAAGTAAATGGAAAATGTCTGATTTCTGGTCCTTCGTCACCCCGTACCACCGTTTCATGACTCCACGACCTCGTCTATTTAGACTCACTTCTAAATAGAGAGAAATGAAGATTATTAAAAGTTAACCAAAAGAACCTAAAGTACATATTAGTAATACAGTATCTGAATTTAAAACACAAAAGTAAGGAAGACTAAACGTTAATTTCGTAAACTTTAGTATTCAAAGGAAGTAGTTTCGAAATTGACTTAGGCTCTAAAAAAAGTTTTTTAGTATAAAATTCATCGACGGTAAAACTAAAACAAAACCTGTGTGACTAATAAATCCTTTCACAAAAAAACTTGAAGGTTTGAAAGATGAACGATGAAAACAAATCATTAAAAGTCAAAGTAACGAAATCACCAGTTTCTTACACTGGAATAATGAAAAAATGACAAATAACAAGACATGAATGATCTAAAAATAGAACCCCGGATCAACCACAAATTAAAAACATTGAGAAGACACCCACTAAACTTTTGATATAAGAGACGTTGTATTCCTCACACTATGTATCAATAATCCCTTGCATTCCTATCCACGAATAATGAGAAAGTAGAAAAAGAAATGAAGGAAACAATTCCATTCACCATTGCAATGAAAAGAATAAAATACTTAGGAATATATCTACCTNAGAAACTAAAGACCTATATATAGAAAACTATAAAACACTGATGAAAGAAATCAAAGAGGACACTAATAGATGGAGAAATATACCATGTTCATGGATCGGAAGAATCAATATAGTGAAAATGAGTATACTACCCAAAGCAATTTACAAATTCAATGCAATCCCTATCAAGCTACCAGCAACATTTTTCACAGAACTAGAACAAATCATTTCAAAGAGGGTGATAATAACACAATAACAACTAAAGGGGAAAGTATGAACAATCGTAAACAGAATGTATAACGCCACGAGGATATAACCCACGTATATATAAATATTAACAATATAGAAGAAGAACCTAACAAGGAAACTAGTAATACATCACCGGAAGAAACAGAGAAAAGTGTCGGAAACAAAATTTCAGATAAAATAGCCTATACTCATAACGGTGAGGACGAAAGAAAACCAGAGATAAACGCACCATATAGAAAAAGGTCGGGAAGTGAAAGTCAGACATACACAGGGAACAAAACTCCACCCAGAGAACATTCGTCGTATATCTCCCCAGAACAAAAACATAGGTAAGCCGGTCAGAGACAGAAAACCAACCCCGCAAGTTGGGTAAATGCAAATTCCATTAATAACTATTCACACTAGGGCAATGGTAAATGAAATAACAAAACCCAAGCTCAAATATGTGGGAAAAGCACAAAGGACAGATCTCTTATAGGAAATCTTAAACAACCTCTCGACCAAACCACCACGACTTAAGAGAGTCGAAAACGAACAGACATTTCGAAAACTAAAGAGGAAGTATAAACTTACTCTAGGAACGACCCATGTCATAAGACCCGACATCCAATAACAGAAAGTAGTGAAATTCATACAGAACGGTAAGGGAGGACCGGACTTCTCAAAGATAACTTTCTAGTCGACAATAGGATTACCCTTAGGGGAACACACAATAAACAACAAAAAGGGAACGACGAAAATTATAAACAAGAAACACAAACTAGAAACAATTAAACTAATTATACACAGAACCCCACAAAGCGGAACCCAAATAGGATAAACCTTGAGAGACACAAAGAACCTGAACCCACTAATAAAGGAAGGGGTAAAATCCCTTCAAAAGTTGATAATAGAGGAGTTCCTAAAAGAGTACTAGAAAGAAAGACAGAAGAAGAAGACCCTGAGGATATTAAGCTTACAACCTCGCAAAGTATAACAGGACCTCCAGAGACTCTAACAGGAGCAAAGAAAATTAAGCAAAAAGAACAAAGGAGAGACTAAGTAAATAAAGATGGTAAGATAGAAGATAAAGTGATTAGGATAGAAGACGGAGGCAATAAGATGATAAACAACGGAGGTCTCACAAAGACTAGAGTAAATAACGTAATAAGTAATATAAAACTGAGAAAAAATAAAGAAGATCCAGGAACAATTTGGAAAGAACGTAGAAGAGTTAGGAACAGAGATCCGATAAATAGACACTAAGGTAAAACTAAAGTTCTAAAACCTAGTAAAAGTGATAGTTATAAGTCTTAAGGAAGAGGCCATCTAAGGGATGAAGAAGGAGAAAACAAACCAAACCACCCGTTGAGAGGACAAGGAAATGGACGACTCATAAGGAGACAGAGAAGTAGAACCAATATAACGACGCAAACCCCACCGGAAAAATATAAGACCATTAAACACCTCAAGAGAAATAATACCTCGAAGGAGTGAAACCCACCCCAAGATAGTCACCGAACAGTTCCAAAGGACCAATCCCTCCGAACACAACCTCAAAACCACCCACCTCGACCCAAAGAAGAGAGACCTCACGTCACCTCACTGGGCATTACCCAATACTCTGTAGTTTCCAAAACCCTATTAAAACTCGACGGACATATAACTTCGAGTCCCCTCACAAGGACACAACGACCTCTTAAACGCACCATACAGAACAAAACCTTGAACAACCGGGAACCCACCTCGAACCAAAGCCACATCCATACTTCCGTAAACTACTCGAGGATAACGAATTACAAGGGACTTAAGTTCTCAAGAGATTACAAAAGTCCGAAACCTAAATTCGGAGGACGAAGACCAAAAGTCAAAATAAAAATGTCATCGGAGATCTGAAGAGGTAGATATGTCGTGGCTACTATTTTGTAGATCCAATTTCTACTTTTCAAAGAGGTGTAACTCCCTGTGAGTCTCTCCAAGTGACTCAATGTTCCTCTTCTCTTCTACCTCCCCCATCAATCTCCATTGACCTTACTCTACGCCACTCTAGTTTTCTCCTCTCTCGTTCGATCGGTCATCAGTGAAGGAATACACGCGAGATATCAGACCTGGCGAGTCTCCATAAATGTCTCAATATGCCCCTTCTCCTCTCCCTCCTTCATCTGTCTCCACTGGTCCTCCTATTCTCTCTCCTTACTCATCCTCTCTCTGTTTAGGACGGTCATTGGTCAAGGAATCCACAAGAGGTGGCAGACCTTGTGTGTCTCTAAGTGTCTCAACCTATCTCTTCTCTACCCCCTCTTTTCTCTGTCTCCGGTGGACCACCTCTTTTTCCTCTCAGGTCTCCTCCTCTCTCACCAGTTCGGTCATTAGAGCGAGAGTCCATTTGAACCTATCACTTCAAACCCAAAAATTTACATGTTTTAACTGTTGTTTTTGGATTCTCGTTTCTAATTTTTAGATCTCATCTCCAACCTAAAAGTTTCTATGTTATAATTTCTTTTCGTCTTCCTTTTTCCTTCTTTCTTTTTTTTTAATAATTTTTTGTTTGTTTGTTTGTTTTCTTTTTTTTGTTTTGTGTGGTTGTTGGTAGGTTTCTCATATATACCACAAACGGAATTTTTTTTTTTTATCATTATTATCCAATATCTTTATTTTTAATCTCCTCTTTATCTTCTGAATTGTTAATTTTTTTTCAATCTTTTTTTTTTTTTTTTTTTTTTTTGTTTTTTCGTTTTTTTTTTTTTTTTTTTTTTCCTTACTAAAATTTTTATAATTTTTATATAGATCGGGAAGAGACTACAATACCCGGCACACCCGAGTGAAGGTTCCACCAAGGGAGACAAATTGAAGAAGACAAACGACCAAAAAATCCGAGTGATCAAGTCAGTGCGACACCCCTCCCCCCTACGACGTTTGTTTGTCGTCACAGCACACGTGTGGCGTAGAGTCGGGGTGAACTGGACAGGAAAGAGCGCCGCGTGTTTGGCGAGGCCGAGATGCTACGAGTCGGCCCTTGGCAGACCCCGGCCGGGATCCGACGCACGTGAAGGGGCCAGGTTCGACGAGTCCAAGCCGCGAGTCCGTCGGGAGTCTCCGTGTCTAAGTCGACCCTGACGCGAAACACGGGGAGGGTCCAGGCTCATCGAGTCCTCAAACCGATCGCGCTAGCGGCGCCGAACAGTGGAAAAGGCGGCGACGGCGAGTCGAGAGACCCACCTGGCGACCACGTGGGGCACTCCTTCTGACACTGACAGGTCGTGGGGGTCTTCAGAATCGTTTCCTCGGACGAACGTCAATCCATTCATTTCAGAGAGGCCCAGACGTTAACGGGGAAAGGTCAGGAATGCCGAGACCGACGGACAGGGGCCGCCCCCTACCAGACGTCGGCCGAAAAAGGCAAGGCAGGAAACAAGACACGAGCCAGGACCGCCACAGAATACAAGCTCGAAAAGCGCACCATCGATAGGGTGTCAGACCAAACGATCGGGTTCAATCTAGCAAGACCAACGCGCACCCCGCAAGGACGGGCTAAGAATGTTTCGAGACGTCGGGCGCGGAGGGCGCGCAGGGACGGGACGGGGGTGAAGGGTTACCGCCTACGTCCGCAGACACGACGAAAAGGCGACCCCCTCAATGATAACCCGAACATTAGACAACCAAAATTAATAAATAGATAAAAAGGAAGGACAATACAACGGGAGACACAAAGATTCCGAGTGGTGTCTGAGTCGTCCCTCTCACAAAGGACCACAAACCTTTGGAGAGAAGAAGTTTAAGGGAAGGGCCCTGCCCGAAGGGAAGGGCCCTGCCTCGAGGGAGGGGTGGAGGAAACAGAGGAAAAAGCAGAAAATAAAAAAAGGGATGGACAAAAACTTCTGTTACCAGACGAAAAGACCAACGGACTACAGGAGACGGTCGGATGTCTTCAACAAAACACCTCAAACCAGCCGCAACTTTACAAGAAAACTCCTTAAACACTCCCTCTTTCACCAGAAGGGCTGGATAAGGAGGCGGTAGAAAGGGAGAGCATTAGAGACGAAAAATTATACGACAGATCCAACCAGTATTGAAAGGAAGGTTCCTCATTCGCAGAAAATTAAAGTACCGACGTTAGTGGTAGACGTCACTAAAACCTCGGGTCTTTTTATTTCAGTCGGTGACAAAGGGGTAGATAAACGGTACTTTATTCTTCCTCCAGTAAAATTTATTATTCAGTCAACTTCTACCTGTATCTTCACTCCCATGTTTTATATAAACTCTTTGTCATTCATTTGGTTGAACGGTCTTGAGCACCTGAAAACAACTCCCGATTACCATATGAACTCTCAGATAATCTTAATTTCTTAAACCTGGATTAAGACACCTATTATTATTATCATTGTTAACGATTGAGACTAAAAATATGACGACACACTGTGTAACATGAATCACGAGATATAAATGATTGACTAAATTAGATATTCTTAAGATTATTAATAAAGGTAAAATATTTACTCATCTGATTCCGAGTCTTCCAACCTTAAAATGTCATACTTTATAAAATTCCTTATTCATGTTTCCATCATTACTCGTTCGATCTTTAGTGAACGAATAATATAGTTTTAACTATAATTAAATTTTACTGTTACTGAAAAATCAAGAAAAATACAGAGTTTTTTACAAACCAGAAGAGAAAACACAATATCTTGATACGATATCCTTTCTTGTAAAAGGTTCTCCAAGAAAACTAAAAACTTAATTAAAAGGACCTATCCTTGGTTTCTTCTTGTTTAATTTTCATTTAAAAACAAATTACTGGTGAAAATCACCTAAAATCACGTAAAAGTTATATATATAAAACCTCTAAGTCTAGGTATATAGTGAATTCAACAGTCTACCGGATACACCATAAGTTTATGACGTTTAATTATTAGATGGTCAAATCAACATGATGAAAAAACAAAAACAACTTTAACACGACACGATACGAATCAACGAGTCAGTACAGGCTGAGAAACGCTGGGGTACCTGACATTGGACGGACCGAGGAGACAGGTACCCCTAAGAGGTCCGTTCTTATGACCTCACCCAACGGCACGGGAGGAGGTCCCCTAGAAGGGTTGGGTCCCTAGTTTGGGTCTAGAGGACGTAACGTCCGACTTAGAAATGGTAGACTTGGTGGTCTCTCCGGGAAACAACTTTAATTTCTGTAAATTAACTATATATGATTTCTATATGAATAAGTTGACATACTTTCTATTACGACACTTTCATGACGTGAGTTATACGGTCGTTTAAACCTTTTGAGTCGTCACCGGTGTCCTGACCTTTTCCAGTCAAAAGTAAGGTTAGGGTTTCTTTCCGTTACGGTTTCTTACGAATTTGATGGCGTGTCAACGTGAGTAGAGTGT
>SJYO01018757.1:36361192-36508055 GCA_006410555.1 Capra ibex | reverse complement strand
AGACGAAACAACTGATACGGTTTCGGAAATTGACACACCTAATGTTATTTGACACCTTTTAAGACTTTCTCTACCCTTATGGTCTGGTGGACTGGACGGAGAACTCTTTAAACATACGTCCAGTCCTTCGTTGTCAATCTCGACCTGTACCTTGTTGTCTGACCAAAGTTTATCCTTTTCCTCATGCAGTTCCGACATATAACAGTGGGACGAATAAATTGAAGATACGTCTCATGTAGTTCTCTTTGCGACCTGACCTTCTTTGTGTTCGACCTTAGTTCTAACGGCCCTCTTTATAGTCATTGGAGTCTATACGTCTACTGTGGTGGGAATACCGTCTTTCACTTCTCCTTGATTTTTCGGAGAACTACTTTCACTCTCTCCTCTCACTTTTTCAACCGAATTTCGAGTTGTAAGTCTTTCGCTTCTAGTACCATAGGTCAGGGTAGTGAAGTACCCTTTATCTTCCCCTTTGTCACCTTTGTCACGGTCTGAAAAAAAACTCGAGGTTTTAGTGACGTCTACCACTAACGTCGGTACTTTAATTTTCTGTGAAGGAGGAACGTTCCTTTCAATACTGGTTGGATCTATCATATAAGTTTTCGTCTCTGCAATGAAACGGTTGTTTCCAGGCAGATCAGTTCCGATACCAAAAAGGTCACCAGTACATACCTACACTCTCAACCTGACACTTCTTCCGACTCGTGGTTTCTTAACTACGAAAACTTGACACCACATCCTCTTCTGAGAACTCTCAGGGAACCTGACGTTCCTCTAGGTTGGTCAGGTAAGACTTCCTCTAGTTGGGACCCTAAGGGAACCTTCCTGACTACGATTTCGACTTCGAGGTCATGAAACCGGTGGAGTAGACTTCTCAACTGAGTAACCTTTTCAGAGACTACGACCCTCCCTAACCCCCGTCCTCCTCTTCCCCGGCTGTCTCCTACTCTACCGACCTACCGGAGTACCTGAGCTACCTGCACTCAGACTCACTTGAGACCCTCTACCATTACCTGTCCCTCCGGACCGCACGACGTTAAGTACCCCAACGTTTCTCAGCCTGTGCTGATTCGCTGACTTGACTTGACTTGACTACCCCATTCTAAACAACTTATTCACTACTAACTTACTTACTATTTACCTTATTACAACTCAAAACGTTTCCTTTCATAAAAACAGTGAATGTTTTATTTCGTCTTATAAATAGTGAATATTTTTAGTATAAAAAGAAGTTTTTTACATGGATATTTGATGGAACGTAGGTTTAGTAAGTATAACTACCTTCCGGTAATATATCTTCCACTCTCTACATTTATTGTTTTTTCAGACGGTCGTTGATTATATAAAATGTTGTCTTGTTTCGTTGTGTTTTGTCGTTACGTTTCTGAATTCAAAATCTCAAATAGTTTAATCATTCGGGGTCCGAGGGGTTAGTCAGTTTTTATCTCAAACTTCATAATAGGACTATTGTATAACCTAAACTTAAGTAAAGATACGATATTATAAAATAATTTTACTTCAGTCAAAGGGGGACACAACGACATATGATTTCATTTTATATGAAAATGATATGTTTACTTTCCCCGTAACTTTGAGTAAGTTTACACTATGTAATCTCGACAGAAGTATCCTTAAAGAAGTTTAAACAGTGTAAAACACCGAACGAAATATAATTAAAAATAGATATAAAAACGGAAAATTTAATATGATATACTTTTACATGAGTAAAATAAAAAAACAGTACGGAACAAAGAATCAATCGTCATGAAGAATTTTATAACAGATCTATGCACAGAAAACGACTAAATAAGTAAATCTGTAAACAGCCAAAAACTTAAGATTCGTTATATGATTATATAAACAAAAAGATCGACATACTAAAATACAAAAAATTCTAACATCTTCTTATGACGTATCATGTTGAATTTTAACGGAAATCAAAGTTCATACACGTAAATATATATGTTCTTAAAAATTAAAGGGGCGTTTAGATCAAAATTTTAATACACTTTAAGTAGGTACTACTTTATGTTAAGGGGGGAGGGTTTAAAAGACCCATTAATCGTACGTAAAATACATTGGACTCCTAAAATATTTTAAAATACTCTTATGTCAATACAGTTTTATGTCTTTAAAGTATCTTGATGTATGACACTACAAAACAATTTTACTAAGTATAGAAAAACATTTACTTACTCACTTATTTTCCCTTTTAAAATCACAGTTCACTTATGGTAAAGTAGTCAAACCTTCAAATTACACGGACGTACGATTCAACGAAGTCAGGACAGACTGAGAAACACTGGGAGACTTGACATCGGGCGGTCCGAGGAGACAGGTGCCCCTAAGAGACCTCACCCAACGGTACGGGAGGAGGTCCCCAAGAGACTGGGTCCCTAGATTACGGACAGAGAATATAGAGGACGTAACCGTCCTCCCAAGAACTGGTGATCGCGGTGGACCCTTCGAAGGGAACCTTCAAATTACATTGGTGTGAGTTAAGGTTTTAACAACTAATATGAGTCTATTTCGAAAGTACAACGGAATTCGTTCGACATTTAATAAAATTCTATCAAATCACAGATTGTCTTTGTTGAAAGTCACATCTTTAATTGATATTTGATGACAATCCTATAAGAATGTACTGATACTATTTGTCCGTTGTCAGTGGAGAGAGACGATGGACAAACAAAATATCAATTGTTTCGGTTCCCCTTCTCCGAAAACTAATAAAACACAAACACACGGACGTGTATGGATTCCTTTTTTATTAGTGTCTAGGGTCACAGTCAAATTAATGCGCCAACTGAATTGATAATTAAGTTGTCGATCAGTGACTAGTGTTACACAATCATAAACATTTGGAGAGTCACCATTCCCACTGTTGTTTTATTACTATTTACATACACAAAAGGACTTCATCCCTTAATATACTTACTTGGTTCTACGAAACAATCATCCCAATAAAATTTAAATTTCTATACGTCGTATTATAAAATAATGAATTATCCGTACTGATATCTAAACTCCTTTTGCAAATTTCTGTTGTAAATTTCTGTTGGTACACATAAAAGTGTACCAATTAAGATGACAGATAAAATATTGGTTAAAATTTCTCTTATAAAAATACCAAAAAGTTTTCTGATTAAACAAAACATCTTTAGGACAGAATCGATAATAAAAAAATTAATGGAAAATCTTTAAGGGGTCAAACTTTTCGTCAATCTGATTAAGAGTAGAGATAGAACATTGGTCAAATAATTTTTCATTAAAAAAAGACAAGAAAGTTTTATGAAGTCTAAATAGATAATCTTTAGACTTTCTATTGTATAGAATGAAAATAGTTTACTAACTATCATTGAAAGAGAATACTAAATAAGAAGAATGACGATCTAAATTATTAGAAAGAAAAAACCGTACTAAAAAGTTCTTCCATAAAAGGGTTAAGAATACTTGAAACCATATATACAACACAGTGGTTTGTTCAGATGCGTTGGTTTTTTACTTTCGTAGATGTAATTAGACAATGTACGTAAAGAGTGTTCAATTATTTTACCAACATATACCCTACAAGTCTTTGCCCTTTCGATACCAAATCGTTTACAAAATTAGACAAAGTTTATTAAATCGTCCCTTTATACCATTTTTACTGTACTAATTACTGACTTTTACTAATTTTATAAAAGTGCAAGACAAAAATTACTGGCGATAGAATTCGAAGATGAGATTTTAAATATTGGTCATTTTATAATGTCCTTTTTATATAGTAAGTATTATATTAGGTGACCTTCAACACAAAATGGAATAGTTTAACATGAACGAAAAATCGGTTTTATCGTATTTAATTTTTCTTTAAAGTTGATTTTATATCGAAAACACGATGAGAACTTATGTAGGAAACTTCACAATTATAAATAATCCAATTCAAGTCGTATTTTCTTGATCCTAATAACAAAAGTCAATCCGTCCCATCGTAAAGTCAGTTATACAGTAAAAACGTAAATGAAAATGTTGATCCGTCTGGAAGTAGTAAACGTTTATTCAATAAAATCTCTCAAATTGATATTTACAAAAGACACACATATTTATCCACCGTTTATATTGATAATTAAAACCTCAAAACGGGTAACTAACATCAACAAGACAGAAAAAATAGGTCTCTATTACTACACATAAGTCGGAGACAGTATAAATGGATCTCCTTCAGAAAAATTAGGGAGTAAAACGAGAAAGTGACTCCAATACACATTTATGATGTATTTTACCGTTTACCTTTTTGCAGACAAACCAGATTTCTATGGTATGTAGAATTTGTTTGTGTAGTCAGACAGAAAACTTTCGTATCACCATCTTCAACACAAACCACCCTTTCCTCCTCCTACCTATTCTGGTTTCGTTTTTATACAACGTTCGATATACTTGGTCATAATTTAGGAGAATTTTTGACCTATTTAAAAAGACTAACACAGATGAATTCCGTTAGTACGGTGGGGGTAGGGATGTGACAAAGACAAAGAATTAAAGACAGTGGTGACCATATGGTAAAAATATTTTTGTATGTAACTAAAGACTAGTTTAGACTTCGATTAAAAATTAGTCTATAGTATCATATCAAAAAAACTTTTGGTAACTTAAATATTAAGGTATATTCTTTTTTATATAATTAAATAAAATTAATAAAGATTAAACTTTAAGGTGTTTTACCTTATATTATTGAAATTGAAGGATAGGATATTTCAGAAACCCCAATCTCCGGGACAAATTAAGATAATATAAATAGGGGCCGCGTTTCGTGTTTATCCAGTGTTCACTACTGGCTTATTTACAGATGCTTTGATTACGGTTTACTAATCAGAAATTAACGAATTTAAACCACCTGGTGTAAATAATACTTTTGGTTACATAAACCATAACAACGACTGTCGAACAGAAGAAAAACAATGTGGTAACAGGAACAGGAAAAGAGAGGAAAGGGAGAAACCAACCTAATTAATTTAAAAATGAGGAAAATTTTTTGAAGATCAATATTCAATTTGCATTCAAAAATAAATAGATGGATGGTCAATTGAAATTCTTCGGATAAACTGAAACACAAGGAACAATTATATCCCTTATACAATTTAAGATTTTGGAGGTAGACCAGGAGGGTTATATTCCTGAAATCATGAAACTAAACAGAGACTGGAGCCACGGGAATCCTCGAAGGGACCACCGAGTCTACCATTTCTTAGACGGACGTTACACCCTTTGGGTCCAAGCTAGGGACCAAGTCCTTCTAGGGGACCTCTTCCCTTACCGACGGCTGAGGACCCCAGTGTTTCTCGACCTGTACTGATTCGTTGATTGTGTGTTTGCGTGTGTGGACACGGGAATTCGACGGAAGTCAGACCTTAAAAACATTACAAAAGGTAATACAGAGACGAAAGAATTTTTAGTAAAGTATTCTTAAAATAATTCAATTAAACCTTAATTGATAAATTAAAATGGACAAATAAATGAGTAATGACAAAGAACACAGGACTAGAAAGAATCTAGACAAAAGTAAAACGATATCATGAGGAAATCCATAAGAAAGTCTTTACCAAAATCTATCGTTTAATACACTCCATGAAATATACATCTAATAAATGAGTATGTAGAGGACTATAGTTTTTCATGAGTTCCGTCTCTTACGTAACACGTCAAAAAGTTCAATCCTTCAACTACTCCTCTTGCATGCACCAAGATTCTAGAAACGCACACGAAGGTAATTCTCATCTGAAAAATAAACAGAAAATATACGACTTACGAAAATTTCCAAACTAAATTTTAATTAATATTGAATAAACGATTCTTAAAAAGAGAACCTCCTTTTTTTCTTGAACAGTGTATAGTATGTCAATTTTATAGATGAAGTTATTTATCAATTATTTGTAGAAAAGATATTTTGTTTATACGTCATAACTATAGGTCATACAAAGGTCGTTTATGGGTCATACAAGGTACACCTTGTATAATGTACGTTATGAACCATTTTACATAATTTTATACGTAAGAAAGTACAATATCAAATTTAAACCGGAAAAATTGAGACCTCAAAATTCTTATAAAATTTTGATTTATATACATTTCATTTTAAATTTCTAGACAATAATAGTAGAAACTAGTCTAACCTCATGTTCAACATGTTGAAAAATTTATGGTAATAGATAAAACCCCATGAATCGACTCAATTGTTGTACAATGTCATTAAGTTCTCTGTTCTCCCAAAGTGAAACGAAAAAAATGAAGTGTTTCTAATTGTACCGTTTCTTGAAAGTCCAGTCAAAACAAAATTCACTTCCTTGATAGATAAAACGTCTATATACAATAAAATTACATCTGACATAAAAGACTATAAAAAGTCAGAATAGAGTAATAAAGATGAAAACCCAAATAAACACATTCTGATAACATCTCGATTACCAACCGTCCTAATATCATGTTGTAACCATAGAGTAAAATTTTCGTAAGTCTCTCAATCAAACTGTGTTGTTTCTTATATCAAACTTTTACTTCCCGTTTCTTGTTTCCCTTCATCTCCTTTTTAAACCGTCACACTTATTTATTTTTATTTTATGTATTTTTATTTCCGACTTATCAGACGTGTAAAATTTCTGAATTCAAAAGGACCTTCAATCGGAAGGTCTTTTTGACATGGTCAAATATGAGAGTGGTTAACATATTTCATAAGAAAAAGACCAATGTGACCGGTTGAGAACTCAAAATGGTAGAAGGATAAAAGAAATGATTAGGCTATCCACTTTTCATCCTAGTGTAACAAAATTAAATGTAAAGATTACTGATCTCTCTCACTTGTAAGAAGAAGAATACATAATAAATAGTAAACATTAAGAGAAGACTTAACAAATAATTGACACACACACACACACATACACACAGACATACACACACATACCGACCTTCATTCTCGTCCCGAACTCAGTCTGTCTGGTAGTAAATATAGGACCGAGACAGAAAATTCGAAACACGTAAAACCCCGTTCATTACATTATAGAGAGTCGGGTCAAAGAAGTAAACATTTTGTTCTTATGAATATTATGGATACAGTTACAATACTCCTGATTTATTTTATTATATATCAATTTAGGGAGTAGTTCACAATCCATGTGTAATCACTACGATAACGACTAATAATTTTCCTATTACGTGAATTATAAAAAGGGTTAACTAACGAACTACAAATTGAAATTCTAAAAAAAAGGAGATGTCTTTAAATTTTTTAAAATAATCATCGTACAGTTAGAAAAGAAAATATAACAAATGAAACCCTAATACAATTCTTTTAACAAGAAGTGTGGGATATGATATCTTTATACTACCTTCATAAAAACTTACACTGACTCGATATTTAACTTATTAATTAAAATCACTGAGTCTGATTCTTCCATCTGACTATTATACTAAAAAGTAAAGAAACCCTTTTACAATTGAAAATGAGAACAACTTTTTTAAGTCTTTTGTAATTAAGTGTATAAATTGTTTAATAATAATCAAAAATAGAAAATTTTTCTGAAACTGTTATGTAAGGGGACCTAATAAACATATAAATCCTTCCCGAATGAAATATGTTATGGAAACACAGGTAATCTTTTACCACGACAGGAATCCAGTTACTCACTCTATTTCGGGGGAAGAGATAGGAGATAAGGTACATCGACTCACTGAAAAGCTCCAGTCACACTCATGTGTCCGAACCCTCTCTCCCTTCGTACTCGACCTCAAAGGTGTATTGAGAAGGTGGTCTAAGGAAAACGTGACGAGTCTAAAATGGCACAATAGGCTACCGGTAAAGGTACAATAGTATTTTACCGAGTCTAATTACTTTAGTCTAATTAAAACTCCTTAATTACTGACTAAATAGATTTTGGTGAGCGTATTAAGTTAACCTACCTCATTGGAGAATATGACCATGAAAATATTTTTTGTTCTCTTTGGAAAAATAAACTTATAACGCCCGTTTTTTATTCTCTCGTCATCATGTTTCGTATGTCGGGAGTTAATAAGATGGGACTAATACTTAAGTCACACAATTCCCAACTAAGGAAGGAGGGTCATTTATCACAACAATTACTGGGTAGACTCCGGTACAGAAAAACTTACAAAAAGAACAATGCCCTTTTAACTATCCATACTACAACGCAGAGGTCGTCTACACGAAACGTCTTCAGAATGGGAGAGTGATGCGAATTAGTAGGTACCACGAGGAGAGAATGAAGATAAAAGAAGACATCGGATAATAAGTACTTAGAAAGAACGATTGGAACATTGGTAAAAATGAAACAAGAAACCTTGAGAGTAAGGTAATACTTATGTAAGATTAAATAGAAGTTCAGAGAAGTCTTTTACAGAAGAAGTAAAAGAACGAAACTCTAAACCGAGACAGGGTTCCAAAAAGAACGTTGACGTTAAAAAGGAGGTGGGGAGTTCCGTCATAGTCATTGTTAGGAGTAATGGAAGAAGTTTCGGAGTCAAAAAGAAAGCGTACAATTCTTGAGGAGAAAACTCCAAACGGTAGAATAAGTCACTGAATCGTGCGTGTCAAGTCAAGTTAAGTCAATGAGTTAACACAGGCTGAGAAACACTAGGGTACCTGACGTCGTACGGTCCGGAGGGACAGGTAGTGGTTGAGGGTCTCAAATAAGTTTGAGTACAGGTAACTCAGCCACTACGGTAGGTTGGTAGAGTAGGAGACAGTAGGGGAAGAGGATGGCGGAAGTCAGAAAGGGTCGTAGTCCCAGAAAAGATTACTCAGTCAAGAAGCGTAGTCCACCGGTTTCATAACCTCAAAGTCGAAGTTGTAGTCAGGAAACTTACTTGTGAGTCCTGACTAGAGGAAATCCTACCTGAACAACCTGGAGGAACGCCAGGTTCCTTGAGAGTTGTCAGAAGAGGTTGTGGTGTCAAGTTTTCGTAGTTAAGAAACCACGAGTCGAAAGAAATATCAGGTTGAGAGTGTAGGTATGTACTGATGACCTTTTTGGTACTGAAACTGATCTACCTGCAAACAACCGTTTCATTACAGAGACGAAAAATTATACGACAGAACCAACCAGTATTGAAAGGAAGGTTCCTCGTTTGTGGAAAATTAAAGTACCAACGTCAGTGGTAGACGTCACTAAAACCTCGGGCGGGTTTTATTTCAGACAGTGACAAAGGTGACAAAGGGGTAGATAAACGGTGCTTGACTACTCTGGTCTATGGTACTAGAAACGAAAGACTTACAACTCAAAATTCGGTTGAAAAAGTGAGAGGAGAGAGTGAAAGTAGTTCTCCGAGAAATCAAGAAGAAGTTAAAGACGGTATTCCCACCACAGTAGCCGTATAGACTCCAATAACAATAAAAAGGACCGTTAGAACTAAGGTGGGACACGAAGTAGGTCGGGTCGTAAAGAGTACTACATGAGACGTATATTCAATTTATTCGTCCCACTGTTATATGTCGGAACTGTATGAGGAAAGGGCTAAACCTTGGTCAGACAACAAGGTACAGGTCAAGATTCACAACGAAGGACTGGACGTATGTCTAAAGAGTTCTCCGTCCAGTCCACAAGACCATAAGGGTAGAGAACTTCTTAAAAGGTACTAAACAATACTAGGTGTGTCAGTTTCGGAAATCGTATCAGTTATTTCGTCTTTATCTACAAAGAGACCTTGAGAGAACGAAAAAGCTACTAGGTCACCTACAACCGTTACTCTAGAGACCAAGGAGACGGAAAAGATTTCGTCGAACTTGTAGACCTTCAAGTGCTAAGTACATAACGATTTCGGACCGAACCTCTTAAAACTCGCAATGCAATGATCGTACACTCTACTTCCGTTAACACACCATCAAACTTGTAGGAAACCGTAACGGAAAGAAACCCTAACCTTACTTTTACATGAAAAGGTCAGGGTACCGGTGACGACTCAAAAGGTTTAAACGACCGTATAACCCACGTCGTGAAAGTGTCATAGTAGAAAATCCTAAACTTTATCGAGTCGATCTTAAGGTAGTGGAGGTGATCGAAACAAGTATCACTATAAAGGATTCCGGGTGAACTGAAGTGTAAGATCCTACAGACCGAGATCCACTCACTAGTCTGACAGCACTAATAGACCCAGTACTTCTAGAAAAAACATGTCAAGAAGACACATCAGAACGGTGGAGAAGAATTATAGAAGATGAAGACAATCCAGGTATGGTAAAGACAGGAAATAACACGGGTAGAAACGTACTTTACAAGGGAACCATAGAGATTAAAAGAACTTCTCTAGAGATCAGAAAGGGTAAGATAACAAAGGGAGATCAAGAAACGAACTAGTGACTCCTTCCGAAAGAATAGAGAGGAACGACAAGAAACTTTGAGACGTGAGTTTACCCATATAAAAAGGAAAAAAGGAAACGGAAAGTGAAGAGAAGAAAAGTGTCGATAAACATTCCGGAGGAGTCTGTTCATAAAACGAAAAAATGTAAAGAAAAGGAACCCCTGCCAGAACTAGGGATGGAGAACATGTTACGATGTTTGAAGGCAGGTTTCAAGTAGTCCGTGAGATAATCTAGATTAGGGAACTTAGATAAAGAGTCAAGGTGACATATTAGCATTCCCTAAACTAAATCCAGTATGTCGCCAAAAGAGATGAAAGAAGTTAAATTCAGACTTAAACTGTTATTCCTCAAGTAATAGACTCGGTGTCGGTCGAGGGTCAGAACAAAAACGATTGACATATCTCGAAGAGGTAGAAACCGACGTTTCTTATATTAGTTAGACTATAGTCATAACTGGTAGACCACTACAGGTATACATCTCAGAAGAGAACACAACAACCTTCTCCCAAAAAAGATACTGGTCACATTTTAAGATAATCGGAAACGGGACGAAGAAAGACATGAGGTTCCGGTTTAAACGGACAGTGAGGTCCACAAAGGACTGAAGGATGAAAACGTAAGGTCAGGGGATATTACTTTTCTTGTAGAAAAAACCCACAATCAAGATCTTCCAGAACATCCAGAAGTATCTGACAAGTCGAACTCGAAGAAGTCGTAATGACCAGACCCGTATCCGAACCTAATGAGACTATAACTTACCAAACGGAACCTTTACTTGTCTCTAGTAAGACAGTAAAAACTCTAACGTGGGTTCATGACGTAAAACCTGAGAACAACTGATACTACCAATGAGGTAAAGAAGATTCCCTAAGAACGGGTGTCATCATCTATATACCTGCACTCAGACTCACTTGAGGCCCTCTACCACTACCTGTCCCTCTGGACCGCACGACGCTAAGTACCCCAGCCTTTCTCAACCTGTACTGACTCGCTGACTTGACTTGACTTGACTCAATTTAAGTGGGTAAGGTCAGGTAAAATCAAGCGACTAAGGATTTTACAGCTACAAAGGAGAACGATAGAGGACAAACTGGTGAAAGTTAAACGGAACTGAGTACCTGGATTTCTCGTTATAACGAGAAATGTTGTAGCCTTAAAGGAAGGTAGTGGTCAGTGTAGGTGTTGACCCACAATAAAAACGAAACCGAGGTAGAGAAGTAAGAAAGACCTCAATAAAGAGGGGACTAGAGGTCATCGTACAACCCGTGGATGGCTGGACCCCTCAAGTAGAGAGTCACAGGATAGAAAAACGGAAAAGTATGACAAGTATCCCAAGAGGTCTTATCTTATGACTTTACCAAACGGTAAGGAAAGGAGTCACCTGGTGTCAAAAAGTCTTGAGAGGTGGTACGGGGTAGGTAGAACCCACTGAGATGTACCGTACCGAGTATCAAAGTAACTCAATCTGTTCCGACACCAGGTACACTAGTCTAACCAATCAAAAGACACTAACACCAAAGGTCAGACAGACGGGAGACTCCCTATTCCTATTCTTCGAATACTTTCGAAGGACTACCCTCTCTGACTGATTCCCCCTTTGACACAGAACAAGACTACCCGCCCCGGTACGAGTCATTGAGAAATTAGGTTAAAAGACAAGAACCCACCTCGACACAAGGGAGGGACAATAAATGGACCCCGAAGGGACCACCGAGTCTGATTTCGTAGACGGACGTTTCACTTCAGTGAGTCAGGACAGGTTGAGAAACGTTGGGGTACTGACATCGGATGGTCCCAGGAGACAGACACCCTAAAGGGTCCGTTTTTATGACCTCACCTAACGGTAAAGGAAGAGGTCCCCTAGAAGGGTTGGGTCCCTGACTTGGACACAGAGGGCGTAACGTCCGTCTGTGAAATGTCAGACTCGGTGGTCCTTTCGGTCCTTTACCGGATTTCTCACATCGAGTATGACCAGTATTAAATGACTTGTGACTAGTAAAGATCGACAATGATAAACACAGGAAAAATTGTTTACTAGATTCATCTCTATTTCTCTAATTGAACCTTACTTACTTACATCCTCAACATAAACGACGGGACAGACCAAAATTGGAAAGGGTGTCCACTTGAACGACCTTTGGAAAAATGTGATACCGTAAACCCAGGACAAACAATCTTGACGACGGTAACCTTGGAGGGGAGGGAAAACATCGTATAAACTATAAGTCTGGAGTAAGAGTAAAACAAAGTTGTTGAACCCTTACAAAACCCATGAGTAACATATCCAAAAGTTAATTGACCCGAAAACTTTATTTATGTCAAGTCTGTGTGTCGCATGATAAAAGTCTATGTCACATATGACGTAAATTCAGGTAAAAAGGATGAATGGATTATTACCGTGAACATGTTCATTCTCTATATAGATCACTTGTTTACCCACAAGGATCGAGACCTATACGGTACCTCCGAAATTAAGAAAAAATAATCACTGAAATTTTTTTTAGAGAGGGTTTACGAACCTCCTTACCCTTGTACTCGAAAGGTGTCCCTTTAGAATGAACATAACAAAGAAAAATACATTCAAAATAGATTGACAGATAAGACACCAATTTATTTTATACAGGAGAGATACCAATGGTCACATTGGAAACATGTGTACGATGGGTACTAAGAGTCTAGAGGAAGAATTTTAGGGTGTATGTGTTTACTTACGTTTAAAACATGAGAAAATGGAAACTTTTTAAACACTCCTAGTGATATAGGAAAACTAGTAATCTAATCGTTTACGAATTGAAGAGTGTTTTAAGGGGAATTTTCTATAAATTGATAAACATCAAAAGTTTATAAGCTTGTATGTACGGAAAATCTTTCTGTCTTATATACATATACTAATAATTACTTTCTCTTCTCTCTTAATAACGATGTGGTATTAGATAACGAATACAGTAACATTTGATCTAATAAATATTATATATAAAACACAGATGTACATATAAACACACACAAGTGAACGAGTCAACACAGGCTAAGAAACGTCGGGGTAACAGACATCGGGTGGTCTGAGGACACAGGTACCTTAAAGGGTCCGTTCCTATGACCTCACCCAACGGTAAAGGAAGAGGTCCCCTTGAAGGACTGGGTCCCTAACTTGGACTCAGACAACACAGAGGACGTAACCGTCCACCTAAGAAATGGTGATCGCGGTGGACCCTTCGGGGTGTAAATATAAATTATATATGATTTATATATTGTACATTATATATTATGTACATACGTATACTCACTCACTTTCAGTGAGTTAACACACACTGAGAAACCCTGGGGTACCTGACATCGGACAGTCTGAAGCGACAGGTACCCCTAAGAGGTCCGTTCTTATGACCTCACCCATCAGAAAGGGAAGACGTCCCCTAGAAGGGTTGGGTCCCTAGCTTGGGTCCAGAGGTCGTAACGTCCACCCTAAGAATTGGTAGACTTGGTGGTCCCGTATATGTATATGTATTTTGTCTCCTACATTAAACAGTACTAAGCTAAAATATTCTTGTCTCATAATCGTAGACTTTTTCCTTGTAATTTCTACCACATTAGGTTGTGAGTACACTTTTACTATGTATGAATCTTTCCATCGTGCACCTAAAGGGTTCCAGAGTACACCTTTTTGGATCGAATCTTAAGCCCCGACACAAGTACTATGGTAATGACATCAGTATAAGAGTAAGTTAAGGTTTCGGAAAATTAAAATTACAGTATCAGTGATAACAATCACACACACAAACACACACGCTCTCTCTCTCTCAGAGTCGGAAAAGGTAATAAGGATAGGTCATTAAACCGTCTAAAGGAAATTTGTTCACAGTAGTTAAATCCTCGTCCGACTACTCTATAGTGACTTCGATTACTCTTTTTTTTTTTAATCGCACAAAGAATAGTGACTTTTACAAGTTATCGGAGGGATCATGGATGTTATACAACACATAAAAAAGTAGAACGTCGGAGTCATCTTCTTATTCACCAATGAACTAAAACGGAAATGGACACAAGAAGCAAGACGAATGACACCCGAAACTTTAACATACGGCACAAGTTTCCAAAGACTCATCGGGTTTCACTTTCACTTTCAGTGAGTCAGGACAGACTGAGAAACTCTGGGGTATGCGATATGTCAAGTATCTTAAGAGGTTCGTTCTTATGACCTCACCCATCGGAAAGGGAAGAGGTCGTCTAGAAGGGCTGGATCCTTAGTTTGGCCCCAGAGAACCTAATGCCTGTCTAAGAACTGGTCGACTCGGTGTTCGCTTCGGGGGTTCATCGGGTTCTGGTAGGATTAATTGACCTATCCGAATTACCCTAACTCTTACTACAAAGCTATTGACACGGAAAAGTAATTCGTTGTAATAATTCTCATGTCGATCGAGACAAATTAATATGATTACGACCATGGGTGAGGAAAACTCCTTAAATCACGAGACATAGACGTTTCATCGTGGACTGTCAACGAGTTGATAACTACAGAGAAAACCTCTTCTTTTACTGTTGGGTCAGGTCATCAGAACGAAACCTTCTAGAGTACTTGTCTCCTGGACCATTCGATGTCAGGTACCCCAACGTTTCTCAGCCCGTACTGAATCACTACTTCGTTGTTGTCTATAGAGAAATTTAAAGATTTTACGGGAAAAGGGATGGAAGGTCTGTTCCATGTAAACAAGTTTATAGTCTGCTACGAAAAAATTACGTAATTAAGAAAGAAAATTTATAGTTTACAACATTGCCTAACCCGTGAATTATACATACCACCTTACAACTGAGTCCGGGACGGGATTGACCTACCCAAGAAATTTATACTAAGGTTTCTCCTCTATACTCTAAAAACCTTGATCGTTTAGACTAATATAGTAGGAAAATGGGTCTCCAAAAGTCACCGAAGGGAAACCGATGTAGAGAAAGGTAGAACCGGATTTTACCTTTCCGAAAGTACTAGACCGGGAGAAAGACAGGTATAAATTCCGTTTGAGTCTCATTGTCCAGTTCCTTCCAGAGACCGAAATTTGACTTTGGGCCTCCTACTCATCCTCTCTACATCCGTTCCCTCCCCTTCCGAACTTACTCTTATAAGGGTTCTTTATCTTACTCTGAGTCACTTCCAGGATGACGACGACGTTTCAGCGGAATCAGCACAGGCTGAGACACGCTGGGGTATTTACCGTCGGATGGTCCGAGGGGGTAGGGACCTTAAGAGGTCCGTTCTTGTGACCTCCCCCAGCGGTAAAGAAAGAGGTCACGTACTTTCACTTTTCACTTTCACTTCAGTGACTCAGCACAGACTGAGAATCGCTGGGGTACCTGACGTCGGGTGGTCCGAGGAGGCAGGTACCCTAACACGTCCACTCTCACGACCTCACCCCACGGTGACGGAAGAAGCACGTCCGGGACTCCATTCTAATTTGTATCGTTGGGGGACAATAGAAAGAATCGGAGCCAACAAGTAGACTTGGTAACAACAACAACAAGTCAGAGAGTCAACACAGGCTGACAGACGTTGGGACACCTGACGTTGTACGGTCCGAAGGTACAGGAAGTGATCGAGGACCTCAAACGAGTTTAAGTACAGGTAACTCAGTCACTACGGTAGGTTGGGAGAGCAGGAGACGGCGGTGGAAGAGGAGGACGGGAGTCAGAAAGGGTTGTAGTTCCAGAAAAGTTCACTGAGTCGAGAAACGTAGTCCACCGGTTTTCCTAACCTCGAAGTCGAAGTCGTAGTCAGGAAGGTTACTTATAAGTCCCAACTAAAGGAAATCCTAACTTGGTATCCGATTTCTTTTTTTCTAAACTTAGGGATAAAAAAGTCAAAAGACTTTCTACCATGTATTACTTCCGGTGAAGTCTACGAATCCTCTCCGACTACTGTGACGTCACCCACGGAACCTAACCCGGGAGACAGACCCAAAAGTCCGAATTGATAGAGACCAACTCTCTCCGACACTCATACCTCCTAGTGGTGTGACTGTCTAGTGTTTAGGCATTCGGAGAAAGGACTAAACCTCTAATGGGGTAGTAGAGTAAAATAGAGGTCAGACGAACCGTTAGAATCTTTAAATCACTGTCCGTAGACCACGAAAATTGGGGGATACAAAAACGTTTGAGTTCATGGACTTCGGTGACGGTATGGGACACAAAGCGATCAAAAGGACACGAACCGGATCATTATGAAGGTCAGGAGAACGGAGAGGTAAATCTGGGACATATGTACTACGAAACGTCAGATGGACTTATGTGACACGTCGGTGTGATAAGGGTCACCGTGACCTCTATCTCTTAACCCCAGATTTTCTACTCCTTACAGGTGTGTCGGCACTTTGTCTTAAGGAACAAGCTATCGTCGTAAGATGGAGATTTAGGACGACCATAAGTCCTCTCTCTTTCAGAACCTGGTAATTTATGGACCTTTACTTTCTTCTCGAAGGATAGGTCACAGGTCGAGTCAGGGATATTGGGAAGAATTCTATTTGTGATAATAGGTCTTGAACCGTGACTCCCGACGAGACGCCTACTTACAGTGTCGGACATTTCGATGAGTCTCTGTTCGATTCATAAGCCGTTCTAAACAGCGTCGAAAAGGACGGCAACTTAGGGAGAAGGATAAAGACTACGGATAAATAACACCTTGAGACAACCGATAGGGAAACGATAGACGGGTATTAGACTAAAAGATTTAGTGGATTTAGACAATAGTCTAAAAAAAAAACTTTTACATTTAGACGGTACAGTAGGGAGACGGGTCTCATAAGTTACCCAAAGGTGACCGACATCTTATTTTAGAGAGAGGGAAACGTATTGTTCCTTCCAGAAAGTTCTGGACCTAGGGAGAGACAGGTTCCACTGTAAGAAGAGAGGGGTGAGACTGGGGATTGTTAAATATAGAATATTTTGGACTTGACTAAGGGTGTCTTACCTTAATACACAACAAAACCGACAAAGACCCGAAGGGTCCACTGTGATCACTATTTCTTGGGAGGACGGTTACGTATCCTCTATATTCTCTGTGTCAAAGCTAGGGACCCAGCCCTTCTAGGGGACCTCCTCCCTTCATAAGTACAGATCTCTTAGGATACCTGTCTCATCGGACCGTCCGAAACCAGGTGTCCCCAACATTTCTCAGTCTGCATTGACTTCCCTCAATCGTACGTACGTACGTGTACCGACAAAGACCCGGAAACGTGTGTGTCACGTGAGGGAACCTTATCTGAAAATTAAAGGGTCATTCTATCCGTATACTTCCTTCCGATAAAGATGATCTGAAAACACGGAGACATTTTCGTAATAGAATGAAATAACACTAATGAACGGTCAGAGGTAAGAGAAATATTCCAAAAACTCCTACTTAGATGTAGAAAAGTACCATAAAATGGGAGTCGGAGACCATCTCACCATTTGTGTAGGTAAGTGATTTATAAATGACGAAATCGTTGTTCTCCTTCTCACCATTTGTCTGTCCGTCCCAAGGACTAGAAGTCCGTAGATATAAGATCACACATATACACAGACCGTGATTTGGTCATTTGGTTATTTCTACTACTGTAGACTATTCTCGTCTCCTGTACCCTTCCTAGTGTACCATCCCTTACCACAACATCCCTTCCTCCGTGATTAAATCTATCCTAAAGATCCTTTCGGAGTGATTCCTCCTCTATAAACTCGATTCCAGACTTCATACTCTCAGGTTTGTTTCTCAAATTCCCTTACAATATTCGTCTCCTCTTTCGTTTATATTACTGTTTATATTATTCGTTACTTAAACTATACAATCCCTTTGACTTTCTTCTGGTTACACCAACCTCGTGTTACACCTCTCACCAAGTTCTACACAAACCTCAAGGGGCCACCGTATCACCACTCCTTAGACCAGAAAGTCACGGAAGGATATTCGACACGTCACACCGGTTTTTTTTCTCTCTCAACCCACCCTCAACCTACTACATGTGAAAACAGATGGAACTTTATAGAGATTAACCTACACAGTCCAGACCAGATTAATACGTGTCGGTGACATAACCTCTTCCCCAGCCGTCTTCTACTCTACCAATCTATCGTAGTTGTCTGAGTTACCTGAACTTAAACTCGTTTGAGGTCCTCTATCACCTCCTCTCCCTTCGGACCTCACGACGTCAGGTACCCCAACGTTTCTCCACCTGTGCTGAATCACTGACTTGTTGTTGCCATAGTCAGGAGAAGTAGAAGGTTGTATCGGAATCCTAGGTGAAGAGGGGTCATGACAAGGGTGGTCCGGGGTTTAGTGACGATATTCGTACATTTTGTATAGGGAGGAACCAAAATAAATACCTTAAAGTGGTCTAGACCTTTGTAATGCCCTTAGTTGAACCGAGATTGCAAAGTAGAAGACTCGACCGGAAACTGCCCTCAGTATAGTGTTACTTAAGTCCTACCACAATTGTCACTAATGTCTCCTTGTCCTGATTCGTGCCCAGTCTCTAAAGATTCATTATGGTTCTTACCCTTAGGAACGTAAACAAGGACCGAAAACAGAAGTAGACTTGGTCGTTGTACTTTTTCCTTTCTTTTTGAGGTATTGGTCAAGTGCGACGTGGGATCGTCTTTCAATCTCATCTCGGTCACGTCTCTAGTGCTCACTTGAGATCTTTAGAATGATGCGAAAAGTCTCTACCGTTACCTTAACAAAAACAAAATAATTTTGTTGACGAGTATAATTACTCGTTACTTCCTTCATTGACGACTAGACTTCAGAGATTTTCCGAAGTCTTATCATCACTTCACCTGATGTGTAAGAAGGTCGACGACGACAAGTGTTGTGAGAACTGTCAATTTTATGTAGTGTGTAAGAGAACAGGAAAATTACATTTGTAAATGACGAATTTCACCTGATATCTTAGTTTGGTTTTATCTTCCTACGTCTGACTATAAAGTCTCCACTTCGATTTGTGCTCTGATTTAATTTATTTTCATTAAACGTTAGATTGAGTATCAATGTATAACATGTAATATGACACAAACAGGGACCCTTTCTAATTTGTCTCCCGAAAGTAACGAACGAAATAAAAATGTTGGACAATGGTCTTCCCCTAAAGGATGTCTCGTCCGTTTTAAAACTCAATCTTATTTCAATCCTTTTTTACCTTTTACAAAATTCCATTCCTATCCGAGGAACTCCGACTAAAAGAAGACACGAACTCGTAACAGATCTCAGTCCCTTTATTACGGTACAGACCAAAAACAACAACAACTAGAGGGGTCCTTTTTGAGTTGGAGGAAGAAAGAGAGGGGTAACCGTAGACCGGGTACGGAAATGGAAGTTGAGAATGTTGAAGAAAGTTTAACATAATTTAAACTTCTGTTTCTTGGAAGTTTACTGGGTGTAAACTTAGGACCCGGATGAAGACCCGACTGAACTCATTCTATACCTAAAAAAAAAAAAAATTCTATATTTTAAAACGAATTTTTAGGGTCAACAATTTTTACACCGTAAGATATTTTACAATCTGGGATATTCTTTAAGACCATAGGAACTTGAATAATCATCAAAATGGGACTTTCCTTTTTAATATCTATTTATATCTAAGTTTAAACAAGTGAAAAGACAGAACGAATTCTAAAGGTACGTGTTGTGTATTTAAATAGTTTGAGGAAAGGACCACTGTCATGTAGTAATCTAATGAAGTCACTCATAAGTCCTCTAAAATTAGAATACTCAGTATTTTAAGAAAATAAGGGGTTTCTTAAAGGACACAGACGGACCTTAAAGTGCAGAAACATCAAAATCGCCCTGAGGAACTTCGTCAATGAAAGATTTACTGACATAAGAACTTCAGACATACATTATGGACCCTCCGGCCCAGTGTCTAACTCAGGACAAAAAGTTCTTTTAACTTTTTACTTAGGGAAAGTGACGGAATCAAGACCACTAAAATAAGTCTTTAAAAGGATTTAAAAAATTGGAGAAGGAAAGTACTACCTCCATAAAAGTGAACGACGTATACGTCAGCCAAGGGTTGTAATCGGAAAACACGGGTGCATCCGGACAAAAACAAAGAAAGACACGTATAGGAGGTCACTGACCTATAATCACGTAACGACCGGACAGGGTAGTCCAAAAGTAGTGAGTGAACCACATTTCCTTTTCCTCTATCTCAATGTTTATATATCCTGGCAAATCGTTAACTACTCTTTACGGAAACCTATAGGGAAAAGGAGGAGAAAAAAAAAAAAAAAATTCGAGAAAAACTTCTTCCACTTTCACTCCAATATCACCTTTCGGTCTTAGGAACACACAAGGGTAAATTTTCCAGGTCCCTTCACTTCTACTATGAAAAACTGTACACTCAAAGTCTTTCAGAATGACTAATAACGATTATGTGTGAAGCGAATACACTTCTCGAAGTAGACGTACACGTACAGAAACACACAAAATTTTCTATTACGGATTGACGTAAGACTATTATTTACCGTCGACTTGTTCGTGCCTCCTCTGACTTACGCAGACTTGTATGACAAACCGTTCTAAGTAGATCGGATCCTGTTTGTTTTTCACCTTCCGAGCACTTGTGACTGAGATCGTTTATTTAATAAGTCGTCAACTAATGATCCTTCAGAAAATAATCTATAGTCATACAAACCACTATACAAAACAATTTTGTTTAGATCTTAAAATAGGTTTTTCGATCCTAGAATATATTATAAACGAAATACCGATGAAAGAGTAAAAAGTTGTTTCCCGAAATTTTTAAAAATTTAGTTATTTTCTTCTATTTTCTTATATGTGTAGTCTATTTACAAAATGAACCAACTAATCATATAATGAATAAAGATCTCGTCTCTTTTTTCAG
Organism: Capra ibex; assembly: GCA_006410555.1. Taxonomy (NCBI): domain Eukaryota; kingdom Metazoa; phylum Chordata; class Mammalia; order Artiodactyla; family Bovidae; genus Capra; species Capra ibex. The sequence continues at coordinate 36,486,851 of SJYO01018757.1, read as the reverse complement.
TTACGTCATTAATGAAAGACAAGTGATATACACTTTTATATTCAGGAACCTTACATCGTGTGTAATAGTAACGTATTAGATATAGGTATACGACAAATATTGTTCGACTTTACAATCTGGGTACTCTTTTCTTGGTCTAAGACCGTGTCCTGTCAAAACACCATTCCTTTCTACTTACCTAAGGTTTTTTTTTTTTTAAAAAAACAATTTTCGAACTACAAAGGTGTCAGTTTATTCTCTTGACTTTACCCCCAAAATCTCTACATATAATTGTGTTTGACTGTATACTTTGTCAATTAAGGAAAGAAGTAGACGTAAAAGGAGACCGAGAAGATTCGGACTGAATCCATTGACTTGACTGAGTATGGCAAGAATCGTCCATCTCCACCCTTGTTTCTACAGACCGTGACATCGGGAACGGGGTGGGGGAACACACCGGAAAGAAAGTATCGACAAAAGAGATTGTCAATCTCCGTCTAGACACGGTGAGCCACTACGGAACCAACCTCGAACGACCGAATTGTCAACATAAAACGATTGCTACGATCCTGATGCACAAACTACCGGTCACACCCATAAAAGTATGACACTTTTTCCGGAAACAGGTTTGTAAATAATGAGTGAAGTGGGAAAGAATTTATTTAAACTCTATTCCTCTAACCACTTATACTCTTACTGAGTTATTTTTTTAGATAAACCTCGTGTAATTTTACCGGTAATAATTTTCTTTTTTTTTTTTCTTTTATTGTTCACAACCTCTTCTACACCCCTTCAATCTTACGGACTTGTAACAACTACTCTTACATTTTACCACGTGGGTCACATCTTTTGACATACCTTCAAGGAGTTTCTAATTTGTATCGTTAAGGTGAAGACCCGTATATGAGTTTTCTTAACTTTTGTCTCTAACTTGTCTACAAACATGTAGGCACAAGTATCGTCGTAATAAGTGTTATCGGTTTTCCCCCTTTGTTGAGTTTACAGGTAACCTCCTTCTTACCTATATGTTTTGTACCATATATGTGTTTAATCTTAGAATCAGAATTTCTCCTTACTTTAGACTATGTACGATGTTATACCTATTTAGAACTTATGTAATAGTCAAGTCAAGTCAGTGAGTCAGTACAGGCTGAGAAACGCTGGGGTACTTGACGTCGTGGGGTCCGGAGGGACAGGTAGTGGTTGAGGGCCTCTAGTGGGTTTGAGTACAGGTAACTCAGCCACTACGGTAGGTCGGTAGAGTAGGAGACAGTAAGGGAAGAAGAGGACGGGACTTAGGGAGGTCGTAGTCTCAGAAAAGGTCACTCAGTTGAGAAGTGTACTCCACCGGTTTCATAACCTCAAAGTCGAAATCGTAGTCGGGAAGGTTACTTGTGGGTCCTGACTAGAGGAAATCTTACCCCTGTGTTTTCTTGTTTGTACCAATGTGTATGTGTTCCATGGATCTTATCAGTTTAAGTGTTTCTGGATCTCAGTGTCTCTGTCTTTTTTACCACCCATTGTCTGACCGTCCGTCTCTCTCTCCCCTCAACAAATTTACCAGGTCTCAAAGTCAGACTCTTCACCTTTTCAAGACCCTCTGTCACCACTACTAACGAGTTGTTACACCTATATGAATCACCGTGACTTGACACATGGATTTTTACTAATTTCACTATTTAAAATATAATACATATAAAATAGGGTTATTAACACACATATATTTACATATATTTTATATTGTATAATAAAGGAACCCAAGGTTTTAGTGACGTGTACCAGTGACGTCGATACTTTAATTTTCTGCGAACGAGGAACCTTCCTTTTGATACTGCTTAGATCTGTCGTATAATTTTTCGTCTCTGTAGTGTAACGGCTGTTTCCAGGTATATCAGTTTCGATACCAAAAAGGTCATCAGTACATACCTACACTCTCAACCTAGTACTTCTTCCGACTCGTGGTTTCTCGACTACGAAACCTTGACACCACGACCTCTTCTGAGAACTCTCAGGGAACCTGTCGTTCCTCTAGTTTGGTCAGTCAGGATTTCCTTTAGTTGGGACTTATAAGTAATCTTCCTGACTACGACTTCGACTTCGAGGTTATGAAACCGGTGGACTACGTGTCTCGACTAAGTGACCTTTTCTGGAACTACGACCCTTTCTGACTCCCGTCCTCCTCTTCCCCCACTCTCTCTTACTCTGTCAATCTACTGTAATGACTGAGTTACCTGTACTCAAACTCGTTTGAGACCCTCTATCTTTTCCTGTCCCTTCGGACCGTACGACGTTGTGTACCCCAACGTTTCTCAGTCTGTGCTGACTCGCTGACTTGTTGTTTTATTTACATCTCCCTTTTGTGTGACGACACACACACAGGAGATGAGAACTATGAGATAATCTCGTGATGAAGTTAAGACTATGGTCCGCACACCCAAAAGGTGTGTAGTTCGTTAAGACTTTGTGGTCGACCCACAGGATGTCAAATTGAGCTAAGATTGTTACAAATGGTCCTCCATCACAGTCTCGCACCCGAAAGGTCCACCGTGATCACCATTTCTTGACGAACGGTTACGTCCTTTGTGTTCTTCGTACCAAAGGTAGAGACCCAACCCTTCTATGGGACCTCCTCCTGTACCGTTGGGTGAGGTTATCAGAACGGATTTCTTAGGGTACCTGTCTCCTCGGACCACCCGATGTCAAGTGCCGCAACGTTTCTCAGTCTGTGCTGACTTTGCATAATTGTGTGTGTGTCAGTGTACGTGCGTGCGCGCGTGTGTGTATGTGTGTGTGTGTGTGTGTGTGTGTGTCACAGTCTCGGGGGTCCGGGTCACTCCCGAGTCGGGGTGTTCTGTTCGTAGGTGGAAGATGAAGTCTCTGGTCAACGTTCCGGTCCAACAATAAACATGACTACTGACTGGATACTGATATTTAACTTCCAAGGGTTCTGAGCAGCGAGTCCAAACTAATTACACGATCCCGCCGAGTGTGTCAAATCTTTTCGACAAACGACTCATCCAACAGTCGAACGATACTTTCCTATATTGAGTCCAGGTCGATCTACCTCCTCTACGTGTACCGTCAATACACCCTTCAACCATGTCCCAAAGGTACGGAAGAGGAATTCGGGACGAGAGGATCGTCAAGGTGGACAATTAGTTAACATTCAAGAGACTAGGGTAGGAAAACCCAAAAAATACCTCGAGTTAGAAGTCGGGGAGAAAAGTGGGTCCTCCAACCCCACATACGCATGTACGTACGATTCAACGAAATCAACACAGATTGAGACGTTGGGACACCTGACATCGGACGGTCCGAGGAGACAGGTACCCTAAAAGGTCCGTTCTTATGACCTAATCCAACAGTACGGGAGGAGGTCCCCTGGATGGGTTGGGTCCCAAGTTTGGTCACAGAGGACGGAACGTCTTTCTAAGAAAATGGTAGACTCGGTGGTCCCTTCGGGGTCCTCCAACCCCTTCCTCCGATTAGAAGAGTAGTGCACCAACTAAAGGGAACCGTTGGTTGGGTGTCGGAATTTTTCAGTGCCATAATTGTATTTGAGTCCCCACCAACCAACTTTCCCCAAACAATCCTTACTGTTTTCTGTGGAAACAACGAAACTAGTGAATCCTTTAAGGTTCCCAAAATCCAAACGGTCCTTCCCTTGTTTCTGGTTCATATATAAAGAATAATATTAAGTGTTATAGTGTCAGATCGGGGACGAAGTACATAACTGGGGAATATCGTTTTGCTAATATTTTCAGTTTTCCATGACTGTGTAACGATCTTAGGGTAACACGTTAATTATTAATAGATTAGATGGTGATGTCGTATACACTTACACAACGTCCCTTTCCGGTGTATCTAATCACATAAATATAATAATATTTATAATTATCCCGGAGGGACCACCGAGTCTACCATTTCTTAGACGGACGTTACGTCCTGTGGGCGCAAACTAGAGACCCAACCCTTCTAGAGGACGTTTTCCCTTACAGATGGGTGAGGTCATAAGAACGGACCTCTTAAGGTACCTGTTTCATCGGACCTCCCAATATCAGGTACCCCAACGTTTCTCAGTCTGTGTTGTCTCGTTGATTGTGAAGCTCGAGGGCGCTACCGAGTTACCGTTACTTCCTATGTGTTCTCTGTACCCAAACAATAAATATGATTTCCATTTCCTCATACAGTTCCGACATATGACAGTGGGACGAATAAATTGAATATACGTCTCATGTAGTTCTCTTTGCGACCCGACCTTCTTCGTGTTCGACCTTAGTTCTAACGGTCCTCTTTATAGTTATTGGAGTCTATACGTCCACTGTGGTGGGAATACCGTCTTTCACTTCTCCTTGATTTTTCGGAGAACTACTTTCGCTTTCTCCTCTCACTTTTCCAACCGAATTTCGAGTTGTAAGTCTTTTGCTTCTAGTACCGTAGACCAGGGTAGTGAAGTACCCTTTATCCACCCCTTTGTCACCTTTGTCACAGTCTGAAATAAAAACCCCCAGATTTTAGTGACGTCTACCACTGACGTCGGTACTTTAATTTTCTACGAATGAGGAACCTTCTTTTCAATACTGGTTGGATCTATCGTATAACTTTTCGTCTCTGTAATGAAACGGTGGTTTCAGGTAGACCAGTTCCGATACCAAAAAGGTCATTAGTACATACCTACACTCTCAACCTGACAATTCTTTCGACTCACGGTTTCTTAACTACGAAAACTTGACACCACAACCTCTTCTGAGAACTCTTAGGGAACCTGACGTTCCTCTAGGTTGGTCAGGTAGGACTTCCTCTAGTTGGGACCCTAAAGCAACATTCCTTATTACGATTTCGACTCTAGGTCATGAAACCGGTGGAGTACGTTTCTCAACTGAGTAACCTTTTCTGAGACTACGACCCTCCCTAACCCCCGTCCTCCTCTTCCCCGGCTGTCTCCTACTCTACCGACCTACCGAAGTGCCTGAGCTTCCTGCACTCAGACTCACTTGAGGCCCTCAACCACTACCTGTCCCTCCGGACCACACGACGTTAAGTACCCCAGCGTTTCTCAGCGTGTGTTGACTCGTTGACTTGACTTGACTTTAGTGTTATATAATTATGTATAATAGATTACATTAAACGGTATTGAAAATAAATTATCATCAATAAAATGTTTCCATAAAATGTTTCGGATATGTTCTTAAAAGAAGTTTGGTAGTATTGATCTCTAATTTCTCCTCTTTCAATCTGAAATTCCATGTCACCGTTCTTCTTTTCTGTAGGCAAGGAGGACATGAGATGACTTCAGATTAATTTTAGTGGTGTCGTTACACTTTCTTCAAAAATTTGCGACTCTTAATGATGGTCTATTCCTTCTAATCCTACACTGATACCTGCGACAATTCCCTTCTAAACAGTAAGAGGGAGTGCTCTTTCACCACATCCATATTCAATCCCACTAGGACAGTCTTGGGTTTGTTATGAAGTCTGTAACCTCTCAGATCTCGAATCTCCGGTCCGATCACGACCCCTGTCAACCCCTCGAAAGGTAAAACCTTTAGGACAGTGGTGACACCTTGTTGATAAATATAACTCTTCGTTAACTCACTTCAGATTTCCGTCAATAGCAGTGTGTCGTATCCAGTCCTAAATCTAAACAGGAACGTCCCGGTCCGCCATCTATCATTGGCCTACCTGCGGTCTGTAACAAGGTAGTATGTGAACCTTTCCTCCGGTCCGGTTTCTAATTTAATGTACACCTTTTCTATAAGGAACCGCAACCGGTTTGTGTCCCTTCCCATATGTCTCAGTTTACAGGGGTCACTCCTGTCGGACATTGTGGACAAGGGAGGACAAAGGGAGTCGCACGACCTAATGACCGGACCATTATCCTACCAAGAGGCTTAGCGTCAATGGGAGTCGTTTTCAGAAATTCCAGTTTGAAGTCATCAAGACCACCGCCAGAACAGAAATGGACAACATACGACTTACTCTAGGACCGACGTGTGAAGGTGGTGAGTGTGTGTCGGACATCTGGACCCGTGACAGAGACCCCACAAAACCTTCCGTAAAGACTTACAACAGTGTGACGACGAAATGACTATTGTGAAGAGTTTCCAACACGATACTACGACTATCAAAAGGACTGACTTTTTTATGAGAAACAAGAAAGTATTTGAATAAAGTAACCTAAAGATGTCTTCCTTTAGAAAAAGACGGAGATACGACGAAGGAACTGGTCTCAGATGAAACACCGGAAACGGAAACAAAGAGATATTCTATAAGAGAACCTAGGTATGTGACGTCGGGTTGTCGTCTAGGTGAGATGAACATAACGGGACCACGGATCGATCTACGACGTAGAGTCCGAAAGACCCAATGAAAGAGACGTCCCTCTTTGAACTAGTAAAGGGATGTAAGGAAAGTTTCAGACTGTATCAGAAGACTTTTAGAAGTCATCACCTCTTAGTAACGAGAAATTCCACAATTAAAAAGATTCATACCACTTTAATTGGAACGTCGGGTCAGAATACACCTTGGAAGAAACCAACTTTCCGATGAATAAATGTCACATACCCCAGGTGAGAAGAAAAAACTTTTAACCTGTTTACCTAGGAATAACAGATGCATGTGGACCCTCGACCTGGACATGTAAGTACAGTTGTAGACTAAAGTTCGAGAACCGAGATAGGAGACTGAAGGCAGGACGAAGAAACCTTAATCGTAAGGATGACACTAGAAAGATCGGACTGAGACCCATAGAAGAGATCCTAAACCGAACCTAGACGGGAGGCGTGAGAAAAGATCATATAAGAAATCTTGATGGAGACAGGTTATAAGTTTTTGAATTTTACATCAGATGATATACACACACACACACACAATCGAAGAGTCAGCACAGGTTGAGACACGTTGAGGTACCTGTCTCCTGGTGGTCCGAGGAGAGGTCCGTTCTTATGACCTCACCCAACGGTAAGGGAAGAGGAGAGGGTGTAGTGTCCGTCTAAGAAATGGGAGACTCGGTGGTCCCTTCGGATGGGAGGTTCATCGAATTATAGACCAACCCTTCTATTCGGATTTGTATTATTTTGTTGTCTATCATTAAATTTCACAGTAACTCATCCAAAGTCCAACAGATTATGACATCTGTAAGTCTTTATCACCTCTTATTAATATCTTGGGTCGTCCCTTGTATGTCCTGAAGTTGTTCCAAAATCGTTTACCAACCCTAAATCTCTATCGTTTTAAGGTCAATTCACTTTCGTATACTTACTTTCTTCTTTCACCATTACTCGAACCCACACAACTACATTGGTACTTTTATGAGTAGAAAAGGTATTTACTCTATCATTTATCTCCTTGTTGTTTATCTTAACCCTTCACCAAACCCGTCCCTCTCAGAAGACAGACCATCAGGTTAATTTACAATAGATCTATCTTTTATCTGTAAAACTACCACTTACTCCCCACCTCTTCTTCCCTACCTTTAATTTTTAGTATCATTAGTATCAGCAATTACTGATTCATCTACACCCTCGTGTTGTTACCACTACGGTAGTAGTCTCCGTCCTTTCATACATATTCAGTTCGGAGACTAAACAATAAAGTTATGCCAATGAAAACAAAATATTTTATTCCATTCCTTAAGAAAGACTGAGAAACGTGAAAGGACAAATTTCAAAAACAACAAAAAAAGAAGTAGAAAGACAGTTCTGGTTTAGATATAAAATCTTATAAAAATGTATAAAGTACTGAGAAACACAAATGAGAAATCGAAAGAGAAACGGTCTGTTGTATTAGGTCCATGAACAAAGAAATTGATAAACATGTCCGGTAAAAATTTTTGAGAAAAAACATAAACACTGAGAGAAGACTTAGAAAAAGTAAATAGGTGTAGAAAGAGACCTACCACTTAAGTCTAAACCAGTATGATAAAGTAATATCAATGTCGGACTTGTTATAGCTAAAACTTATTCCTTATCGTGTAGTTCAAAGAAACTTACAGATGTGGTCAAGTAAGTATTTTCGTCTGACAATGTGACGTACTACTCGATCCAAGTCCAGTAATACGAAGGACTTTACACGAAACTTTCTAAAACCATTGTAAACACTTTCAAACAACCTTACACAACTACCCGAAAGTCCGTTCTAAGGAAGAGATTTCCCATTTCCAGAGACTATTCTCTCGTTAAATAGTTCCACCGTCATTTTTTATTTCGTGCCAATCATTGAGTTCCAGACACTTTAGGACTTCAAAACCATACATGTAAATCTAAGTATCAAAAGATCTCCCCTAGGTCTATAAAGTAAGTAATAAGTTATTAGGGGTTATTGAGAGTCCTTCATCTAAGGATAAAGTTTAATTTCTTCTTCTTTTACTCCGAGTCACTCCAACGCAAATGAATAGTCTCTAAGACGTCTATCAATTAACGTCTCGTTCCTAACTTGGGTTAAAACACACAAACACACATATTTAATTTGTAGTTTAAGGTATGAAAAGATGAATTATGTAGGATGAATCATTTTTACTAAGATAAGATAGTAAAACGACATGTTGGACTTTGATTATGTTATAATATTTAGTTGATATGAAGTTCACTTTCTTTTTATAAGATAAGTAATTTCTTTTCTATGTAAATAATGATTTAGTCTTTAAAAAAAAAGGACCATAAAACCATTAAGATAAATTTCCAACAAAGAAAAGACATTAGGGCACATAAGGGAGAGTACGTAAATTTTTGTAATAGGACTTACCAGGTATCCGAAGTGGTCTGAAGGTTTTTCGGGTACCCTGGTTTTTTTTCGAATTCTTGGGGAGGAAACCCACAATGTAATAGTAAAGTAGTAAAGGTTTCAAAATTAAAAAAATATTCACGTAACGTGTACCCTGTACGTCGAGACCCAAAATGTGTATGTTATAAAGAATAACTTTTCTTGTAAATGTTTTTAGTAATTAGAAGACCATCTTACACCTGATAAACCGAAAGTCCTTTACAAACATCGAAGAATGATAAAATAAAGAAAAGTAGTGATCAATATAAGACAGTGTCTGATAGAGTTGAACTGTTGAGAGATCCGACGGAGTCTCTGTCAAGTCACATCTGAAACACCCTTCGTTTCAGTAAGAACAGTAAACGTCCGACCAACGTTTCGAATTATACTACGTCGATGATCTAGCAAAGACAAACATACACACATCTATACTAAGAGAAACACACACACATCTATACTAAAACACTTCGATATTCTTGTACCTGTTTTGACGGTGTTAGGAATAATCCAACAATTGTATCTAAAGGACCTCCTACTCCTTTCCCTGGTTCTTTTCTCTCCCCTTTTCCAACGTGAATTTCATACATCCTATATAAGTGTAAATACTTAAACATATACCGACTATTTATATACGTACTGTATAAATTCTTTATTATCCTGTGTGATGTACGTACGAGTCAGTGAGTTAACACAGACTGAGACGCTGGGACATCTGACATCGGGAGATCCGCGGAGACAGATACCTTGAGAGGATGAGGTCCCTTAGAAGGGTTGGGTCCCTAGTTTGGGTACAGAGGATGTAGAGGACGTAACCGTCCACTAAGAAATGGTGACGTGGTGGACCCTTCGGGGTTCTCCTGTGTGACGACGACAACAACGACGACGATTCAACGAAGTCAGTACAGGTTGAGACACGTTGGGGTATCTGCCGTCGGGTGGTCCGAGGGGGCAGGGACCCTAAGAGATCCGTTCTTGTGACCTCACCCGACGGTAACGGAAGAGGTTATCCTGCGTGATGATCCATATTTATCGATACGTCATTCCTGGATGACATATCGTGTCCCCTCTGATGAGTCATGAGACATGACCAGATACACCACTTTCTTAGATTTTTTCTCACCTAGGTACATATACATACTGACTAAGTGAAACGACATGTGACCTTTGATTGTGTTGTACGGTTAGTTGATATGAAGTTTTTTTTTTAACTTTATCTTTTCATTATCCTCGGTTCGTTGTTTCGTGATTTTTCATTATTGTAATTCTATAGAACCTTCGATCTCTGGGTCCCGTTATGGACCTTAATCCGTTTCTCAACTTTAACTCTCCATTTTTAATAAACACATCCTCTCGATAATGTTTATTTTTTCGTGTTTTTATTTTGATAATTAACAGTTTCTCGATAATATGGCCAAGAACTAACTATGGAGTTTAGTTTCCTCCACTAAAATTTTCTTGAAAATATATCGTGGTCTGGAACCGCTTTAAAGGGTTCCCTCAAAAGATTATGTCCTTTAGGTCAATTTTAAATAAAAATTTATCGGAAATACTGGTATTAAAACCACTAATAAATTATTAAGTACCAACTCTGAAATCATCATGTACCAACTCACGAAATACAGAAACCTACGACTGGTGTGGAAGATTTTATAATACGATGGGTTTGTCCTTTTTTTAGTTTTCTTTAATGCATCCACGTGTACTGCATGATAGTGCTCTATCATTAGGTACCTTACGATATAAGACCAGATCCTTGAATTCGTTGTTATTTGTTCACTCTCCACTGGAAATAGTTTTAAGTATTTATATATGTAACTAAATCACACTATAGTAAAAGTGTTAAAACAATTATGAAAGAAGTAGAAGTTAAACCAAGTGAATAAGTTGTTTATAAATACATTACAAACAAGTCGTGATTCATCGGTTGAAAACGTTGACGTGAAAGGTAGTAAATGTTGACCAAGTCACTTCTTCCTGAATTTATAATGACGTGTGCGTCGCCTGTCTTACGACGTAGTTGGATATCGGGAACCTTATATGATACCTATACGAACGTAGAAATACCTTAAAAGGGGCAAACAAAAAAAAAAAAAAAANTAAATCACACTATAGTAAAAGTGTTAAAACAATTATGAAAGAAGTAGAAGTTAAACCAAGTGAATAAGTTGTTTATAAATACATTACAAACAAGTCATGATTCATCGGTTGAAAACGTTGACGTGAAAGGTAGTAAATGTTGACCAAATCACTTCTTCCTGAATTTGTAATGACGTGTGTGTCGCCTGTCTTACGACATAGTCGGATATCGGGAACCTTATATGATACCTATACGAACATAGAAATACCTTAAAAGGGGCAAACAAAAAAAAAAAAAAAACAGTCCTACTAGGTCACGGTTTAATTTTATACACACGTCATGGTGTTAGGAAAGATCGGTTTAAGTACATAGACTTTAAGTTAAAAGAAGTACACTACTGAAGACTAAAAAATTACGTAATTGGACAGTCACCAGTCTTAGTTTCGGTGACTTCCAAAAGTTAAACATGGGTACCGTGAACGACTTATATCCTAGAACCAAGGTACCTGATCTAATCAAAACCGAAACACTCTATGATTACACGACAATTATACTCCTGATAATCCACCCAACGGAAGTATCTCCAGGGTCTTACATCCATCGTCAAACCTTACCTCTCTTTTGACAGTCGGTCCGTAGTTTTAGAAGTTATTTGTAATCATTCACTGGATCACGTCAAGTCACATCAGTGAGTCAGGACAGGTTGTGACACTGGGGTACCTGACGTCGTGAGATCCGAAGGGAAGGTAGTGGTTGAGGTCCTCGAACGAGTTTGAGTACAGGTAGTTTAGCCCCTACGGTAGGTTGTTAGAATAGGAGACAGCAGGGGAAGAGGAGGACGGAAGTCAGAAAGGGTCATAGTCCCAGAAAAGGTCACTCAGTCAAGAAGTGTAGTCCACCGGTTTCATAACCTCGAAGTCGAAGTCGTAGTCAGGAAGGTTACTTATAAATCCTGACTAAAGGAGATCCTACCTGACCAACCTAGAGGAACTTCAGGTTCCCTGAGTGTTCTCATACGAGGTTGTTATGTCAAGTTTTCGTAGTTAAGAAACCGGGAGTCGAAAGAAATATCAGGTTGAGAGTGTAGGTATGTACTGATGACCTTTTTGGTATCGAAATTGATCTGCCTGGGAACAGTCGCTTCATTACAGAGACGAAAAATTATCCGACAGATCCAACCAGTATCAGAAGGAAGGTTCTTCGTTCGTAGAAAATTAAAGTACCGACATCAGTGGTAGACGTCACTAAAACCTCGGGTTCTTTTATTTCAGAGAGTGACAAAGGTAACAAAGGGGTAGATAAGTCATACTTCACTACCCTGAACTCCGGTACTAGACACGAAAAACTTACAACTCGAAATTCGGTTGAAAAAGTGAGAGGAGAAAGTGAAAGTAGTTCTTCGAGAAGTCAAGGAGAAGTGAAAGACGGTATTCCCACCGTAGTAGAGGCATATACTACGATAACTATAAAGAGGATCGTAAGAACTAAGGTCGAACACGAAGTAGGTCGGGTCGTAAAACGTACTATATAAGACATATATTCAATTTATTCGTCCCACTGTTATATATCGGAACTGTATGAGGAAAGGATTAAACCTTGGTCAGGTAACAAGCTACAGAATAAGATTGACAACGAAGAACTAGACGCATGTCTAAAGAGTCCTCCGTCCATTCCATCAGACTATAAGGGTAGAGAACTTCTTAAAAAGTGTCAAACGACACTAGGTACGTCAGTTTCCGAAACCGTATCAGGTTTCGGAAAACGAAAAAGATACTAGGTCACGTACAACCGTTACACTAGAGACCAAGGAGACGGAAAAGATTTAGGTCGAACTTGTAGACCTTCAAGAGTTGAGTGTTTGACAACTTCGGACCGAACCTCTTAAAACTCGTAATACAATGATCGCATACTCTACTCACGTTAACACACCATCAAACTTGTAAGAAACCGTGACGGAAAGAAACCCTAACCTTACTTTTACCTGGAAAAGGTCAGGACACCGGTGACGGCTCAAAAGGTTTTAAACGACCGTATAACCCACGTCGTGAAAGTGTCGTAGTAGAAAATCCTAAACTTTATCGAGTCGACCTTAAGGTAGTGGAGGTGATCGAAACAAACATCACTACGAAGGATTCCGGATGAACTGAAGTGTAAGGTCCTACAGACCGAGATCCACTCACTAGTGTGGTAACACACTAGACCCAGTAATTCCAGAAAAAACGTATCAAGAAGGCACATAAGAACCGAAAAGAATTATAGAAGATAGAGACAATCCAGTCATGACAAAGACAGGAAATAACATGGGTAGAAACGTACTTTAAAAGGGAACCATAGAGATTAAAAGAACTTCTCTAGATATCAGAAAGAGTAAAGAACAAAAGGAGACAAAACGACTCCTTACGAAAGAATAGAGAGAAACGATAAGAAGTCTTGAGACGTAAGTCTACCCATTTAGAGAGGAAAAGAGGAAACGGAAAGTGAAGAGAAGAAAAGTGTCGATAAAATTCGGGAGGAGTCTGTTGGTAAAACGGAAAAACGTAAACAAAAAGAACCCCTACCAGAACTAGAGACGGAGGATATGTTACAGTACTTGAAGACAACTATCAAGAAGTCCATGAGACAGATAGTCTAGATTACGGAACTTAGATAAACGGTGAAGGTGACATATTAGTATTTCCTAAACTAAATCCAGCATGGACTTACCAGACCACCAAAAGGTATGACAGAAGTTAAATTCAGACTTAAAACGTTATTCCTCTTACTTACTTGAGTTACTTTGATACTTGGTACCATATATCCCGGTGGGTTCTAACTACCCAGTACCACCTCTCAAGACATTTTTTTTTGTACCAGGTGACCTCTTCCCTTACCGTTTGATGAAGTCATGACAATGGAACTCTTGGGATACTTGTCATTGTCATACTTTTCCGTTTTACTATACTGTGACTTTCTACTTGAGGAGTCTAGTCATCCACGGGTTATACGATGACCTCTTCTCACCTCTACATTGAGGTCTTTCTTACTTCTCTACCTCGGTTTCACTTTGTCACGGGTCAACACCTACACTGACCACTACTTTCATTTCAGGTTACAACATTTTTTATCATAACGTATCCTTGGACCTTACAATCCAGGGACTTAGTTCCATTTAACCTTCACCAGTTTGTCCTCTACCGTTCTCACTTGTAGCTGTAAAATCCTGAGTCGCTTGATTTTACCTGACCTTACCCGTGTAAATTAAGTCTACAGGTACTATAGATGATGACACCCGTTCTTGAGGAATCTTCTTTACCTCATCGGGAGAATCAGTTGTTTTCTCAGGGTTTACGTCATGAACCCACGTTAGAGTTTTTACTGTCTTACTAGAGACAAGTAAAGGTTCCGTTTGGTAAGTCATAGTGTCATTAGGTTCAGATGCGGGGTTGACGATTTACGGTTTCTTCGACCTCAACTTGCCAAAATACTACTGGATGTTCTGGAAGATCTTGTGGTCTTTGTTTACAGGAAAAGTAATATCCCTGACCTTACGTTTTCATCCTTCAGTTCTCTATGGACCTCATTGTCCGTTCAAACTGGAACCTCATGTTTTACTCCGATTGTTCTCAAAACGGTTCTCTTACGTGACCAGTATCGTTTGTGGGAAAAGGTTGTTGTGTTCTCTGTTGAGATGTGTACCTGTAGTGGTCTACCAGTCATGGCTTTAGTCTAACTAATATAAGAAACGTCGGCTTCTACCTCTTCGAGATATGTCAGTCGTTTTTGTTCTGGCCCTCGACTGACACCGAGTCTAGTTCACTGGATCTCGAAGATACATAAACATAACACACACATGAGTCATCACAAACTGAGAAACACTGAGAAACCTGACAACGGGTGGTCCAAGGAGACAGGTACCCTAAAAAGTCCGTTCTCACCCATCGGTAAATGAGGAGATCTCCTAAAAGGGTTGGGCCCCTAACTTGGACACAGAGGACGTAACGTCCGTCTAAGAAATGGACGACTCGATAACCCCTTCGGGATATTGATTAAGATATTGTTTCTGAAGTCACCGACACACAAAATTTTGGTTTTGTTCTTAATAAAAATTTAGATTCTAAAAGTCTCATTGTTCTTATATATATCTTTCAAGTAATTTGGTTTTAAATAATTTAGAGTCCGTAGGAAGATCCTCGAAACTTACGTAACCCTTGTTTTGTCAATTGAAATGTGTATCCCTCGAATGTAAGATCGACCGACTTATGTCTGTTCTTTTTTTTTATTGTTTTGGATAATATTTGTCATTCAATATAGCAAAAAACCTTGTACTAATTTATATTCTTTTCCTTTTCGATCCATTACCCCTAAACCATGACCGTTTTCTAAAGGAATTTCCTAAATATTTTCTTACTTATCAATAGTTTCATACAGAACTAAACTACATAAAACGAAGGACAGAAAAACTACGATAAATAAAATTTTAAAATTATACAATCCTTTATATGTCACAAACTATTTAACAAAGTCAAAACGATACACAGACGATGTTTCCTTTTTTGTAGAAAACAGTACATTTGTTGAGATTCATTAGTAAAACAAGACCTAATAAACAGAAATTATCGAAAAGACTCGTTAGACAAGAAAAAGTTTTATAAGAAAGTTCTACCCAACAGTCTTTAAATTTAACACCATCCACTTGACTCAAAACTGTACAGTATTTTTCCACTATATCTCGTCGTTTCCTAGTATCTAAATACTTTTGTTCCTTAATAAAATAAAGTATAACAACAATGATTTTCATTATTATCTTATTTCTAGATTTCAGATAAGTCTTCGAATCTCTCTCAAATCAATCTCTTTTTGTAGTCCTCTTTTCAATCTTTTCTTTTTAATCAAGTTCTGGATTGAAGGAGAATCTTCATTAGAATGTAAAAATAGTCCGTGTATATAAATCTCCTTTATCAGATTTTAAAACCTATCCATGGGTTGACTTCTTACATTCACTATCAGACTGTCAGGGGTTTCTACGATATATCACTTATCTGGGTTAAGTCATGACGTCAACTTACCTTGTAATAAAGTGACAATCAGACCTAACGGACAGCGACTCTTATCTTAGACATAAAGAAACTTAAAGGGGTAAGACATAGGGAGGACCTTAAGAATTCCAGTCAATTCGTGTCATTTATTAGAAGTGAGTCGTTCGTTGGGTTTAGTGGTAGAAGGACAAGTTACATCGATTATTTAAGATTCGTTTGAGCTTTGAGAAACACTTCGAAGGATTACCTACGGAAGTGACCTGACTTCTCGAAAACCTTGTTTTATTTTATTAGTAGATTTCAACTTACAAACCCCTAGTTCCAATGATCCAGTTGTGATTTAAATTTTGATCAAACTCTCTGTTAAAAATTACCGTGAATCTTTAATGCCGATTTCCAGTCCGGCGATGTACGGTACAACGAGTCTCGGAAACTACGATTTCCAGATGCTGACTGAATACACATTCTATATAAAAAATTTTGTAATTGACACTAAATTTCATCGTTCTCTGTCACAAGTCCGGTCCCTTTTATTTTCAGGGAGAGGAGCCAAAAAGCCAACTTTGTCAAACTCGAATCATTAAAATAACTTGGACTTTTTTTAATAATAAACGACGGAAGTGTTTCCCCGTGTCCCTTCGAAAGGAGACAGTTAAGGACGAATCCTCAAAGACTCTACAAAACACTGACATTCCTTTGACACCTACTTTAGATATGGTCAATCTCTAGAACACACAAACCTTGGTAAATTTTTACGACACACCCCGAGTTTCCTTAATCGCTTCCGACGACGTAATGTCGATGTAATAATTAGAGGTTTCTCTTATCTATGGTCTACAAGTACGACGGGTTTCCTGTGGAGTCACAAGAACTGTCAAAAATCAGTACAACAGGAAAGTGTCTACGGTTACGGACTTTAGGAATGTCCACTGTTCCGATACACCGAAGATGTATACTCTAATAATCATTAGTCAAACTCCTGTACGTCATAACTATCGTCCCTTTAATAGTATAATACAACAAACTATAAACATTTTTTAACGGATTTTGCTTTATCATCTTTGAGAAGTAGAAAAAAAAAAAAAAAGACTAGTCGTATCACTATCCGTCCAGGTGTGATTCACTATTAGGAAATTAAGTCAGGTTAAAACAACAATTTATTACTTAAACACGACTATAAAAGAAACAATTAATTAAGTAAGTTGTCTATAAAGATACTCGATACGTAACTCCTATATTATCATTTCTTTCACCAGTATAAGTGTACCTCGAACCATCTTCTTCATTTCTCATTAGTTTTTAATGGGTGAGTTTTTATTTATCAGTGTTTGGTACTATGTACGAACCTTCTTTTTCATGACCCACGAGACTTGTAGAAACTGTCACTTTGAACTGGATCTTAATTTTGAGACCTAAGTAAATAAGTAGGTATAAATCACTCATGGATGATGACACGGTCTTTTCGACCTTTCTAACGGTATCAGTAAATTTTGAGTTTGAGCATTGAAAGTCGAACCATCTGGCTTTCTATAATCCTCGTTTTGTTGTTATCTGTTGAACTTATTATTTGATTTATATTTTGTTAAGACCCCTACCTTAAGATCAAATCAGAAAATCGGAAAGAAGTTTGTGTTGAAGACAAGTCTTTCGATTCCTCGTCAACTCATGACGAATTCTAAAAAATCGTACAGATTTATAAAAAGTATAATGAATAAAATAACGTTTTTGAGGTATTTTTTCATTATCACATTCTATAATTTGTGGAATCTTTTTGTCTTTCCACCTTAGTCATCCTCCCCGGGGTTCTTGGGTTTATAAAATCGTGTTTACAGTAATACGAGAGGTGATCGGTAGTTGGACCGAGTGGAAGGAAGGGACGGTCCGAAACATTTCTCGTCAGAAACAAGTGAAAGAGGTGAAGTGTATACGACAAGTTGGGCTGCCTCAAGCCGAAGACAGTAATAGCGTAACTTTACAGAGAAGGATTTCAAGGAGTCTAGAGGATTAATAACTTAAGTCGTTAGAGGAGAGTCTAAAATGAACTGATCAGGAAAGACATCTAAGACAGTGATGCCAGACGGAAGGTCGGAACTTGTCAAAAGTGAAATAATAGATCGAAACAGAAACATGGGAACAGGAGGAGGATAAAAGACCTTGTGGGAGAAGATAAAAGGAAACGACTGAGTAAAAAGTCGAGTGGCAAATTTATGGACATACTAAGAGGTGACGGTGGGATAAGAGGAAGAAGGTTTAGAGTAAGATCAGAATGACAGAAGACGCGAGACGTCTGAAAGTGTAGACATAGAAATCGGTCCCAGAGTGGAGACTCGGGTGTATAAAGAGACGGAGGATCCATCAAAGTGTGATCTGACTAAAACAATAAAAGGGACTTTTGTACGTACTACCCGTACTAGGTTGACCAGTATGTTCGACCCTTAGATTAGTATTAGACTGGGACGGGAAGAGGAAGTGAGGGGGTGTCCAAAGGGTCAGTGGCGTTAACCTTGACACGAGAGTCAGAGACATTAGTGAGAGGGCTAGGGGTCAGGGTAACGTTAACAGAAGTAAATCTTGAAGATAAGGACATGTATCAGAAGTAGACCATCTGGACGAAAGTAGAAGGGAAAATAGGGAGTGGGAGGTCTGACGAAGGTCTCGGTAGAAGGATTTTGTGTTTAGACTAGTACATCAGAAATACACTAAGGGGCAGTAGCACGGTAAGTTTTACAGGATCGTTGTCACGGTGACGGTAAATCTCGATAACCCAATGAACTGTTGTTCTGTCTTTTCGTTCCATTGATCATTGGTTTTATTTTAAGTACAAACTTGCCACGAAACGCACGTATATACGTACGTGTGAGTCAGTACAGACTGAGAAACACTGGGGTACCTGATATCAGACGGTCGGAGGAGACAGGTTCCTTAAAAGGTCCGTTCTTATGTCCACATCCAACGGTAAAGGAAGAGGTCCCCTAGAAGGACTGGGTCCCTAGTTTGAGTACAGAGAACACAGAGGACGTAACCGTCCACCCAAGAAATGGTCGACTCGATATCATGTAACATAAATATAAAATGATCGTAATAAATATAAGTACCCGAAGGGACGACCGAGTCTGCCATTTCTTAGACGATTGTCACGGCCTCTGGACGCAAACTAGGGATCCAATCCTTCTAGGGGACCTCTTCCTTTACCAATGGGTGAGATCATAAGAACGGACCTCTTGGGGCACCTGTCTCTTTGCACCGTCCGATGTCAGGGATCCCAGTGTTACTCAGTCTGTGCTGATTCACTGATTGTAAAAGTGAAAGTAAATAGTAATAGAAGTAACTAAAAATCATAGATATCTGACTAAGATTAAAATATATATATTTGAGAAACGAAATTCATAGTAAAAACGAACTCCATGGTGAGTAATTTCGACTTACTTCGTATCCCTTTTACAAACGGTTTTGGCTACCAAAATAAAAACAGTATGAATGATAATTTTGATAAATGAACTCTCAAACGGTGAACTCTTAAACGGAGAACTCTGATAACAAACAAATGTTATTACTTTAGTACAGTAGTCGTATACCCCCTACGAACAGGAATATAAACGATACCGTCCTCCCGGTTTTGTGTTCTTTACGAGTTTGGTCTAATTCGTTTATATTTCAACTTTTCATCAGATTCTTTAAAGAAAGGTGACTTGACCAGTCCCTCCTCTGATAGGACGGACGGACTAAGATTTGGGTCTCCCGTGACGTCTCCAGTACTTCATTCACGATTAAGGTAGATCAATCGGGTATTAGTGCAAAATCGGTCTCAGTTTAGACTTGGTCAATTTCGACGATTTGGAATGTAATTAAAACCATAAAAAAATTAGTCATTCCATTTTTTATTATATTAACACTAATCACCTTTTTTAATATTACGGACTTTAGACAACGAAGAAAGGTATTTGATGATCTAGTTCTGTGATTTTAGACGTCAGATAATTTTCTTAGAGTCGAAGAACTACTATCTGACTCGTAAACAATAAGTCAACGATTCAGTACAGACTGAGAAAGGATGGGGAGCCTGACATCGTATGGTCCAAAGGGAGAGGAAGTGAGAGATAGTCTCAAACGACTTTGAGTACAGGTAACTCAGTCACTACGGTAGGTTGGTAGAGTAGGAGACAGTGGGTGAAGAGGATGGGAGTTAGAAAGGGTCGTAGCCCCGGAAAAGGTCACCCAGTCGAGAAGTGTAGTGCACCGGTTTCCTAACCTCGAAGTCGAAGTTAGGAAGGTCACTTATAAGTTCCAACTAAAGGGAATCCTAACTTACCAAACTAGGGGAACGACAGGTTCCCTGAGAGTTCTCAGAAGAGGTCGTGGTGTCAAACTTTCGTAGTTAAGAAGAAATACTAGGTTGAGAGTGTAGGTATGCACTGATGACCTCTTTGGTAACGAGACTGATATACCTGGAAACAACCGTTTTACTACAGAGACGAAAAATTATACAACAGATCCAACCAGTATCGAAAAGAAGGTTCCTCGTCCGTAGAAAATTAATGTACCGACGTCAGTATTAGACGTCACTAAAACAAAAAATTTTTCTTAGAGTCGGAGAACAAGTATTACTATCTGACTTGTATGTTCAAACAAAAGGACAGAGGGTTCTTTGGAGAAATTTCACTGTTAAAATTTTTTGTCTTCTTTCTCCTCCTCCTCTTCTCCCTCCTCTTCAATTTATCCTTTTCTTTGGACAACGTTTCTCTCAATCTAACACCCCTCTCATTACCCTAGAACTCGTCTGTTCTTTAATATTGGTCAAAAGGGTTCCCCCCTTTTTACCCTCCTTTACGTAATTACCCATACCAACTAATTTCTTTCTATGTTGGGTCTTATACACGATCTCAACAAAACTCCACGGGTCGTCTTAATGGTTCTCCGTTTGCCCTGACTGCTGTTCCACAACTTAGCTTTCAGATTTCTTGTCGATCTGGTCGAAGAGTAGAAGGAGTGAAAGTATAAATCTGACTGTCTAGTAGTCGATCAGTGTACCCTTTTCTTCTTTGGACCTTCTCAGGAAGAGAAGTCTATAATTTGTCGGACAGACCCTCTTAACCACGACGACAACTCCACAACACGACGTTTTACTTGGGAGTCAAGTCAAGTCAAGTCAAGTCAGCGAGTCAGCACAGACTGAGAAACGCTGGGGTACTTAGCGTCGTGCGGTCCGGAGGGACAGGTAGTGGTTGAGGGCCTCAAGTGAGTTTGAGTGCACGTAGCTCAGTCACTACGGTAGGTCGGTAAAGTAGGAGCCAGCCGGGGAAGAGGAGGACGGGGGTTAGAAAGGGTCGTAGTTTCAGAAAAGGTTACTCAGTTGAGAAGCGTACTCCACCGGTTTCATGACCTCAAAGTCGAAATCGTAGTAAGGAAGGTTTCTTTAGGGTCCCAACTAGAGGAAGTCTCACCTGACCAACCTAGAGGAAAATCAGGTTCCCTGAGAGTTCTCAGAAGAGGTTGTGGTGTCAAGTTTTCGTAGTTAAGAAGCCGAGAGTCGGAAGAAGTGTCAGGTTGAGAGTGTAGGTATGTACTGGTGTCCTTTTTGGTATCGAAACTGATCTGCCTGGAATCAGTCCTGATTGTTTAAGAACCCGTAGTCGACACAAGTGTCTCGAGGGTCAGTCGAAAAGATAAGTCTCAATTCTGATCATTCCTTTGTTTGGACATGACATGGACTTTCGTCTCCTAGAACGTATCATATCGACGTCTTCTATTGACTGGGTCTGGAGGTACGAGTCTCTCTTTACCGGTTTCTAGTGGTAGCTACATGGTTCTTTTGGTTCTCGTGCTTTCTGTTTTGGGTTCTGTCTCTCTTGTTAATGGGATCTCTTTCGTCTCTGTAAAATCTCTTATTATCCTTTCGATTTTATTTTGTTGGGTGACTAAATATAATAGTCCCCATAAACTTTATGGAGTATATATTTCTATTCTACTACGACAATTTTTTTTGTGTGTGTTTTACATTTTTGTTTGTCTTATTGACCTCCGGTCCTTATTACACTTTTTTATTAGGCAGTCTTCCATGGGTACTAAACTACAGTAAATATATTTAATAATTTGTGAATCTTGTAATATATAACAAATACCTATAATGTGACGTCTTTTACTTGGTCTTGTGCACAACCCCCCACCGAGTCACCGAGTCAGCACAGGTCGAGAAACGTTGGGGTACCTGACATGGACGGTCCGGGGAGACAGGTACCTTAAGAGGTCCGTTCTTGTGACGTCACCCAACGGCAAAGGAAGAGGTGTACACAACCCTTACCATGTATTTACTAATAGAAACACCATGGTCCTACATATCCTTATCCCTTCTTCCAACCTCCGTCTAGACCGATATTAACATTGTAAAGTAAGATAATCTTTTTCTCTTTTCAACTTCGTTTATAAAAAAATTTAATAACAGACAGTCTAGACCTATAGACAATTTAACACCTACGGATAATATAAGACATTTGAAAACGTACACAAAATTTATAAACATTAATTTTTGAGTTTTAACTTTATGACTTAATGTCTTTTTAAAACATGTTAACATATTACTTTTAGTGTCAGATTTTCTGTCTTTTGTACCGTACGGAAAATTGTACACTACGTTACATTTTTGTCCTTTTACAA
Source organism: Capra ibex (assembly GCA_006410555.1). Classification (NCBI taxonomy): domain Eukaryota; kingdom Metazoa; phylum Chordata; class Mammalia; order Artiodactyla; family Bovidae; genus Capra; species Capra ibex. The sequence goes on along the minus strand of SJYO01018757.1, from coordinate 36,464,369 downwards.
ACTAAAATTCGTAAGACTCTAATACTGTCAACCTGGTAGGTCTTCCTTTCTATTAGGGTCTTGTGAAGTCGAGACGTTATTCGTTATGTACATATCAGTATTATTATATGTCCGACGAACGAGTAAAAGTTGAGAATCCTAATTAGATATTTTTGTACCTTCTGAATTAATTCCAATCCGTGACCTTTCCGTCCTTTCTCATCTACCTCCTTCCTAGTCTCGTGATTCCTCTCGGTTTGTCATAATTCAATATCCTATCAGTACGTAAGTAAGTTAGCAAGGTATCAAAAATTTATTGTAAGAATACAACTTCCGTGATAAAATTCATTGACCGTTATCCACGATTCAACGAAGTCAACACACGCTGAGAACCCCGGGATCCCTGACATCGGGTGGTCCGAGGAGACAGGTACCCTAACAGGTCCGTTCTTCTGATCTTCGTCCGACGACACGGGAAGAGGTCCCCTAGAAGAGCTGTATCCCTAGTTTGGGTCCAGAGGACGTGACCGTCCGTCCAAGAAATGGTGATCGCGGTCGACCCTTCGGGTTAATCGTTATGTCTCTACTTGTTTGAGGGACGGAAATAAGTTGAAATGTAAGATCAAGTTCTTTGTCTTGATTCCAAAATTTTCTTAATAGTTATTTTCCTTACATTGACATTTTTAATCTTCCCCCTTCCTTCCCCTCTATCACATTTATACTTATGATTTAGTATTAAGTGTTCTTTCTTAGTTAAATATCAAGTATTTGTCGTGAGAAGTCACCACTTTACAAAAGATAAACACCCTTTATTACCATCTTGATAAGATATAGACATAGACACAACAGGTCACAGTAGTGGTAATTGATGTACATTGACAACTCTTGGACTTGACACCAATCACACTGTTTCTTTGACTTTAAATTTAAAATAAATTAAAATTAATTAACATTAAACTGAACACTGTACAAGGACCGATGATGACATAACCTGTCGTGTCTAAATTTTACTTCCCTAGTCTATCGTATACGTATAAAACATCTTTATTTATCTTTCGGACAATTTGTACTAACAGATGTTCCACCCCTCTTAACTTTCCCTTGTAAAGTGACTCAGTAGCACGTGACAAACTGGAAGACGATGTACGTACATAAACCAACTAATTTGAAAACCCAGAAACTCCCCCTTATCTCTTAGTAGGAAAATTTTTACAATAAGTTCAATGTGGACTTCACTTATTGACCCGTTCTTAGTCTCGAGATTCGAAGTTTGGTAAAAACAATAATCCTCCAGAGGTATCTCTCAAAATAATAAACCGAACTCTATCGATTATTCCATATATAACCAGTCACTCCAATTATCAAAGACCAAAGTCTCTTTGATCTTCGATGTTTAAAACTTTATGCCAGGAACTTAATATCTCGACACTCTTAACGATAGACATCTTTTAATATAGACGTCTAGAGGTCGAACAGAGTGGTTTTGGTACGAGTTCATATATAGTAGTAATAATTTGGTAGTGAGTTCGGGTTCACCGGAATAAAAACGTAAACTTCTATTGTTTTATGAACAGCAATATAAAGTTAAGTTACATAGGAACCAGTGACCATCAAAGACGACACAAGATGACTACCCAGTACATCGATTAAATGACTCCAAAGATTAGAATAGACCCCCAACTCCCTCACCCATCCCCTTCTCCTTCGACATATCGGTAGGAACAATTTAATTCTCATTTCCTTACTCCCGGTGAAAAAGATCTGTACCATGTCTACCTTAACCGAAGTCGAACAAATATTAGACAACGATCAAAATTGTTGAACAAAACTTCTATAAACTCTCCTTCCTCCTTTTCCAACCTTCTCTCTCGATTCCTTCAAAAAGAGTCCCCCGTTAACCTTACTTTGTAAAATTTAGACACTTGTCATGTGATGAAAACCTCTCGACATAGTGATATTTTAAGGTCCAAGTTCATCTGAATTTCGTCGAAACAATTCGATGTAATGCTCAGTCGTCCTTAGTAAGAAGGATGATGTTAGATTTTTTTTAGGTAAAATTACATCCACCATCGTTCGTGGTTGCTGGATGACAATTATTTGATCTAGCGAATGAGAATGTAAGCTCTACATTTACCTGTATAGGACCTAAACGTAGTGTAATATGGTCGTATATGGTATCTGTGGTTCAATACAGACGTCTAATTAAACCGGACTACAAACTTATTTTAGCTTCGTCTTGACGGTATAAGGTTAAACAGCCATATTTCCCATCATGAACATCCATGAACGATAACTCTTTCCTCTTAAGAATCTTTCCTCTTAATAAATAACTTATATTCAACAAGAACTATAATTATCCGATTATAGATTTTCCATGTCAAATACCAGAACCTTTATTTTACTATTAGTCGGGTATAGGTTTGAGACTTATCTTTGTTTTCCTACATGACCCCTATCCCACTCAGTTGAGACAAATATGTCCAAAAGTGTACTGAAAAGAAAATTTTTCATATACCTTAAGTAGGTTTTGTTTATGACAAAACAATCTACTCTTCTGGTTTTCCCTTTAGGATCTCTTTCCTCCTACCTACTAGACAGAAATTACAGTTTTGACTGTTTTTGTGTAGGGGGGGAGAAAACGAGTTCTATTAAAAGAGTTGTTCTGGGTCTAACGAAGTCAGAAACGGATAGTGGGAAACTTCGTGAAAGGAATAATAATCCTCACCCCCGTCCCAAAGGAAACTCCTAAAAATGTCGTCACTTCTCAAGGAGGAAATTTATGAAAGTGTACTACTCCCTTAAGACGAAAGTTTCACGACAGTAGTGACGCCGAAGAGAGGGTATTCTGCTAAATAAGAACCCACTTCCAGGAAGAATCAAACTAACAGTTATCCTGAATGGAAAGACTACCTAAGAGAAAGATATCTCGAACGAACAAGACTCTCTACGTCGTTTTCCCGAGTTGTACGAGAAAACAAGTGGAATGACTACTTCAACTGGTTACTAAGAGAAAACTTTATACAAGGTAGTATATGTCAATATTTGAAGTTGCACCGAGAGAAACAGTCGGAGGTGGTTAATTCTACACCCACTGTACAGGTTATAAGGACGAACTTTCGATATTAAGAAGATGTCACGTTTCCCTGAGACTTAAACCCCTACGAATCACAGAGAAGGTCACAAATCTATCGTGGTACCATTTATTGTTTTTGACGCAGTTGTCACAAGGGTCTTTGTAACTTCAGAAAACTCTTGGACATGAGGTACAGTGAGGTCTAGTGGGACGAGTCGAGAAAAAAAAAAAAATTAAAATTTTAGAAATTAAGAATGTACGCAAGGGTTGTACTTGGGGGGAGGGTGGAGGGAGGGGTGTTGTAGATAGACCCAGTAGGGGTACGTGGTCGGGGTTCGTTCGACGTGGGATGCGGTCTCAGAAAACCTTTTAAGATATTTATAAATTAAGTACCTTCGTTTTACATATCGACATACCAAAGTATCGAGTAAACTTTCGTCAAGAGAGGGGAGGGGTTTTAGAAATCATCCGCCACTAAGTGTCAATAATCTCTTTTTAATCTTACTTCTTTGGGGTTTATTTCGAATAGTAAAAGAGTTATAATAACGGATTTCCACTCAAAAATTCAGAAGGACCGACAAAATCTATTTACTTATGTTTAGAACGGATATAGGGTTTGATCTACTGTAGTAAATGTAATAATGAGAACCTGAAAGGGAAATTTGCCAAACCAGAAATCTTCCACGCCCTTGACCATAACAGATCCCATGGGTAAGTGATAGGGGAAGGTGGATCGTCGAGAATTCACGTTGTCACATAGATAGTTGATTAGGTCTGATCGTCATTTGTATTAAGAATTTTGACTGTTGAAGGAAGGACGATCTCACAAATCTACTAACTGGAGAGTTCGGGAAGTGACTCCTTCTTTCACCCTGTATTCATCTCGTGGATCTGATTTAGTCGACATCTAATTCTGTCTAAGATCAAAACCGAAACGGTGAAGGACGGACTCATTCCGACTGTTTATTGAGAAGGAAGACGAGGGGTTGGGAGAGGGACGTGTTGGGTCATTTCACTCATTGGATCTACTAGCAATACACAAAAATGATGGAATTTATTTATTATTCCTATAAAGTGGACCTATCTCTCCGAATTAATATCTTTAACTCGGTTTAACCTATCAAGTCACTCTTTAATCTTGACTATAAGGAATTAGACCAAAACATTTCCTCATACTAATACAAGAGAGGAGAATACCTGAGATACTACATGATATTTATAAGTAAGGTGAAAGAAGACATTCGGTTCAACTTTTAGTCAAATTATTTGTAGAGTTGACATGCAGACATGACATATAGTACCCTTCGAGACTTATATGACTTCAGTTAAGGGAAGTTTTACGAGTGGTGGATTTGTCCCTCTTTCGTACTTTTGTTTAGTGTTTAGATCACACTACTCGTCTTGTTCTATTCATATGTGTTTTACGTCCCCATTCGTACCCTTTACTTATATATAAAGAGACCTAGATAAAATTTAAGATCTTTATCTTTTTACACCCCCCCCTCCCACCATCGAAATACCATTTAAAAAATTTTTTTTGTTTTGGAGGACTCAGAAATGGACAAATGACGACTTAGTTTATACAGAGGAGTATTATAATAAACGATATTTGACATTAGTTTGTTCTGTACCTTCCAAAAGTTGTTTTTGGTCTTACAAGAGAAAGAAAAGTATCTATTTAATAAAAAGTTACAGAATTTTGTAACCCTAAGGGACCACCAATTCTACCAACTCAGACGGACGTTACGTCCTCTGGGTTCAAACTAGGGACCCAACCCTTCTAGGGGACCTCTTCCTTTACCGTTGGGTGAGGTCATAAGAACGGACCTTTTAGGGTACCTGCCTCCTCGGACCGCCCGATGTCAGGTAAGCCAAAGTTTCTCAACCTGTGCTGAAGTGAAAGTGAAATTTTGTAGTGGTGATTCAAAGAGAAATCATAACCATCGGACCGTACGACGTCTGTACCCCAGCGTTTCTCAGCCTGTACTGACTCGCTGACTTGACTTGACTAACCACGAAGACAGCAATTTGTTTCTTCTCGTAACTTTACACAGTTCATTAGTAGTTTTTGGTTTATCACATCGGGTCTTATACAACTCTCAGAGAGACCTTAAATCTTTTACCCCTCTTTACCCAAAAGAATTCCTATAACTACAAAGAATCGTATTAACCCAAAACACCTAATAATCGGATATAGATGATTCAATTCCAAAAGAACCACTAAACATCGTTAGAACTTAATTTTAGTTCCTTAAGTCAAGTCAGTGAGTCAGCACAGACTGAGAAACGCTGGGGTACTTAACGTCGTGCGGTCCGGAGGGACAGGTAGTGGTAGAGGGCCTCAAGTGAGTCTGAGTGCAGGTAGTTCAGCCACTAAGGTAGGTCGGTAAAAAGTAGGAGACAGTAGGGGAAAAGGAGGACGGGGGTTAGGGAGGGTCGTAGTCTCAGAAAAGGTTACTCAGTCGAGAAACGTACTCCACCGGTTTCATGACCTCTAAGTCGAAGTCGTAGTAAGGAAGGTTACTTGTGGGTCCTGGTTAGAGGAAATCTTACCTGACCAACCTAGAGGAACATCAAGTTCCCTGAGAGTTCTCAGAAGAGGTTGTGGTGTCAAGTTTTCGTAGTTAAGAAACCGTGAGTCGAAAGAATTGTCAGGTTGAGAGTGTAGGTATGTACTGGTGACCTTTTTGGTATCGGAACTGATCTGCCTGGAAACAACCGTTTCAGTACAGAGACGAAAACTTATACGACAGATCCAACCAGTATTGGAAAGAAGGTTCCTCATTCCCAGAAAATTAAAGTACCGACGTTAGTGGTAGACGTCACTAAAACCTCGGGGGTTTTTATTTTAACCTTTCACAAATTTGAGGCCCACAATTTAGAGCGTGATACTTTCGACATGACAACGTACTCACCTCACGTCCCACCCCTCGAACTCCCTTAAATAATATTTTTGGACCAGACTCGATTAAACAAAAACAAACTTTGACCTTTAGTATAACAACTTTAAACGTAAGACAAAAGAAAGTTATCCACATAATTGTGTTTCATGAGACGAAAATTTCCCGAAGGAGGAAAGATGTCCTTTTTAAAGTGAAGACTTTTTCTTCGTTAAGTCGTTGTAACGTGGAGAAAGTAGTAAAATCCTTATGTCTGAAGTCGAGTCATTGAGGTCTGTATAAAAGACCTTTGTATATTTTTGTTCGGGTATTCATGACTTGCATTTTGGACCCATATGGGTATTTGTACACATGTTAGACTTTCAGATGAATGGTGACTCAAAAATTTTCGACACACGTATAAAATTATTAGTGATCTTATTTACTTTTAACCTTGTTCTACGACAAACTCTCTTCCACGATGGACCTCTAAGGACTCCTTATGACGAGACACTGACAGGATACTTCACTCGTACGGAGAACGGGTAGTTATCTATCGTGAACACGAAAGGTCTGTTGAAGGACAACAAGTCAGCGATTCTGTGCAGACTGAAAAGCTTGGGTACCTGACGTCCTACGGTCCGAAGGGACAGGAAGTGATAGGAGGACCTTAAACGACTTTGAGTACAGGCAACTCAGTCATTACGGTAGGTTGGTAGAGTAGGAGACAACGGGGAAGAGGATGACGGAAGTCATAAAGGGTCCTAATCCCAGAAAAGGCTACTCAATCGACAAACGTAGTCCATCGGTTTCCTAACCGAAGTTTCGAAGTCGAAGTTGTAGTCAGGAAGGTTACTAATAAGTCCCAACTAAAGGAAATCCTAACTGACCAAACTAGAAGAACGACAGGTTCCCTGAGAGTTCTCAGAAGAGGACTCTTTAATATAATTCTACCTTTGTTGTCTTAAAATTTTTATATATAAAATTGATAGGTTCACAATCAGTGAGTCAACACGGGTTGAGAAACGCTGGGGTACCTAACATCGGGTGGTCCGAGAAGACAAGTACTTTAAGAGGTTCGTTCTTATGACCTCACCAATTCAGTAAGGGAAGAGGTCCCCGAGAAGGAGTGGGTCCCTAGTTGGATCCAGAGGACGTAACGTCCGTCTAAGAAGCGGTAGACTCAGTGGTCCCTTCGGGAATTGATAGGTTTGATTCATGATTTTTTCATAATTTCTTCATACCTTATCAATTTCAATTGTCGGTCTGGTCAACCTAACACAAAACCCTTTTTTTTTTTAGTGCCACATTTTGAGTATCACCAAGGCTTGATACGGGTCACTGAGACTTCTATTCTTGTTCTTCGTCTTTACCACTTTCTCTCGAAACATTCAAACCCCCTACACGAGTTTTGATGACCCACAAGATTGTCTCAGAGTGTTTTGTATTTAGAGTTACGCCGATATTAGACCTACACTCCTTTTCCAATAAGAATTTTATCAACGTAAAAACGTTCTATGAAATTGGAAGTCAGAAGCCGGAAAGAAAAAAGTCCAACTTTTTCAATTCGTACTAAGTATATGATTTCTAAAGGAAAGATACGAATCATAAGGAAAATCTTAACGTAAGATTGGGTACCAACATAGAGAGAGACAAAGCCAAGAACACGCACGAGACGGGGTCCGACCGGAAGTAAGGTGCTGCACTAGTTAAGACTACGTCACTGTAAGTGTCTACTGAAAAGGATACCCTACGTGTCCCACCTCTGGTCGACGAGAGTCCAGTCACATGGGGTGGATTTTTGGGTTTTACAACGAGTAAGACGAAACGTTTGTGAAGGTTCCGAGGACCAACACGATTTATATCATTGATTCCGGTTAACTGGGTAGTGTTTTCACTGTCTGTTTGTGTTACTCCAGAGACAGTTCAGGATTACTATAGAGTCAGAACTCCTCAAATCGTTCAGGATAATTTACAGCCAGAAGTTGTGATCATTTGTTTTAGTAACCAACCTTTTCAAGAAGAATAACTGAGTCATGTCACCCCTTGACTTACTTCTAAAGTAATGCACTGAAGTGCACTAGACTGCAAATGAGAGACACACGAGTGACAAGTCAGTAGCATGGAGATTACTATTCCTAGGGTTGTACCAGTTGTTTCCGGGGTCTTTGCAGAGAGGAACCTACACTCCTCCCTCCGACCTCTTGTCGTCATCCTTCTCCTTCAAATCACCGTCCGACACGCTCCCGTCTCTCTCTTGCACGCTCTTTTAATAAGAAAGATATCCAGAGGATCTTTATCCGGATAGGAGTGCAGATTCCTACAAGGAAAGTGAGAGGAGACTGACGTAGTCGCGGCCTAGATTGCCCTTTACTTGTACACAACTCCTCCTCCGTTTTTATATCAATTAGACAGTAGAGTTAGTTCTTTGAACTTGAATTTGGGTCCCTGTACCGGTCTTGGAAGAACATGTATCTAGATCTCGTTGACGTGTAAGATCAGGTCTCATCCAGTAGGACGAGATGAAACGAAATGTATACACTTTACATTTAGGCTCACGATACCATGGCTTTGAGTGACTACGATCTCGCGCAACGACCCCCGACAGAGAACATGTTTAATCTCCACCTCCCCGTGGCAGTCCGTCGACATTCTCGTCTCCCTAACGGTGCACTCGGAGGGAGTCGTAAGAAGATGGACGGGAAATTGGGACAAGTAGTCGGTGTCCTCAAAATCCCTCCTCCACCGTATAAATGATGGTTCATCCCTCCTTCTAACCAAACTTGGATTGGTAGACTACTTAAAGATAAAGTAAAAAAAAAAAAATTCATTTCGACCGTTCACTTGACAGAAGATTCATACTCCTGGTGAGAGAGGGAACTTTTTCATCCGAAATATAGAATAGATTCAGTGTAAAAGTTAAGTGGGAGTAAAGAGTCTAGACTCAGATTCGTTCTTTCACCATGAAAAACTAGGACCCAGAGTGGGAGTCTCTAAAGATTAAATTAACCAGACCCACTCCAGACTTGTAGTTACAAGAATTTTCGAAGGGTCCATTTACGAGTGTCATTGGAAGACTCATCTATTACAATAAGACAGAGTAGAATGTCACCTCCTTTGACTCCATGTTCTTCACGCCAATGTGAACATATTTATAAGTATCTAACTTGACTCTGAACTTACACCCGTAAATCGAGGTCTCGAAGAATAGCACGAGTTTACCTATCTATTCATCTATCTATGTTCGTGGTATTTTTCAGTGTAACTTTATTCTTTTTTTGTTTTTTTGTTTAGGATACTAAGGGGGTCATCAATTAAATTAAGTTAAGTCAAGACCTAAGTTAACTTACAAATAAAAAGTATTGAAGGTGTTTTCGTTTAACGTTTATAGATGAGTCCTTAGATTTTGTAAACTGTTTTTTCATTCTATCCTACCATGTGTCAGTAAATATTGAATCCATGTATCATAAATCATTTGGAGGGAATTCCGATTTCCAAAAAAGGGGAAATCAAAAAATTCGACGGAATTTCCGACAAGATACTGACGAGAAAAAAAAAAAAAAAAAGGTGAGTCTTGGATAAAAGTTTGTAACTCAAGATACTTTTAGTATACTTTTCCCTGTCTTTTTCACCCCGTATTCTATCCTGGAAAGGAAGTCCCGGATGAGAGACTTCAGAAACACTGATTAAGAATTTTAAGTGTCAACCTTATGTGAAGGAGTAAAGAGACACGGTCGGCGACTCCACTGTAGTCATCATCAGTTCTATTCTGGGAATCCTTCCACAGAACGCCCCTGGTTTCTCCTTGTTTTGGTGTTTGACACGGGTTTAATCCGTTGTGAGTATTGTCTGTGGTGTGATTGGGTCCGTATCGAGAGTCGGGAACCAATTTCCGGATCACTGACAATGACAAGAAACCCATGTCAACCCATTTCGTGATTATGAGGAAAAGTCGGAGAAAAAGGTGGTGGAAATAAAGAGTGTATTCTTTCACGTAGAACGACTGCTACGTACTATACGCACACTAGTCAGCACAGGCTGAGAAATGCTGGGGTATCTGCCATCGGTCCGAGGAGACAGATACCCCAACAGGGGCCGTTCTCATGGTCTCATCCAATGATAAAGGAGGAGTACAAAGAAAACGAAGGACACAACCGTTCACCTAAGAAATGGTGACTCGGTGGACCTTTCGGGTCTTTCACGAACTGGGAAAGAATTTATTTTCAGAATTTAAATATCTTTTCTCGTTCCCTATAAACAAGACAAAGAAAGCATTTGTATCTCTCTTTCCCTCCCTTTAAACAAGGTAATTACGTACACGTTTTCACGTACGAAACCCTTCATTCACGGCGTATCTTTTATTAGTCCAAGGTCGGGGTTTCTTATACAAACGACCTTAGAAGGGGTACACCTGTCTCACCCGGACAGACGGGGTGAAACCCGATTATCGAGTGATTCTCGGTTTTCACACATAGAACGGAAAGTCAAAGAAACGGCAAATTAAACACGAACTATGTCTTTAAGTAAAAAGAAAACAAAATGTAAAAAGAAATCAAAAGAGAAAAGGTAAAAGAGTAAGTAGGAAAAATAGAACTGTACCCCCCGCCCCTTGACTAAATTACCAAAGGTATGATCTCTTGCCTCTTCCGTTACCGTGGGATGAGGTCATGAGAACGGACCTTTGAGGGTACCTGTCTCCTCGGGCCATCCGACGTCAGGTACCCCAGCGATTCTCAGCCTGTGCTGACTCGCTGAAGTGAAAGTGAAAAGTGAAAGGACGTAACCTCTTCCTTTACCGTTGGGTAAGGTCACATGAACAGACCTCTTAGGGTCCCTATCCCCTCGGACCACCCGACGGTAGATACCCCAGCGTGTCTCGAACCGTGTTGACTTCACTGAATCGTCGTCGTCGTCGCATGATCTCTTTGATGAACATAGAATGAAGGACCAAAGAGTAGGAATTTTTACAAAAAGTGATAGTCAAATAGAAAATGGAAAATAAGAAAGTCAAATACATCAGAAGATGAACGTTGAATAGGGTAGAAAAAAAAAAAAATTTTGGAAACCTACACTTGTACCATTGAATAGATTAAACGAAGAGGAGAATTATTTTGAGAACACAAAACTCAAATGTACCGAACAGTAAAGAGACCTGACTTAACGTAGTTTCCTCAAACACAATACTGCTTAGACGATCAACAAAAGTCATAGAATCTCTGTAAAAGTCAACCTGTACAATACACCTTACGAAGAAAGAAATACCATTTCTACCTCGTAGATTTGTTCTTCTGGGAAAATGACGGTTGAATTGTGGTTATTTGACTCGAAGACACCTATTTTGGTCATCTGAGTTGAACGGACGTTCCGTTATACCACTGAAGAAAACCAGATACCCAGAGATTAAGAACGAAATCATGAATCTTAAGAAGAAGAAGGCGAAGAGGAAAAAAAGGGAAGGGGGTAGGAAGAAAGAGAAGGAAGGGATAAAGAAGAAGTACCAATATGCTTAGTGTGGTACGTCAATCCGGAGTATAAACCCACGTACGTACGCACAATTCAACGAAGTCGTCACAGACTAAGAACCGTTAGGATATCTGACATCGGGTGGTCTGGGGAGACAGGAACCCTAAGAGGTTGGTTCTTTTGATCTCACCCAACGACACGGGAAGAGGTCCCCTTAGAAGGACTGGGTCCCTAACTTGGACCCAGAGGACTTAATGTCCAGCTAAGAAATGACAGACTCGGTCGTCGACGACCACGACGACGATTCAGTGAAGTCAACACAGGCTGAGACACGCTGGGGTATCTGCCGTCGGGTGGTCCGAGGGGGTTTCGGGGTATAAACCCATCTTTACTGTTTGTGTAACCCTCGGTACGGATGACGGAGAAATATGATGTAACATCGAAATGGTACACAGGTCACTGTAGAATCCAACATTATAAAATCATTTTAAAAATAACTCTTTCAATTCTAAATAAGTCATGTCATTAGTGAAAGGTCTCTTTATAATATCAGTCCAGGAAGACTTTCTTAAAGACACGAAGGTCACTAAAATCTTCCTGGACTAGAAATTCAATTGTTGTGTCTTTTATTCGTTCCCATCATCTCGAAGAAAATAAAGGAAGTAGTCCTAAGGACGAAGACTTCCTTTTACCAATAGGAAATATAAGACTACAAGTAACGTTGATATGGACAAAAGAAAGTGGTAAGATAGATGATTCAATTCCTTATTATGAGGCGAATAGAGAAGGTTTCACCTTGAAATAGAATTTAGACGGGTGAACCCCCCCCCCCCGTATGTACCCATAGAAGGGGGACCGACATCGTTAAAGGATTGTTAAGAGTCAATATTTCTTAAAAGGAGTTAAAATATATTGAATGTAAAAATCAATCACTATTTTTATACAACGAAGATTAGGTTAAAGTGACTACTGATAGTTATTAACGAACTGTCGCAGAGGGATTTGGAGGTTGGGGTCGGACAATTCGTTGTAACAGTCCTTAAATTTAAGTCACCTTTCTCCATTCTAAACGTACTATATTCGACATCAAGTCGTTCTATTCAGGGAGGACCTTTATGAACCCCTTAAGAAGGAAGAAATCTAGTTTAAAGATGCAGACGTCGTTTACCCTCTGGTTATTTAGTGGTTTGTAAAACATTATTAGAAACTCCTTTGGTGGTCTTCGGACTCAAATGGGTTCGACCTGAGACAAATACTGACGTCGATAATGACAAACTTAGATACCATCTCAGGGAATCAAACAAAATCTAGTAATAATTAAACAAGATTCAGTCGGTTTAGTTGTCTTTCCATTTATAGGTGGTTGTGTTTCATAAAAAGTTCTCAACTTGTCAAAACCCAATTTGGGGTTTGGAATAATTAGAAAACGTCTACTGTTGAGTATATAACGACTACTAATTTCTATGGGTACACAATGTTATCCCAAAGTCTGAGTGTCGGGGGAGAAAAAGAACTAGAAAGTCATTTTAGTATTACGATTTGACCACTGAAGTGTTTGGAAAGGAACCGTTTTCTAATTATAGTGTCCGTGTCTTCTTTTCTCGGGATGAATGCGTGTTCACAGAAGTTATTGCCACCCTCTTTTGTCCTATGATGACCGTTTCAGTTAACGAAAAGAAGAATTTTGAGAAAAGAGGAAGGGTAGGATGGGGTACGCGGGTTCACATTTTCGGGTCGAAACTTTGGTGAAGTAGAACATCTAGTTTGTGAATTCTCTTTTACTGTTGTTATTTCGGATTTTGTAGGATCCTTATCGACCCTCTTTTGGGAGATTCTGTCAACCTTTATGTAGTCACGTCTTTATACATTGACCCAAGTTACGTGATAAACATAAAGAATACGTGTGTTAACTCTTAACGTCAGTCTAAAATTCCTTAATACAATTTAAACTACGGGTTAGTGAAAAAAACCTACACCCCCCACCCCACCCGCAGGAAAGGAAAACAAGAGACGTCCAAGAAATCAACGGTCAAAAAGACTCACTCTCCGAATCCACTATTTCCTAAGGACACCCTTAAATTTTCAAAAGAAAACTTGTTACGAATAGAGTACGAAGGAGTCTTACTCTCGATCTTATAAGACAGTATCAAACATAAAATGGATATTTTCTTTCTTTATGTATTGATGGAATTTTGTTGAAAGTTTTACGTGTGGCTTCCACGATGGGACTTTATTTAGGAATTGTCGTCCAAAGTCTCTAAAGAAGTAGCCCGTTGGTCAAACAAAGTCAATGTTGGTCCACACGACTCTCTCGGGTTGTGTAACGGTCAACCGACCCCGTCCCCTCCGTCTCGAGCGTCCGTCGATTTCTTTGTCACACAGTGACTGTTGAAGGTAAGTAGTAGGGTCGGAAGGCGGTCCCCATCTTCCACCTTTCTTACCCGAGGTACACGCAAGGGGAGTCCCTCCTCGGAAGTTCGAAACACGTGAAAATTTTCTTTAACTCATGATCAGAAAACCTGACGTTCCTCTAGTCTGGTCAGTTAGGATTTCCTTTAGTCAGGACTTATAAGTAACCTTCCTGACTACGACTTCGAGGTTATGAAACCGGTGGACTACTCTTCTAGGTTGAGTAACCTTTTTTGGGACTACGACCCTTTCTAACTTCCGTCTTACTTTTCCCCTACTGTCTCCTACTTCTACAAACCTACCGTAGTGACTGAGTTACCTGTACTCAAACTTATTCCAGGCCCTCAACCACTACCTGTCCCTCCGGACCGCACGACGTCAGGTACCCCAGTGTTTCAGCCTGTGTTGACTCGCTGACTTGACTCGACTTGAAAATGCCCTCTGACCCACAAGGACCCTCCTTCGTCTTTACCATGGCACACCAATCCGAAGGAAGTCTGTTTACCAGAATGTTGAAATGTCCGTCGGTCTACCCGTGCATATACTACCGCTACCATCAAGTCAAAGATTCAACACAGGTCGAGAATACTGAGGTACCTGACATCGGACGGTTCGAGGAGACAGACACCCCAAAAGGGTCCGTTCTTGTGACCTCACCCAACGGTAAAGGAAGAGGCCCCTAGAAGGGATGGGTCCCTAGATTGGGTCCAAAGGACGTAACGTCCGTCTCAGAATTTTTTGAGTCGATGGTCCCTCCGAGTACATACACCACCGTGTCTATATGTACTTGTGAAACGAGTTTGGCATTTTTTAGACGGACCTCATGTCCTCTGGACCCAAGTAGGGGACCCAACCCTTCTAGGAGACCTCTTCCTTTACCACTGGGTGAGGTCATAAGAACGGATCTCTTAGGGTACCGATCTCCTCGGACCACCCGATGTCCGGTACCCAAGGGTTATCAGCCTGTGCTGACTCGTTGATTGTGACATGACATGACGAGGAGGGAGTGAATGCACTCGGACCTCACTTAGAAGGTCTTGTAGAACACGTTCGTACTACTTCGTTAGTGAGAATAAAACTCCCCTGGGTGTAGAAAAGACTCCTAAAGGGATGGGGTAGGGTAGCGGTTGGGTATGTCAACAAACGCTTACTAAAAACAACGGAAAAGGGTTAATATTAAAGAGGAGGAGTGGAGGGAGGGTAAAAGAGAACGGACCTAATCCCTGTAGATCTTAGACACAAAAAGAATGACAAATTGGTTTTTAGATCACAGTCTAAATCGTTGACTTTGACGTCCGACTATTGGTTGAGTTCAGGTTATCTAATTTAATGAGATTAAACCCCTTACTTACTAGACCCGTGATTTATGATTTTTTACCGAAATTCATATGGTAACGATACGAAATAAAAACTTCATTCTATTTATCTTGGTAAGTGATTTATACGGACTCTACTAATTATTTCCGCGATAGTAAATAAAAACGGGTCTATTGACGTAAGAGAGTCATTTTTTTTTTTTTTAGCTAGACTCCGAAAATACACTTTTGAGGTGGAGAGTCTACGGTTCACTAGTTTCACGACCTCGACGTACACTCTAGTCATTAACACGTGTGTATGACCAGTGGCTCTCGTGGTCAAGGACAACCGGACGTGTGACTGACAAAACCGTCCGTCTTTATCCACGAAAGGACACAGGTAACCCATTCGTATACATAAAAGTGACCACGTAGAATCGACGACTACGGACTTTTAAACCGGAGTTAACAAATATCTTTCCTTTTCGTTAGACTCGACAGTCGGAACTATAATGGATTTGGACGTATTTTACACCTTTTTATTACGTTCTAAACAAAAAATCCGGACAAAGTATAAAAGGTCCGTTATCTAGTTTAGTCAAGTCCCAAGTAAAAATCAAGAAATTATTCGACTGTGTCATACAACCGTCATTTTATTCTTACGTGAAAATTGTACCTTCACGGTATGTCAGCTTCAACGATAAACACGATAAATAATTATTATCTCTCGGGAGCTCTTACCTCGAATCGTGAAAGTTACCCCTTTGACTCTAAGATCAGGAAAGGTAACATTATTCGTGGTAGGAAGTGGAGAGAGAGTAGCAGAGGCAAACCATACCTCCCTGTCTTTTGGGGTAAGGGAACAGTTCAGGACGAAAGGAAGGGACGTCACATATTCACAAAATATATGGTTTACTCGTGGCACTCTTCTTAATTATTTAGTAGAGATACGGGGAAGAGCGTATAAGAAGGGATTTAACACTGAGGAGGTAGACGAACTTTACAAGGGGGGTCTAGACGAAGAAGTGAAGGAGGTCCAAGAGTAGGGTTTCAATGGGACCCTCTTGATGGCAACTGGTGGAGTGGATTTGACAGTCGAGGGTTAGACTGTTAGACATAGTGAAAGAGAGACAAAATCAAAAACACCCAACCAAACAAACAAACGAGGACTCACAAATAAAGGTGGATGACACGAATGTCAAGGAATAATGGAAACACAAAAGACAGAGATGGTCACCTTACATTCAAGGTGCTCCGGTGACGGACATGGAGACCTCAGACCCTGTCATGGACCGTATTTCACCCACGAGGCATTTATAAACACCTTACTTATTTACCCCCAGTGAACGGGGTCCGAAACTAAAGAAACAATGTATTGTTTGTTTGCTCTACAAAAACATCGGACAAATTTACACGTGATTACCCGACGGCAGACACCCCGGTGTGTCTCAACCTGTACCGACTTCGTCGAATCGTCGTCGTCGTGACAGAGGTACGGGAAATGGGGCAGGGAATGATGGGACCCTCCATCATTCACGCTGGACACGCAAACAGAGGACCTCGACGTGAGTCGTCGTCTGCCCACTCGGTCGGATAAACCTCTGTGAAAGAGACCCGACCTAAAGAGGATTTGTGGCAGTATTGGTTGGTAGGGAGGAAGACGGAGACAGACCTGAGAGACGGAGAAGAGGAAGGGCGAAACCCCTATCAGTCATCGTACCTAACTCGAGCTGTCGAACAAGGAAGAGGTGTACTAGGTCAAGCACGTCCTTTCGTTGGGAGGACCATGGGTGGATAGGTTCCGGTCTGATCACCTGATCACTGTAAAGGTAAGCGGTGCGACGTCAGGACCACTGGTATTGCATTTAGACAACGTACGACGGTAACGAAATGACCCGAGATTCTTGTAGGTTACGAAAAGACTATAATTCAAAATGACGGGTACTTTTGTTTGTTGTGGAGACAGTACCGGTCAATGTGTCATAGAAGATGTCACCTGAAGACGTATAGACTTTGGGTAGGTAGGTTTCGGTTTTCGTTACGACCACCCTCCCCCACCTCTAAAATAAGACGGTACAAAGAATGTTCCCCTCTAGTTCCCAGTTGAGTTAAGTATTTTAATGACGTCAGTAAAAAGTCGACCGACTCGCCGAAGTGTCTAGTTTTGTATGTCACCGAGGATTTATTAAAGACTATACGTGTTAAGATCACAAAAAATAAGAGTCGTACACCACGTTTCGGACGGTCTTTGGTAGCAACATCGATAACTGTCCGTCTAATCTTTAGTAGGTGCTCCCAAAGGTAGTAAAGAGGTGTCCGACCAGTAGGTAAATTCGGAGACTGACGCTCAAGGGGAGTTTCGGACGAAACATGTGTGACAACTGGATGTCAAACAAGAAGACAACGTCACGCCACGAGTGGAGCCCGTGTAAAAGCTGCTGCCTGGAGCAGGTTGGCCGTTTTCTATGACGTATTTGAGCCGTAGGAACAGAAAGTGGCGACGTCTCTCGTCGCCGGGGGTCCCCCTGTCACGCCTCCCGTCGGGCCGGGGACCACTGTTCTGCCTCGACATCTCTTCGCCGGCCTCCACCGCTGTCTTCTTTGTTCACATGAATTACGTGTCGAATAATTTCGCTTAGGGTATCGTAAAAAGAGTTTAGATAAAAAAGTTTTGATCTTCCCGTCAAAATACGATAACCATAAAAAGAAGAACGAATTTGTCTCCGGGACCGGTAGGTACGTAAAACGACAACTGATCTACCCCTTGACGTCTAGAACTCACTTGAGTCTCTATCGAAGCACTTTGAAGAAATGTTAGGTGAATGCATCGTAAACCGTAATAAAAGAAGCGGGTGTATCGAAGGAAACGAAAGAAAATAAAAGGCGGGGGAACAAATTCTCCGTATTCCACGAGCCAGAGGTCTGTTCTTTTAGTTCCAGACGAGACGTTTCGCCTCTGGTCCCGACTCCCCACCACCCCTACAACTCTGGACGCTCTGTGTACCGACCTCCATAAACACGTCTAGGTGGATTCTATTCCTACCTCACTACAGAATCCTCTGAAGAGTCGAAACACCTTTCAAACTCGATTCCAGCAAATAAGAGTGATTTTCCCACACTTCCAGATTTCAGAAAGGAATACAATTTAACAACGGTCTAGACTCCCCCACGGGACTCACAACACCGTCTCTTCATTTGTAATGGAGTACCAATCCGGAAATAAAAATAAAAAAGGAACTTTTGTAGTCTTACATTCTATTGATATTTTACAACTCAGGGTAAAACAGATTTCAAGTGTTTTCTTCTTACGGACGGTAACGGAAAACATTCAGACAGGGAGGTGTGGATTATGGTCGACGTCGACCTTCCCGTAAAACCACTTAAGGGGTACATTTTATTTTATAACCCTTGTTGTGTGAAGTAATTCCGTTGTCTTATTCTCTCTTTCGTCTCTTCCGACTCCTCCTTCGGACCCCGATCTACAGGTCTCGGGACGTCTTCTCGACTGGCGTTCAGTGGTCATCTCGGACCGTCACTGCTCCTACCCCTGGGACACGTGTCCCGGTCCACTGGAGGATCTCCTACAACCCCGAATTTTATCTTTGTCGGCCCTCGAGTACAGGGTGGGAACTGTGATTAGACGACACACTGTTCCCTGTTCGATAAACGAGTCGGAGAGGTACGGATAAGAAATACATATTTACACCTGAATCTTATAAACATTTTATTAACTGTGAGAGTCCCCTTTTAATGACATAACGACATGTTAATTCTAGTCACAATATTTTAATTTGACTAGACCAAGATTAACGGAGTTTCCGGCTTCGGGTCCGTAAACTTTACCTTTCTTCGTCTCTCCCCAACTGAATCGACTAACCATACCTTTGTCAACCCGGTTCTCGGTCTTTAAAAAGAAACATCGTTCTACCGACCAAAATGAGATTCTTCGAACCGAGTCGAGCCAACGACATATTGTAAATCAGACCACCCTACCTACAGTAACTCGTGTCATTCCAAAAATACCGAGACTCGTTACCACTATGCGCAACCATAACGGCGGTCCACACTTCCATGTCACATACTGACTATATATAACACAAACATCGGAACTCACGATTCGGGTTTCATATCGAAAATTTTTTATTATAAAACATTTAAAAATTTTCGAATACTTTTGACTGTAGAAAGGAATAGTCGTGGTTCTGGTTTTATTCTTTCTCTTTGCACTGTTAGAATTTCTTTATTACTCTGTGATTTTACTTTTCAACACTAGTTAGGTTCACAGTCACGCCAGTACGGGTGCAGGAAGACACAGGGAGGTACACGGTGGACCACTCCGGGACTGGAGGACACTAGAAGTGACAGTGCCCCGGTGTGGAACCGGTAAGGTCCGGGTAACACGGGAAGGAGGGAGCCGAGGGTCTACACCGTGGAGTCCAGGACCCCAGTGAGACCTCAAGTGTCCAAAGTAAGGGGACTCTGTGACTTAAATTTTGGGAACTTCAGAATCGCAGATCTGATAGAATCTTCAGAAAAGACTGGAGTGTCTTCCTCAGGGTCGTAAAGGGTCGTTAGGTTCCTAGGGATTTCTGTGTCCAGAGGGTCCCCTACAGGCAGGGAGCACACCAGGTAGGAAACCTCCGAGTGTGTCGTGAAGAACGCACCGAGGGACGGAATGCACCACCGGACGGGACCCCAGACGGCCTGTGTTCGGTGTCACAACCCGATCTGTTCCTTCTATTGCTCCCCGAAGAGGGAGAGGTGTCTCTGAGACCTAAGAGTAACAAGGAGGTCAAAATAACATCCCGAATTGTAAGGGGAGTTTTTCAAGTAGAAGATTACGAACCAGAAACAAAGTTCTTTTCGGTCAAAAGAAGATGGTGTAAAAGGTCGTAGTTGAAATTCTTTTTACGTTGGAGGTAGCGTCTTTCTTTCACCCCACATACGTACACCAAATTAAAGTCCAACGAAAACTCAAATTCACCATAACTTAAAGTCATATAAAGACAGAATACAATTTCTTTATATAATGATTTTACATTCACTCGTTATTACAGTCGACAGCTCGTGATCTAAATAAAAACGTCCTATACCTCACGTTACTTGACTCAGTTATACCACTCCACATACACTAGACACCCTCAATATGGTAAATTGCGTCCTTTACGTATCCTGAAAGGGAGAGACGTGAGCCCGGGAGGGATATGGTAATCCTCTGCGTCCAAAGAAACGACTACACATTTTTTCAAGACAGGTATGTGAATCCATCTTACTTAGACTTCTTCCGTTGTTAAGCATAACATGATCCTCTACAAAGACACACAAGTATGACAAGTGAAATATCTATGTAAATTTGAGTTACGTTTACTGTATCGTCAAACTTTCAGAGGTACAAGTAACTTAACTTATACGGAACGAAATTTTATACCTCATACTACTTTCCCTAATCACAAAAAAGACTTTCAGTTTATGATGAAAACGGAATCTGACGAAACACTATTATAAAGAGATTCGTTAAGTTTTGAAAACTTTTTACTGTACTTTAAAAGTAATTTCTGCAAAAGGATACAAATAACATATACCTTTAATAAGTTATTTTAAAGAAATATTTTTACAAACGGAGAGACTAAGGAATTCTGAAGAGAATAAAAATAGTGTCTACGTATCTGGTAGGTGACCTCGAACGGTGTCCGACGAGACAAACAGAGGAATGGGTCGACTACACAGAGAAACATCTCTCCCGGAAATAGACCACACTGGAAGTATTCGCCCCGAGACTCTCATCCTAGGTTAGGTGAGAGGTATGGAGTCCTGTTCTCTCCGGAGGACCCTAGGTTTTCCAACCTCTCTTCCCTTTGCAAATGTCCTAATGAGACGGAAGTGGAGTGGAGACGTCCTAGAAGTCGTCGAACATACATAAAAACACGAATTCTGTACCTGAGACCGTTCAACGTAGTGTTATTGAGATATCGACTTTTACGTCCTTACTATGGTACAGCTACGGACCCGAAGACCATTTCTTTGACTGACCTCTGAATGGGACAGTAGTTCCTGACCAAAGGTCCCTCTATACAATCCCCGTAAAGGGGTGACGATTGTCCACTAAGTGGAAATTTATAGAGATTGTCTTCTCAAAATTATATCATAATAAACAGTAATTTTCAAAAATCAAATTAAAAAACCAAGCAACACAACTAAAACAAGTAAAACTCTCCTCTGAGTTCCACTACTCCTGAAAACAAAAAGTCGGTTAAGAAATTCTCAGTATGAGGACCCTAGGATTTTAAGTGTCCGGTCGTTAAAGTACATCACATGAACTCTTGTCGCGAGGAGTCTCACACCAGGGGTCTACTGTCGTAGTCGTAGTGGACCCTTTGCACGATATTTAGACTCAAAAGTCCGGAAGAGGGTACGAGTGACGTAGTCTTTAAGACCCCATCCCGGAATAGTTAGATACAAAATCGTCGACAGGAACAATAAGACCTCAAACAAGTTCAAACTCTTGGTGACGGAACCTTGAAGGGTACTTTTTTGTAGTAAATCGTAATTAAGATTTCCGTAAAGATAGACTGGGAGGTTTTACCCGAATAAAACAGTAGTGACCAATAGAGAGACATCTTCACCCAGTTTACCAAAAGGGTTTTGAAGTACAAAAAGACGATGAGGACAAGAAGTGACGAGCAAACAGAACAAGATCTTCTGACTGACCAAGAGTAGTCAGTCGTGGTGGAATCGAGAACAAGTGTATAGACTCAATTCGAATCTGACGGGTCACCACGAGCGGTGACGGAGAAATCTTGTGCCGTCCCAAGTAGAGTCGTTAAGGTTCTTGATCTCCTGTCTACAGTGGCGTATTTAAATGTATTACTGGCAAGGGTAGAGAAAGTAGTAGTGAAAAAATTAGGTAATCTCCTCTAAAAATGTTTTCCCGGTATATGGGTTTAACACTGAGGAAAAATAGTCTTTTGACGGTGACAATGGGTCTAGAATTGTTACTTTACTAAAGATCTTCTACGACTAAATTTTTTTTTTTTTTTCAGAACCCTGTCCGAATGTTCGTAGGACATTACTGAAGAATGGTCACAAATAACACATAATGTATTCACTATCTTTAAATTGGTAAAGTTACACTCTGGACTTCTTTACGGTGTATTTTCTTATCAGACCTTTCTTGAGAAGGATAGGTTAAAGAGGGTCTCCGATCGGAACAGGACCTGGTTTGACCTTTCCCTAACCGGTTTCCACTAATATCCAAGATTTGGTTCGATGAGATGTTTAAGTAGTACGTTCATTCCCCGAAAATACCTCGTACTATCCTATTCCTCTGATCTCTAAATCCTTCGTTTAGTCTAGGAGTCCGGATGGACTCTGAATGGGATTAAAAATCTAACCAACGCCTTAGTGTGGTAACAGTTTAAGACCTACGATCTCTTGGAGTAAAAATAAAGTTCCAAACGTTAAGGGGAGGGACGTGCCAGGGGTGGTGGTGGTAAGGGTCGTTTGTGTGTGAGTGGGAATGGTAGGTCCGACCAGTCCTTGGTCTGTCTAAAAGTCCTCACTTGTCGTCCTGTTCAGTCATTAAGAATTCTTGAATTGAGTCGTGACAAGACTGTTCCATTCCCTCATCTTTCCACGGTTTTATTGATCTTTCGTTTCAGTCTCTTACAACGCTTCCGTCCGGATAGTTACTATTAGGATAGTCGACCTTTACGGATCTCAATGAGTGGACCCGGGATCATTCAAAGGGTGTCTGTAGAGGGAAAAGGTTTGGACCGGTCTGGGAACACCAAGAATATTACCAATGTTATGCGGGAGTCGTTATTGGTGGACCTTTAAAACTTCGTTTTTCACGTAATAAATACTCAGGACCTCTTATGGTCCGTACGGGGCCCTGTGTGTCACCTCAACATCCATCTCTTTCTTACTCACTCGTGTCGGACCCCAAGACGAAAATATAACCTAACTCCCACCTTGGGATCCCGAAGTACCCGAGTGAGAAATGACTACTCAAATTTTACATTCTCGATCTTAAATTTCGTACCCTTTTTTTCTTTTTGTTCACCAGGTTCACCGGTCAATATATTTAGTTAGTCCTAGAGATCTCGTTTCCTCGGACCCAGCCCCGTTCCCCTCCGTCTACTACCTTCCCCACCCCTCCTTCTCAAGGGGAGAGGACCGAGAAGTCAGTACACTGACCGTTTTACAAATAAGTTGGGTCGGGAGAAACTTCACCTACGGAAACGTTACCTTCGAATTTAGTCTGTAAATGCAACGTTTTGTTTTCGGTTGACAGTCCCGAATATAATGTTAGATGGGACACTAAGGTCCGTAAGATCAGTTATCACTCCTGTAATTTCCGGATCCATCGGCTATACGATTTTAAGTCCACATCCCGTACAACATTGATCTGTAACGTGTACATTTAACCTAATATCATCGTTTTTGATCTTATTAATTTGTCCGTCATCATACTTTAGGACATCCATGAACGACGGGATTTGAACTTTCCAGGTCACGACTTTTATCTAGTCCCTAGAGTCCTCGGGACCTTTAGACAAGTTTCTAAACCATTCTAACACCTTATAAAATTGTAGAATCCGGTAGACCGTATTTTTTCAAACTCGGACAGGACTCAACTACTTTCACTTTCAGCGAGTCTATACAGACTAAGAAACGTTAGGGGACCTGATATCAGGGACCCTAAGAGGTACAGTCTTATGACCTCACCCATCGGATCGGGAAGAGGTCGTCTAGAAGGGTTGGGTCCTTAACTTGACCCCAGAGGACGTAACGTCCACCTAAGAAATGGTTGACTCGATACTCTCTTCGGGACTCAACCATCAAACGAGGTATAGAGTATTTGGTCAAGAGACTCAGGACACTTATCCAGTCCGAGGAGACAGGTATCTTAGAAGGTCCATTCTTATGATCTCACACATCGGTAAGGGAAAAGACCCCCTAGAAGAGTTGGATCCCTAGTTTGGGTCTAGAGGACGTAACGTCGGTCTAAAAAATGGTATGCTCAGTGGTCCCTTCGAAGAAATTTTCGTGTGCAATAGAGTGTCTTGTTAAAAAGTTACACGACTTTCGGTTCAAATGATTCTCTGAGTTTATAGAAACCAAGGTGACATCATTCTCCAATTTTCATCCATTTGGAATCTGAACCAATCATTAATTGTAACAAAGTCATAAAAGAGAATAAACCTTTACTAGTTCTGTAAGTTACTTAAGGGTAGTAAATCAAATTGAATCGTTTTGAGACTTTAAAGTTCAATGGTCTCTAAACCCTTCAATAAAAATTCATCTTTAAGATATTCTGTACTAATAACGATTTTTCCACTGGATGTAAAAATAAAGTTAATGTATGTAGATTTAATAAAAGAAGGTTGTTACTAGAAATCTGATAATTCCTTGAAAGTAATCTTTCTACCGGTAATATGGGTCGATGTAAAGAACGACTGTTTAAAACATTCGTAACTGTATTTAAACAAACTTACCATTTGGGACCATCCTGTTTTCAACAAATAGGCTTAATATAAATTACGACATTGAGATTTCTATATGGATAAAATTAATCTCGTTTCAATTTGATCTTAATAAATAGTTTCTCATGAGGTCTAGTACACTTAAACTTCTTGTAAAACCAATCAAAGATGTAATGACTCAAAATCCTTATGAGTTAAGTATTCACGGATAAAAATTCGGTTAATTCATCTTGAGAAAATGTTTAATACCCGAAGGGTCCACCGTCACCATTTCTGAGACGGACAGTGACGTCCTCTGTGTCCTCTGCACGCACCCAAACTAGGGAACCACCCTATCTAGGGGACCTCCTCCTTTACCGTTGGGTGAGCTCATAAGGACGGACGTCTTAGGACACCTGTCTCCTCGGACCATCCGACTCCGGTTTCTCAGAGTTTCTCGACCTGTACTGACTCGTGTGTGTGTGTGTGTGTGTAAGGGTGTGAAAATATTTAATTAAAACCGTTACAGTAGACGTCCATCTTTCTCTTTTTTAGTATATTTGTATTGTATGTAGACCTCTGTATGTATTTGTACGTCTGTCTATGACTCTGGGACATTGAAGACAAGGTTCTAAAATCGGTACTTAGTACATGTTGTTGTACTTTGAGTGATCAAGTATTTATTCTCAACTTAGGTTTAACCGTCTTGTTAAATTCCAATGGACGAAGTTACCGATTTCAAAAATGATTATAAACACCTTTTCTAAAAATTCTAAATATAAACAGGAACTGTTCATTAGAACTTCGACACCTGATCCAGACCCTGTCTCTCGAAAATGTCGTAAAACATAAAATTTTCCGACTGATGAGGAACGTGGTTTAGATCAGGCGAAACGAAGTCAGAGTCCACTAACACACGTCTCAACGTCAACGGAGGACTCCACAAATGTAAATTTTCCGTGTCATTCGATATACAGAAGTTCTCTGTTTCTAGTATATAAAAGAGGATCCTCAAAATCACGGAAAACCTACCAATACCGTCAGGGTTATTTTACATCGTCGACGGCGGGACATTAATCACTCAGGAAACATTATCATTAAGAGACCTGAGTTCCAGTTCCCCCTGGGGGGACGTTCTGGTCTTTACTTCTCCCCTAGTAAACCCAGTCATACCGGTTCTTTTACTACTTGGGTACCACTCACCCACGACAGCGAAGTCAGAACAGGTCGAGAAACGTCGGCGTCTCTGACATCGGGCGGTCCGAGGAGACAGGTACCCTAAGAGGTCCGTTCTTATGACCTCACCCAACGGTACGGGAGGAGGTCCCCTAGAAGGGATGGGTCTCCACTTTGGTCACAGAGGACATAATGTGGCTAAGAAAGGATGACTCGGCGTTTCCTTCGGGTCACTTGGGTTACCGAGTACGGTTGAAACGTGATTCAGAATTATAAAAGGTAATTGACACTCGAAGTTGTTACTGGTGACTACCCTCCCACCGGGGCTGGGGTCCGTCATTTATACGGTCACTTCTCTCCTTTCTGGGACTGTGTGTATAGTACCGAGGTCCCGGAACCGGACCAGTAAAGGGAGAAGGAAGAGTGATCTCCGAAGCTGTCAGGACGGCGAAGAGGTTTCCATGTCCCTGTGGAGTACTCGGGACCGAAGATCAAGTCGGAGGAGGGGCTTAGAGTGCTCCACGGGTCCCCTTCTCACCTGTTGGTCCCTTCTCGCCCCCTTTCGAGCGTCTCTAGAAACATTCGAGGAAACACTCACAATCGAACTGACCCTCGAGGCCTTAGTCGACCTGTCGAACAAGTCCAGAAAAATAGACTTTTGCACGTCACTCGTCCACGGTGGTCACCCCGAGGAATCTTTTCAGTGTCCGCTACTCCGTTGTCGCGTACAGGAACGAAAGAACCACTCCGACGCACACGTCACACCACTGGTGCGGGAGACTACTCGGTCTCTACCGGAGGAACGGAGGGGTCGTTGAAAGGTCCACAAGGTCTCGTGTCCCGTCTCGGGGACTCCGGAGACGACGAAGTCGAGTCTCGACTTCTCAGTGAAAGACGTGAAACCCACGGGAGAGGGGGGGGAAAAAAAATTCTAAAAAATTATACACACCTAGGAAAATTTCAGAAAATAACTTAAACAACGTTATAACGAAGACAAAGTACAAAACCAAAAAACCGGTGGTCCGTACACCCTAGAATCGAGGGGTTGGTCCTTACCTTGGGAAGGGGGGACGTAACCTTCCACTTCTGAAGTGGTGACCTGTGGTCCCTTCGACGTCCCACGGAAAGACTAGTTCTAAAAGGAGAAGAGTCAGGAATTTTCGCACCGTGACTTCTCACAGACGAGTACGAACACCCTTGACCCGGTACAACCTTCTACCTCTACTTGTGGGTCGGACGAAAAGTCCCACTGTAAACTGCTACCAGTGTCGGTCCTCGTCCTACGAACCGTCCGTCAACAACACTCGCTCCCACACGCCCACAGTCCCACGTACACGGACAGATCTTCGTCCACCCATCACCCCCGTGGTTCCGGAACGACAACAAGTCAACAAGTCAGCGAGTCAGCACAGGCTGAGAAACGTGGGGGTGCCTGACGTCGTACGGTCCGAAGGAACAAAAAGTGGTAGAGGGTTTCAAAAGAGTTTGAACACAGGTAACTCAGCTACTACGGTAGGTTGTAAAGTAGGAGACAATGGGGGAAGAGGAGGACGGAAGTTAAAAAGGGTCGTAGTCCCAGAAAAGATTACTCGACCGAGAAGTGTAGTCCACCGGTTTCCTAACCTCGAAATCGAAGTCGTAGTCAGGAAGGTTACTTGTAAGTCCTCTAAAGGAAATCCTGACTAGAGGAACGACAGGTTCCCTGAGAGTTCTCGGAAGAGGTCGTGGTATCAAGGTTTCGTAGTTAAGAAGTCGTGAGTCGGAAGAAATACCAGGTTGAGAGTGTAAACATGTGCTGACGACCCTTTTGGTATCGAAACTGATACGCCTGGAAACAGTCGTCGGTACTCATTGTTTGTTAAGTCTCGGGTAGAGTTTCTTTATTCTTTTGGGTGTCACCGATTAATCAAGGGGAGAGAGGAAGGACGACAGACTTCTTTTCAAACGTAAAGTAAACTCCATCTTGAAGACTAAGGTCGAAGGTGGAGAACCAAAAGAGGGTAGTGGAATTAGAATACACAACCATGTCCTCTGGATCACCGAGTCGACCATTTCTTAGGCGGACGTTACGCCCTCTGGACCCAAGCTTTGGACCCGACCCCTTCCCTTGCCGATGAGTGAGGTCATAAGACTGGACCTCTTAAGGTGCTTAACATATCAGGTACCTCGACGTTTCTCACCTGTGTTGACTCTCTGAAAGTGTCCTTAGGTGGAGAAACGTCCACCGGTGAGAAGTGGTCCTACAGGGTTACGTACCGAACTCCTGACTTAGACATAGGTGATCATGTTGTATGTCTCAGAAGATCCGGAGACCTCACATAATGGTCTCTGAACCGTACAACCACACGGGGTCCTGACTCGTTGTGAGTGCTACGAAGGTACCCAAAAAACGTAAAAAGTTCCTCGACCACATGACGGAGTCCCAAGAATCCTCCACGACCGTGATCTACAAGTGTCGTCAACATAAACAGGTAAATTAAAAAATCGTTATACCATAGTCCCTGGTACTATAGGGTAACCCAGTGCCCCTGTTTTTTAAGGTCGTCGCTCATTTTGTCCCCGTGTCTCTGGTATCCGGAGCCTCCATAAAAGGGAGACCGCCACGGCGACCAAAGGTCAACGTTCTGACAAAGTCGGAAGATCCAATCCTGTTAGACCCTTGTTGAGTGACCGAGTCGCCGACGTCCTTCTCCAGAAGACGGGAGGAATGAATGACTTTAGGAAAGGAGTACGGAAATCAGGTCTCGAAGAAAGACCCGTCACCGGTATCGGAACAATAGGTTGGTGGGAGGAATCACGAGGAACCAGAACTCCGTACCTCCTGTGAATACGTGTCACCACAACTTCCATCTCTCTCTTTCTCTCTCTCTCTCTTTCTCTCGTACCGGACCCTAAAACAAAAAGAACCCCAACTCCTACCTTGGAATCACAAACTACCCGAGAGAGAAATAACCGTTCAAATTTTGTATTGTCGACCTTAAATTTTGCACCTTTTTCTCTTTTTCTTTCACTGGGTTCACCGGTCAATGGATTTAGGTGGTTCTACAGATTTTGTTTCCACGAAGGACTGCCCCCAATCCCTCCACGTACACGGGACTGAGGAGTACACCGACGGAACACAAACAAGCTCTCTCGGAAGGAAGTCCAAGTGACCTACGGAATCACTGACTCCGAAGACCGTCGTGAACGTAATCCTTTTCTTTTCGGTGACGGTCCCAAATGTGATGTCTCTCTATCTTCCCTCAGAATTCTCAATTCTACTCCGACGGACTTCGAAAGAAGGGTTCCGGAAACTAGAGTGGTACCCCGAAGAAAAATGGAATTTCTATAATTCGTCAGAGACATTCAAGTCAAGTCAAGTCAACGAGCCAACATAGACTGAAACGCTGAGGTACTTGACGTCGTGTGGTCCGGAGCGACCGGTAGTGGTTGAGGGACTCAAATGAGTTTGAGTACACGTAGCTCAGTCACTACGGTAGGTTGGTAGAGTAGGAGACAGTAGGGGAAGAGGAGGGTGGAAGTTAGAAAGGGTCGTAGTCCCAGAAAAGGTCACTCAGCCAAGAAGCGTAGTCCGCCGGTCCCATAACCTCAAAGTCGAAGTTGTAGTCAGGAAGGTTACCTACAAATCCCGACTAAAGGAGATCCTACCTGACAAACCTAGAGGAACGTCAAATTCCCTGAGAGTTCTCACAAGAGGTTGTAAGAAACACTGAGATACCTGACATATGGCGGTCCGAGGAGACCAGTACCTTAAGAGGTACGTTCTTATGACCTCATCCAGCGGTACGAGAGGAGGTCCTCTAGAAGAGTTGAGTCCCTAGATTAGTTGCAGAGAACTCAGAGGACGTAACCGTTCACCCAATAAATCGTGATCGTGGTGGACCCTTCGGGGATTTAATGTGTTGGTTCGAGTTTAACTTCAAGTTCAAACAAGTTTTCGAAGGTTCCGACACGAGGGATGAGACGTGACTCGACGAAGGTGACAGCTGGGACCGGTGGACCTATCACAAGTCAAGTTATTCCGTCCATAATGTGTTCCCATTTTCACACCAATATATTAAAAAATAAATAAAATTTAATTAACATTTTAAACGGGAAGGTTTTATATAAGACGACACACTGACGGAATAGAGTCTCTCTCGATTTATTGTAACATGTGGAATTAAAAGAAATGTGAAGTTACTACCTCTTAAAGAAAAAAAAGGGGGAATTATCAGGATTAGTATAGAAAATGATGAGGTCTTTTTTGTTTTTATGAGAAGCCTAGGTAAACCCTTTTTTCCTTCTTATGTCAACTAAAATTTCTACGTAAACTAGTTTTATAAAGTAAAGACCGTAGTGACTAGATCAATTAGAGAGGAGGAGATCTTTCTACTCCTCGGGTCCTACCCCCTCACCTCTACCCTGTAGGAGTGACCACAGCGACTCAGTCACCCTGAGACGTCGACCTCTGACTTCCTCCCCCTGTCTCAGGACTCACGAGATTGGTGTGGGTCTCGTCCAGACGTCCCGCATACTACCCGGACAGGGTTCTTGACTACCTTTGTTCTCCAAACAAAGACAAACTAATGTCAAGTACTGTCTAACTAGTGACGTTTCCGTAAGTTTGAACCACAAAGCGGCGGGGGGTGGGGTGGAAGCGAAATCGTGGTGGCGAACATTCCGCTCAGTTCGTAGACCACAAACAATCTGCCGACGCGACGTAGTCGGACCACTAACGACCCCTTGTAGAGAGTCGTAAGCGTGCTAACCTCTCTTCTGACACCCCGTGTTTTACCGGAGTAGGCCAAATGTAGAAGTAATAACGCGCAGAGTGTATGGACGAATGTAGACCTTTTTTAGAGGTCCATTTGGAGAACCCGAGAAAAAGATTTCTCATTGACATTAATAATCCCGATATGGGTTTAAGTTGAATCTTATCCATACACCGACTTGAAGTCGGTTTTAGGACACGGACAGCTTTTCTTTAAAAGGAGAAAAATTGTAGGTTAATGTATCCTCCCCGGAAAAGGGGGTGTGTGCCGGTCAACCCAAGGACCAAGAGATATGGGTTTCAAAAATAAATACGGGACTCCCTTTTCCGTTCCTCTAAAATTCCTTTTTTAAATTTGTAAAGAAGTTCAGAGGGTGACTGAAAAAAAGAATCATAGTTTAGGGTCTTAGGATTATACATGACGGCCAGTACAGTTTTAAAACGTCTTTAGAAAAGGGGTGATCCATGAAAGTGTTTGAGAGAATGGTTCATTGTAGTAGTGTTTTTTTTGATGACAAAAATGACAAAGTCCGAAAGGGGGGAACATGTCCTAAGTAGGTGAGTTGTGTAAAACTAACTCGTGAACGACCCCATGGTTCGGGACACGGTCCGTGTCCTTTGGATTTTGACTCATTCTACACTACGAATGTCAATCAACCTTTTTGTCCGTACGGCGATTAATGTGTAGTATGACCTTACAACGTATCCCAATACACCTTCACACTTAATTTGCGACACTCTTGAGGCGACCCTCTTCTTACTTGACACGGTAACTTTCCCTAATTGTCTCACCGACCGTCAGTTCCTTTTGAAGTAAATCTGTACTTTGCATTCCACTCAAAACTTTTTATACACCGTAAAGTGTATCTACTCTTCTTTTGGTCCAGTTGGTCTCTTCGTTCTCCCGTACTCTGTTAGTCATTCCCTGATTTCCTCGAGGCTGAGAAAGTGTGTTCGAAGACAAAGGTGACTATTCGTCACTAAAAGGTTCTAGTGCAGTACTATACTAAGAAAAAATAAATGGAGAGGACAAGAAACATTTTGTAAACAGTTTACGAGTGTATACCATATATTGTGTATACTATGTACTATACACTATATACTGCAGATACTATATAAACAATACATATACATAGCAACAGGTCAGTGAATCAGTACAGGCTGAGAAACACTGGGGTACCTGACGTTGTGCGGTCCGAAGGGACAGGAAGTGGTAGAGGACCTCGAACGAGTTTGAGTTCAGGAAACTTAACCACTTT
Source organism: Capra ibex (assembly GCA_006410555.1). Taxonomy (NCBI): domain Eukaryota; kingdom Metazoa; phylum Chordata; class Mammalia; order Artiodactyla; family Bovidae; genus Capra; species Capra ibex. Next base: position 36,432,619 of record SJYO01018757.1, on the reverse strand, counting down.
AGTAGGTTGGTACTTGACATATACACACACACACATATATATATATATATACCCAAGGGACCACCGAGTCTACCACTCCGTAGACAAATGTTACGCCCCTCTGGGCCCATATATATATATATAAAAATATATATATATATATATGTGTATACCTGTGCTGACTTCGCTGAATCGTCGTCGTTGTCGTATATATATATATTTCACATAGTTTACATATGTATATATAAATATATACCTCGCTCTCTTGGTATTCCTTCTTGTCCTCCTTCTCTTGTCAGGTCACCGATCATGAGACTCGAGGGTTACATCCCCCGGTACCAAGGTAGGGACTAGTCACTTGATCTAGGTTGTATGTTATTAATTCTCAAGTATACGACGGTGATTTCTGGGGTGTACGACGTTGATTCTGGGTCGTATCGGTGTATGTATTTATTTATTTTTATTATAAAAAAATTTTGCCTCCGCAAGAATTTTCTCCAGAGCCAACGGTAAATATGCCGAAGGCACGGGTCGCGCACACTTCTCCTTCGTCGGAGACGCTTCAGAGACACAGACGAAGGATACGGGATGAGGGGCACGAACTCCCGTCTGGTAGTCCTCGAGTAGACCTGGTGACGTCGTCGACGGTTTCACCGAAGGACAGAGGTCCGAGGAAGGGAAGGAATGTCTACGGCGTTACGTCGGTCACTAGAACACTTTCATATTTAGACCAGTAGACCGACGTAGGCGAGAACTTACATCACGTTTGTGTGACATCATTGCGGCTTTTTTCGGGAAAAGTTAGACCGATGTTGGACGGGGAAGGCGGAGGAGAGAGTGGAGGGGAGGGAGGGAGGGTGGGTGTCGATGACAGCTGAGGACCGGTGAAAACGCACTGTGAGTAAAAGACGGACTTTGTAGGAAGGACGGAAAAGACTCACCATCTGAACTCGGTAGTAAGTTTAGGTCCGTATCGTAGAGGAAATACTTCATGTAAGGGTTAAAGGAGAGGAGGTAATCGTGTCTACCTAAGGGTAATAGTAAACGGACATAGAACTAAGAACTCGAGTAGTGTGACTCATTAATAGGAGAGGGTCTAAACCTCGAGGTGAACTCCTGTCTACGAAACCTATTTAGTAAAATCATCAAGGTTACGGACCCTGTTTTCTCTCAATGAGAGAGATTCACTTTGTCTACCGATTCAAGGAAAAGATAAAAAGAGAAATTAAAGAAACGGAAAGGGGTAAAGAAGAAGACTGTGAGGTGGATCCAGACAGAAGACCCGTTATGAGTACAGGGGTTCGTTCGGAGAAAGTAGTACTGGGAAGATCCTCGATTTAGACTGTCTATTGTCGTTACCGGACTGGGTGGAGGTGTCTTAAATAATCTCCAACTGAATCACAATTTTCAGTGATAGAGTAGACTAGAAGACTCTTTCTCTCTTCAGTGTCTACTCTCCGACTTCCACACAAAAGAAACGACTGTGGAAATTTTTTGTGTTTTTGTATAGAAATAGTTATAAATTTTTAGTCCTCTAGAGTGTATTTTTGGGTCGTAAATGACACGAAAACAAACACAAAAAAAATTACAAAATAAAAAATAAAAAAATTTAAAATTTCAGAAATTAAGAATGTACGCAAGGGTTTGTACTTATCTCCCTGTTTTACCGTTAAGACCCATCAACAGTCTATCACGACTCAGAGTCGACTTATGAACTTCATTCCTACTGTAAAGGTCAAACGACGTTTGGAACGGTGAAGGACGTTCGAGGGTAAATAACGGGACACATACAACAAAATAACAAAGAATATTATCTGTTTACACAAAACTTGGGAACAGAGGAAGTTTTATCCTTTTATTTTATATCTGATAAGTCCGTTGTACTGTAAAACAAAAGTGAATGGACAGAGGACAGACCTCTTCCCTCACCATTGGGTGAGGTTCTAAGAACGGACCTTTTAGGGTACCTGTCTCCTCGGACCACCCGATCTCAGAACCCCAGCGTTTCTTAGTCTGTACTGACTCGTTGACTCGTGTCGTGTCACGGATAGAGGACATCCACAGACTAAATACTCGGAACTTCGTCCATTGTAAAATTAGAAATGAAATGTTTACTCCTTTGACACCGTTACCTCCAATTTATTGAAGCGGTACTAATATGTAGATCCCTCGTAGTCCCGTAGTCCCGTTTCTGTTCCGGCACGCACGCACGATTCAGCGAAGTCAGTACAGGGTGAGAAACACGGGGTACCTGACATCCGATGGTCCGAGGAGACGGGCACCCTAAAAGGTCCGTTCTTATGACCTTGCCCAACGGTGTGTGAGGAGGTCTCCTAGAAGGACTGGGTCTCTAGTTTGGGTTCAGAGAATGTAGAGGACGTGACCGTGAAACGGTGATACCGGTGGACCCCTTCGGGTTAAACTGACGTTTTAAGTAGGAGAATTTACCTCTGAAAAACTAGGACGTCAAGATGTTTATTTTAGGAACTCGAAAGTGTGGATCAAATATGTAAATGAATTTTTTATTTGATAAATAAATAAGCCGACGTCGCCCGGAACCAACACCGTACGTTTGAGAATCGAGGTGGTACACCCTAGATCAAGAGACTAGTTCCTAGTTTGGACCCGGGGACGTACCCCTCGTGTCTCAGAATTGGTGATCTGGTGGTCCCTTTATGGATGTACATGAAAAATTTTAATACATGTAGGTAGTGATATCATTATATCATGTGTGTAAGATTTTATGTATGTTTCTATCTTTTAAAATTGTCTACTCAATTTTAGTTCAAATTTTCATTAAATTTACAATAAAACTCCTATGGTTTTTATAAAATAGAAATGATTTTATAATTCTAAAATCCATTTTACAAATCCCTATCGTCGTACTAAACTTAGGTAGTAATAAAAAATTTTATACCTAAATCGTCAAAAACTTTGTTACAAACTCCCAGACCTAGATTTAAGTTAAATAAAATTATGAACGAATTCACTAACTATATTGTCTTTTGATGTAAGGTACTGTAGAGTTTTCTTTCAATGTAACACCCAAGGGAATACCCAGTACTGTGAATAAAAAATTTAGGATTGGTGAACACATGTTTCTACAGACACCTGAAAACCAATCACCTAGACGTATAAGGGTCTACAGTTATTCCACGAGAACGTTTAATAAGTACATAAAATTTTTCATAAATCGTTTACACTTTTAGGTAACATGTTTCATTTCGTCCAAAGTTTTAAGGTTAGGATTGAAAATTTTCGTAAGTCTACATTTTTTAAGAATTCTATTCTGTGTATGTAGGAAAAACCGTTATTTTTAGTGGGTCTTTACCTTTATCAAGGTTTATGGGTAAAAATATTACGAGGGAGGTCTTGGACTTAAAGAAAATTTTTCGTTAATAAGTAACAACTCTACAGTAAAAATGGACTTTCCTTACCTAACTCATGTAAAAAGTTTCTAGTAACAACCTATCGTATGCTGATTGTCCGTGAACAGTAATGTTTTTTACAACCTTTTAAACCTTGAATTTTTTTGTTTTGAGTAGAAATTCTGCCTATCGGGAAGGTACCTTGCCGGTCGTTCATATTTTATAAAAGTCTCGATAATGGATAGAGTGACGTTCTATAAAATTTCTAACGGGTATGAAAGTCCTAAATAAAAATATTTTAATTGGTGTGGTCACTGTATGACATCGTGAAGACCGAAGTTAGGGAACACTCTTCCAAATAACCATGTATTTATCGCTTCCCTTTTTGTAAGTCTATGTCATGAGAAAGACCTTAGAAGAGCACCTTAGGTAAGAGAAAAAAATTTTAATTAAACAAACCGACGTGGTCCAGAAACAACGACTCCCGTCCTAGAAATCAACGTTGTACACTCAAGATCAAGGGACTGGTCCCTATTTTAGGCCGGAGGGTACTCGTAACCCTCGTGTGTATCAGAAGTGGTGACTTGGTGGTCTCTTCGGGGATCACCTCAGGTAAGAAAAGGGGTCATGAGACATGAGATGAGTTTCGTCCATACCGTCACTACTAGTGTGAGTGTCTCAGATGGTATTGTAAGTCAAGTCAAGTCAGTGAGTCAGCATAGGTTGAGAAACGCTGGGGTACTTAACGTCGTGCGGTCCGGAGGGACAGGTAGTGGTTGAGGGCCTCAAATGGGTTTGAGTCCAGGTAGTTCAACCACTATGGTAGGTCGGTAGAGTAGGAGACAGCAGGGGAAAAGGAGGACGGGGGTTAGGGAGGGTCGTAGTCTCAGAAGAGGTTACTTAGTTGAGAAACATACTCCACCGGTTTCATAACCTCAAAGTCGAAGTCGTAGTCAGAAAGGTTATTTGTGGGTCCTGACCAACCAGAGGAAATCCTTCCTGACCAACCTAGAGCAACGTCAGGTTCCCTGAGAGTTCTCAGAAGAGGTTGTGGTGTCGAGTTTTCGTAGTTAAGAAACGACGAGTCGAAAGAAGTGTCAGGTTGAGAGTGTAGGTATGTACTGGTGTCCTTTTTGGTATCGGAACTGATCTGCCTGGAAACAACCGTTTCATTACAGAGACGAAAAATTACACAACCAACCAGTATTGAAAGGAAGGTTCCTCATTCGCAGAAAATTAAAGTACCGACGTCAGTGGTAGACGTCACTAAAACCTCGGGGGGTTTTATTTCAGACTGTGACAAAGGTGACAAAGGGGTAGATAAAGGGTACTTCACTACCCTGGTCTTAAGTACTAGCAAAAGACTTATAACTCGAAATTCGGTTGAAAAAGTGAGAGGTGAAAGTGAAACTAGTTCTCCTGTAAATCAAGGAGAAGTGAAAGACGGTATTCCCACCACAGTAGACGTATAGACTCCAATAACTATAAAGAGGGTCGTTAGAACTAAGGTCGAACACAAAGAAGGTCAGATCGTAAAGAGTACTACATGAGACGTATATTCAATTTATACGTCCCACTGTTATATGTCGGAGCTACATGAGGAAAAGGATAAACTTTGGTCAGACAACAAGGTACAGGTCAAGATTGACAACGAAGGACTGGACGTATGTCTAAAGAGTTCTCCGTCCAGATCATCAGACCATAAGGGTAGAGAGAGTCTTAAAAGGTGTCAAATAACACTAGGTATGTCAGTTTCCGAAACCGTATCAGTTATTTCGTCTTTCTCTACAAAAAGACCTTGAGAGAACGAAAAAGCTACTAGGTTACCTACAACCGTTAAACTAGAGACCAAGGAGACGGAAAAGATTTTGGTCGAACTTGTAGACCTTCAAGTGTCAAGTGCATAATGACTTCGGACTGAACCTCTTAAAACTCCTAATGAAATGATCACACACTCTACTCACGTTAACACGCCATCAAACTAGTAACAAACAGTAACGGAAAGAAACCCTAACCTTACTCTTACCTGGAAAAGGTCAGGACACCGGTGACGACTCAAAAGGTTTGAACGACCGTATAACTCACATCATGAAAATGTAGTAGTAGAAAGTCCTAAACTTTATCGAGTCGACCTTAAGGTAGTGGAGGTGATCGAAACAAGTATCACTACGAAAGATTCCGGGTGAACTGAAGTGTAAGGTCCTACAGACCAAGATCTACTCACTAGTGTGGTAGCACTAATAGACCCAGTACTTCTAGAAAAATCATGTAAAGAAGACACATAAGAACGGTGGAGAAGAATTATAGAAGACGAAGACAATCCAGGTATAATAAAGACAGGAAATAACTCGGGTAGAAACGTACTCTACAAGGCAACCATAGAGATTAAAAGAACTTCTTTAGAGATCAGAAAGGGTAAGATAACAAAAGGAGATAAAGAAACGTAACCAGTGACTCCTTCCGAAATAGAGAGGAACCACAAGAAACCTTGAGACGTAAGTCTACGAATATAGAAAGGAAAAGAGGAAACGAAAAGTCAAGAGAAGAAAAGTGTCGATAAACATTCCGGAGGAGTCTGTCGGTAAAACGAAAAAACGTAAAGAAAAGGTACTCCTACCAGAACTAGGGACAGAGGACATGTTACAGTGCTTAGAGACAGGTATCAAGTAGTCCGTGAGACAGATAGCCCAGATCAGGGAATTTAGATAAAGAGTAAAGGTGACATATTAGTATTCCTTAAACTAAATCCAACATGGACTTACCAGATCACCAAAAGGGGTGAAAGAAGTTAAATTCAGACTTAAACGGTTACTCCTCAAGTACTAGACTCGGTGTCAGTCGAGGACCAGAACAAAAACGACTGATATATCTCGAAGAGGTAGAAACTGACGTTTCTTATATTAGTTAGACTAAAGCCACAACTGGTAGACCACTACAGGCACACATCTCAGAGAGAACACAACAACCTTCTCCCACAGACGATACTGGTCACTCAAGAGAACCGTTTTGAGAATCGAAAACGGGAGGAAGTAAGACATGCGGTTCCGGTTTAAACGGACAATGAGGTTTACAAAGAACTGAAGGATGAAAACGTAAGGTCAGGGAATATTACTTTTCCTGTAGAAAAAAACTCACAATCAAGATTTTCCAGAACATCCAGAAGTCTCTTGGTAAGTTGAAGTCGAATAAGTCGCAATGACCAACCCCGTATCCGAACCTAATGACACTATAACTTACCAAACGGAACCTTTGTTTGTCTCTAGTAAGACAGCAAAAACTCTAAGGTAGGTTCACGACGTTGGTATTGTAAGACAAATAATTTAGAAAATAAAGGTAGAAAGGAAATACCTGAGGGTTCTGTCATCAAGAAGTAATAACTTTGTTTTAGATCGTTTATGGTATTCGACTCTGTACTGACTCTGAAAGTGACGTCATTTTCATAAGATTAAAAAAAAATGATGTTTTATTTGATGTTTTTGATCCATCAAACAGATTACTGAAAAGAAAGAAGTGTAGAAGTTGTATAAAAGAGACGTGGAAGGTTACTGTAAAAAGAAAGACATTTATATCAAATCAAACAATGGTAGAAGAAAAGTATAATGAAACCCATGAAAGTAGTTCCGTCCTTTTTGTTAACCACGCACCGGAAAGTATCAAATCATGGTACTTAGTAATGGAAATGCCCTCTAACTATCACATAACTCATAATACACGACGATTTGTAGTGACTTTTTTGTATTTCAAACAAAGGACAAGACTCGTAAACCATTGAATGACAACTCGAGTGACACTGTCAGAGTATGATAGTCGACGATAATTGAGTTCTGTGGTATAGGTGGGTTTCGTTCAAGTGACTATTGGCGTCACCCACATTTGACCATAAAGTATATGAGTCGGAGTAGTAGAGAGTAAAAAACGACTGAAGAACTATCTAGAGTAGAAACGAATATGGAGTTTTACGCCGACTGTGTCTCGAGGTTAGTCTTAACCGCAGATTACCGGTTACTGGTTACCACCACGCAAACTGTAATGTAAAAATAATAGAAGTCAGACGGGAAATCAACGTCTTTAATAGGCTTCCGTGAACAGTCATGGGGTTCCCGAGTAAAGAAATGGATACCTAATAGGTGTTTAAAAGATCATCGTGTACTCACACGGAGATCCTTGAGATCTCCACTTCCGGAGGGGGGATCAAAGGGGATTGTGACACACACTGTGCAGTGTTAGTTAGGACACTTGGATCACTCCTCTGGTCGTAGTCAGGGAGGTAGTCTGTTCAACAGGAATGAAAGGCTCTATTGCACTCCGGTGTCTTTAGTGACTTGTTCACCTTTGGTACGTTTAACTAGGATTATTGATTAACCTTGTAAGATTGACAAGATACTGAGAGTTTTTAAAACCATTTTGATAATTTTCGAGAAAATGTCAGACAACATTCACATTTCTTCTTTCCTTTTGTTGGATTTTGTCTATATATAACTCATGTGTACGCACACGGACGATTCAACGAAATCAGCACAGGTCGAGAGACGTTAGGATACCTGACATCGGGTGGTCCAAGGAGACAGGTACCCTAAGAAGTCTGTTCCTATGACCTCACCCAACGGTACGGGAGGAGGTCCAAAACTTGGGCGTAGAGATACAGAGGACGGAATCGGCCACCCAAGAAATGGTGATCGTGGTAGACCCTTCGGGGACTGTCAAAGTGAAAGTCGTCAACCTCATCAAACCAGTCGTGAACGGACGAGCAACAAATTGAATTCTGAGTCGTAGAAAAGACTCAGAATACGGTGTATGAGTACCAGTTGATCTCCCGACCGATTCCCGACCGACGAGATTGTACCGGGCAGGACCCTGTGGAATCGAAAGGACGTACGCAGAGGGTACAGGGAGGTTAACCAACCGAACCGTGCAAGACCACCACTGTCCCCATATTCTCTTTTTCGTCTTTACACGTCCACGAAAAAGGTTGAAGACGAACACAGTAAACAATGATAAGGAATCCGTTTTGGTTCAATGTACTGGTGTCGATCTTGGTTACACTCGTCCAGAATGGTTTTCTTTACCTATCTTCTTTTGTGCTTTTTAAGGTCGGTGATCATCTCAGTCAGTCCTGGTTATCTTCTGTGTCATACAAGACCGGTAGGACAAGAGACCGGTAGTAGAACTCTTTCAACGAATTATGGGGACTTGGAATTAATGTCCGTATGGAGTAAAATAGACCGAAACGAAATAGTACGAATCGTCTATGACGTAAAAAAGGGGGTGTCTAACTTCCAAATACCGTTAGCACACATGTCTTTTAGATAGTCGCGGTAAAAAGATGTCCTAAACAAGTGACACAGACAGTGTAAAACCATTAAGAGTGTCATAAAGTTCGGGAGGGGTCAATAGCAGAAAGCTATTGAGTGGCTTCCAAGTCTAAGACCAATCGTAAAAAATTCGTTATTCCATAAAAATTTATGAGATAAATTCCATAAATGAAAAAGACCTGTATTACGATAACGTTTGAATCATCCGATGACGACAACGACGACGACTCAGCGAAGTCATATCATTTTTGCGTCCAAAAAATACGTGGTCCTTTGGTTTTTAAGAACTCGAAGTGAAATATCAGTATAAGTAAAAACCACAAGCAGATCTTGGTTTGCGTGTTATAGAGGTTCCATACAGACATGATATACCACTGAATCGAAGATATATTACATAAAAATTTTTATAAAAAGTTTAATTTCTTTATATACGTGTTTAAATTTTTCACTTTCACGGTTTCTATATCGTTTTTCTCGGGCACTGGGAAGGAGGGCAACCTAGGATAAGGTGTCTGCGTCAGTTAACATTAAGACGAACGACAAAGAGGACTGTAACATAGGGACAAAACTTTATTATAAGGTACAACACGTACACACACACGATTCGGAGAAGTCAACATAGGTTGAGAAACGCTGAAGTACTTGGCATAGGGCAGTCCGAGGAGACAGTACCCTAAGAGGTCCGCTCCTATGACCTCACCCAACAATACGGGAGGAGGTCCTTATAAGGCACGACGGTAATTAATTAATTAAGATCCGTAGTAGATAACTATATAATTGAGAGAATGAAGGGAGAAAAGAGAGAGAAGTAGGTAGGTTATATTAAAATAGTACTTAAAACCACTATCGGGTAAATCCCAGAAGATTATAATAATATTGCTACTTTTCTTAATAAATCACAACTCGGTTCATCATATAATAATAGCATAAAGAAAAAGACATACTGAACCCAAAGGAACCTCAATTGGTAACAGAGCACACAAGTGTACAAGTAAATAAAGGAAAAAAGTGAATCTGAGATCAATTCGGAAGAATGCAGAAGGTCGACGAAACATTTTATTGAAAGTTTTATTACAAAGAGAAAGGGTTCTTACAGTCTATTATATATAATGTAAAATGAGGATCTTTATGACCTCAGGTGGTGTGTGTGTTTGTGGGTGTGTGTTTCATGTGCGTGTGTGCGGAGATCTTCAGGGACATGGTCAAACCTGACGAGCGAGGGAGCTAGAAGTCGTGACGACTACGGGATCTGGGAATGAAACAGTAGTAGGACTCCTAAGGGGAGTGGGAAAGGAACCCGACGTAGGAAACAGTACCTTAGGGAAGTAAACACAGGAAGAAAGTCATCTCGTCTAGAAGAGACATAAGGATACTTTTGCAATTTGAAAACTCAGTACCATACAAAACTTTTATCGAGAGAAGACGAGAGTGTGAAATAAACATAAAACCGTCTCAGATCTGAAAGACCCACTTTCAGTAAAAGAGAAATATAAACTTCTGTAACGAGATACCTGAAGATATAAGGTTCCAAAGACAACTCTATGGGATACCTCTAAGATTAGAAAGCCTATACTTGAAACGGAGATCTCAAACTTTTCTATTATTCGGGGTCTTTCGCAGACGAGGGTAAGTAGAAAGACCCTTGAGCTCCCCCAGAAAAGTCACATCTTAACACACGGGAACGTGAGATTCTCTAAAAGAGTAGTAAGGAAACGAACATAAGAAACAACACAGACACACAAGTAAAAAAAAGGTAAGAAAAAACATTAAAGAGAATTTCCAACGTGAAGAATCTAACTAAATAAAAAGAAGAGAAAAGGTAGTGAAAACAAGAGGAAAGATCCTTTAAAAGAATGTAAAGAAATGTTGGTGAAATGACTTTAAAAATGGATAGTATATAAAGTAAAGGTTCTCGAGAATAAGAGACCAACGAAAAAAATTTTATATCGTAGGAAAAGAACAACAAAATTTTTTCATTATAGAAGGGTAAAGAGATTCTTTTTAGTTACAATTAAATTTTTATGAAAGAGGTGAGACATACATAAAGAATATGACGGTAAAGAAACTGGTGTCAAAGACCCTTTCCGAGAGTCGAGGATTCCTTGGGTCACAGTAATGTGACCTGAGTAGGTTTATTAGGTTCTATTAGAGAGGTAGAGTTCTAGAAATTGGGATTAGTGTAGACGGTTCAAGACAAACGGTACATTCTGTCATATAAGTGTCCAGGACCTTTAATCTTCCACCTGTAGAAGTCCCTCCCTGGTAATAAAACAGATGGTGTTACACGTTCTTAAAGAGATCCCGTATAGGGATCCTTACTTTAAAGACTCAGTATCACATACGCGTAAAAGTTAAAATATTCTTCAACCGTTTTATTAAAAGGTTTTATCAGTATGGTTACATATGAAGGTGGTCGTTATATATCTTTAGGGACAGGAGAACAGTTACGAAACACACTGACTTGAAGAAGGAAAAACGGTTAACTCACACATATTTAGTAGTGTCCAATTTAAACTTCGAAGGAGTAATTATTACGTCTCGGAGTAAAGAATACACTACCGGTACCCAAGGAGACGTCTTCTTTGTGAATCGGTACTCCAAACCAGTAAAAGGGGAACCGATAAATTTTTTGTTTAAAATGAACATAAAAAGACGTAAAATTTGTAATTAGAGAAAGAATATGCACACCGTCAGAAAGAGGGTCAAACAACGACTAGAAGTGTGGAAGAAGTACCACTGAAAATATTAAAAAGAGACCACCTGTCAATAATAGTTAAAATTACATCAGTCTAAATAGTTAGGAAAGAAGACAATGTCTGGGACCAAGAACCTGAGAAGTTAATCATCTTTAACTATTCTCCGGTCTACTCTTTAAGTCTGTTCCGTGTTCCCTAGCTTTTGCTCATTGCCGAGTGAACGAACGAGGCACTCCCCTCGTTCAACGAGGGAACTTACCCCACTCCCACCCCCGTGGACCACCCAACCCGGTCTCCTCCCCGTCGAATCCACCAGACGTTGGGGAGGAGGAACCACCTCGACACACGTCCCTAGTACGGGTCATAGGACGAGGACCGAGGACTCTTCACCGCCAACCCAAAACCGGAAAAACATAGAACAATAAGTATTAAATGGGGTCGACGTGTACGACCATCAATAAAAGTCAAGGAATATCAAAGAAACACACGATAACATAAGACTTCGACTTTCCTCTATAACAAGTCCACACTCGTACCAGATTCGGTCAGAGAGAAGGTACAGTGGTGAAAAAAAAAAAAAAGAAAAGAATGAAATGACATAACCATTCTTACGGTTCATGTATTGACTTGAAGTGTCACAATCTCTTTAAAAGTAGAACTAGGACTAAATTTTCATTTACTAAGGATGAAAAGCAGAGATTCTCACGACGACAACATCCAAAACCACTAATAGTTCAGTTCGTATAAGAGAAGATAAGACAAACCATGGTCAAAAATAGTACTTAACCATGACTTTAGATAAGTTAGGAAAAAGACGTAGATAATTTTAATGTCATAGTAAAAAGTAAAATTTATACGAGAAAACCGTTAAATGTACATATCCTAAAGGTTACGATTTGGCAAGAAAACAAAGATTCTATTTGAGTCAAACCGTCTTAACCAAGGAGTTATAAAACCCATTCCAAAAACTGGAGACCCAAATACTCACTTTCATAGGTCATCAAAAAGGACAAATAAGACAGGAATCGACGAAACCCGTAATGTCAAATGTCTAGAATATGTCAATCAGTCCCATAAAGGGTAAGAAAAGTCAAAAAGGTCTTCTCAAACATTATCTAACCTTACTAAACAAGACACTATCAAACCATCTCAAGTGGACATTATTGTAAACCCGGATTACAAAAGAAACACCTTAACAAAATTGGTGAATAAAATAAAGAAGACACCAATATCTTGGGAAGTCTGAAAGATGAAGGACTAAAGTAAAAATAATTCGAGTTAAAAAGACTCTTAGACAAGTAACATTGATACACAAATTTAAATATCTATAGTTCAACAAGTATTACAAGTGATTAATAAAAACCACAGACGGAACAGACATAAATAGATAAGGAAAAGTGAGGATAACATAAAATTAACACCGAAAAAAGAAAAAAGAAAAGAAAAAAAAAAAAAATTAAAATTTTAGAAATTAAGAATGTACGTAAGGGTTTGTATTTAATGGTTTCTAAAATAAAAAACTTTGTTGGTTCAAAACCAAAACCGTTAGAAGACACGACATAGAAACAAAAGACAAATACTGTAAGGACGAGAATAAAACATAATAGAGAAAGTAAGACGAAATAAACCCACGAAAAAAGATTGAAGAATGTAACCTACGAATTGAATGATTAAAGGAAAGAAGAAAAGATAATATTAAAAGGGAGTTTTATCATAAAAGGGACTTAGGATGTTAAAAAATTACACGTTACAAATAATAGTAAGTGAAGATAAATTTTTTAAAGATAATACAAACGTAGGAACTAAATACTTAGTAAATGAAGAGTAAATATAAAATTAAAATTAAAATAACACCAGTCTTTTATCATACTATTGATAAGAAATTTTAAACGACTCCACACAAAATATCGGAACTTACACTGGTTAAAAATATTTGCAAAGGACACACGGACTCTTTTCGTACACGAAAGATTGACGATCAAGACAACACACTCTCAATAACTAATGTAGTAAGTCAAGAAGATATAAAAGTGGTGTAAAAAACAGACGAACTGGATTTTATTACCTGTTTCTATGAAACTTTAGAGGTCACGTTAACGTCTAAACTGTTATAGGGACATGAAAAACTCAAAACATATAAAACCATTAATAACCACTACGTTCAAACTTTTTTAATAAAGACGGTCCACTTAATTTATAATAGTCATACATCACTAGAAGAAATAGGGTTTGTTACCAAAACTACTCATATATAAAACGAACCATTTTCTATATCGTAGAGGTTGAAAGCAACAAGTCGTATATATAAAACTTACACGTAAAAACGTAAGGAGAACAATGAAATACAAAGTCACCAAGAGAAAATTTGTTATATATCACCTTAAAAGAAAAAATTTTATGTTAGAATATTAGAGAAAATTGACCACTCAAATGTACATATATATATATACACACAATATATATATATGTATATATACATGTGTGTGTATGTGTGTGTTTCTAACTTTAATAACGATACAAATCTAAATAAATACGGTGAAATACGAACGATAAAAGGGACGAATAAGATACTAAAATGAAAAGAGAAATTTAACCAAAAACAAAGAAAAAAAGTGAACGAAAAAGATAATCAAACCTTCAGTATTTGAGAGAAATATTTTACAATGGTAACTTTAAATGGTACGTACCAATTGAATTGTCGTAGATTCAAAAAATCATAGACTTATTAAGTGGAAATCAGATGAAACTGTAATTAACAAGTGAAGGATTGAATCTATGGTAACTGTGTATTAAAATCAAAACAGTGAAACAAGTAGAGTGTCATAATAATAAAGACAACTGAATGACTAACATGGATCTCCATTACTACTGAACGGATGTACAAATGTTTAAAGAAACAAGTGTTAAGAGAGAATAAAGGAGTTGAGAAGAAGGTTCTGTTTGAAAAGAATAAGGACTTCGAGTAGGAAATTTTCTAAGACACCAGTCACAGAAAACTTCTATTTAGGACAGAGAAAAAACAACAATAGACTTTTTTTTTTATTTTGGGATAATAAGAGTAAGAGGTGCAACAAAGAGAGAGAGAAGAAAAAAATGTCAATAAAGAGAACTATGCATCAAGAAAATTTTAATCAAATAGACGAATAAATAAGTAAAAACCGACACGCCCCAGAAGCAACGACGTGACCTCGTCCGAAGAGTGACGTCGAAGAAGAGGACAACACCTCGTACCCGAGACCTTACGTGTTCGAAGTCATCGACTCCACGTGCCCGAGTCGTCGACGTCGCGGACCCGAGACCTCTTCCACGAGTCGTCAACCCCGCGTCTCCGAATCGACGAGGAATCGTACACCCGCGAAGGGGTCGGTCCCCAGCTTGGTCACAGGGGACGTGATCATTCACCTAAGAATAAGTGACATGGTGGTCCTTCAGACCAAGCGATAAAATTAAATCGTCAATAAAAGAGAGTCGTGAAATCCGTATAATAAAAGGGAAAATATCGACAAGATTAATAATAATAATAACCTGATAGTTTACCAGTCGAAATAAAGGTCATTCATATATCATCTCTCGTGTTGGACCTGGAACTGGTATAAGTCGAAAGGATGATTCGGAGTGGATTAACTTAAGTGTACTGTGTCACTCTATGTTTCTTTGTCCTACTAACTTAGATATGGTGACACGTCCCGAAATTCCCATTCTCATGATCGACAGGATTAAGAATTAGAAAACATCTACCGGAGAAAGAAGAGATACTCACGAAAGACGGGGAGGGTTGAAAAAAATTTTAACATCAATAAATGTTACAACACAATCAAAGACAACATCTCGTTTCACTAAGACAATATGTATATATACACATAGGAAAAATTATAACGAAAGGTAAACCAAATAGTATCCTATAACTTATACCAAGGAACACACTACTATATCATCCTGGAACAACAAATAGACAAGATATGCATTGTCAAACGTAGTCGATTGGGGTTTGAGGGTTAGGTAGGGAGGGGGTGGAACCGTTGGTGTTCAGACAAGAATTACAGACACTCAGATAAAAACAAAACATCAAATACAAGTAAACGCAGTATAAAGTCTAAGATGTATATTCACTAAAGGATACCATAAACAGAAAGGGAAAGACTGAAGTGAATTACACTATTAGAGATTCAGGATACCCACGAATATTATAACAAAGAAAAAAGGAGTCTTAAGAAGGGGTGATGTAAAAAAAGTTTAGGATGAATATGTTATAAAAAGAATGTAAACACCTAACCAGAGAAGGTAGTCAAGACCTTGTAAGAGTAGGAAATAGACAAACCTGCAAGGGAGAGATAATGAAAGATTGGAACCAAATGTTAGTATGTATATATTCAGAGAGACTGAGAGGTATAAAGAATTAAGGGAAAAATATAAAAGATTAAGGAACGGAGACACGACGTAATACCCATTGTCTAAGTCGAAATAGAAAGGTAAGAGATTAAGAAACGAATCAACTCAGAGTAAACAACCATTTGAGTGAGTGAATCAAATTTTATAGTTGCGAAGATATAAAACTAAGGTTCTCAAGAAAACGAGTGAGAAGTTTGTACCAGTCGTTATAAACCATCAGAGAATAGGAACCGAAAAAAGTTTTTTCAGTCCTTTTTTTAAAGTTTTAGAAAGTGTAAAACAGACAGACCAATAAAGTATAAGATATTGACTATTAAGGTTTTAGACTCTAAGAGTCCCAGGTTTAGCTCAAACGAAGCCGGTAGAGAAAAATTTTTTAATAAATAAATAAATAAACCCACACGACCTAGAAACGACGGCCCGAACCAGAAAGAAATCAAAACCACTCATCCACGATGACAGATCGACGCCACGCTCCCGAAGAGCACACGTCGCGACGAGATGTCGTACCCCCGAAGTCGTCAACGTCACGTACCCAACTCAACGGGGAGTCGTACGCCTTAAAGGGACTTGATCCTCAACTCTGACACAGGGGAAGTAACCGTCCGCCTGAGAGATAGTGACCTAGTGATCCCTTCAGGACATCAGTAGAGAATATTCGCCGAAGAAAGGTGAAAACAAACCAATTAAAACCTAACACGTGAGTATGGAAAATGTCTTAAATAAGAAACCCTCAATGTCCTACGAAAGAAAGTCTCTCTTAAATGTGTTTGATTCAACCTCGGTACATACATGAAAGGGTCAGGACCTAGTTAACTGTCTGGAATACAAGTGGAGAGGGTAGAAGTGTACCCCGGTGCTACTCAGAGGGTTGCGGTTGAGTCCACAACTGTGAAAACGAGGGTACTAGGGTCCGTCTGTTGAGTCCCTATTTGAATAGCTTCAAATGAAAACACCGCGACATGAGTATAAAGTCGATCGGAAATATAAAAAGGGAGTCTCCTTCCATGTCCCTTCCTTCGACCTCTAAACAGAAAGAAAAATCATTAGGGTTTTACGCAATTTTACTAGAAACAACATCAAATAGGTCCGAGATTAACGTAAAACCGTCCTCCCTTGACATAACATATTAGTTCAGACGGTATGACGCTCTTCATCTTTAGAGAAGGACGAATCAGAGAATTGGTTAAAGGGACAGTGGGGTCCGAGGAGACACTCATTCTTATTAGGGTAGACCACATGGACCTTGAAACTTAAGGACACAGAAAAGAAAATCCTGTCGAAATTAGTTATAGAGAAAAACTCCTAGGAATTCAAACTGAAAGAAGGTGAGGGATACAGCGAATTGAAAGGAGGTAGAGGAAAGTCAGAAGCATATAACACTAAATACCAACGTATACAGAAGATCAAGTAGCTTCTACCTCAGACAAAAGGACACAAAACAAAAAGAAAAGGAAAATTACGTTAAAAATCCTGTTTCTTCTCCACCTTACACGTAATGAGACGGTAGAAGTTTTGAGACGAAATTGCATTTTCGAGAAACTTTGACTAACGAGTGTATCGAATTTTCTTAATCATATTGAAGGTGTGTCAAGTATAAAACTTTCTCATAGAAGTTGAAACCCTAGGAAAGGTCACTCTCCATCCATCGACCAGTTTATTCTCCTCTACGAAACCTAAAGTATACAATCTAAAATATGAAAACCTAGTCGTCAGTTGTGATCTGTGGAGATTTACTGGGTACCTCTGTCTCGAAGTCTTTCCTTCGGTCTTGTTTGTAGTCAGGAAGTACCTTAATGAGATGTTAATGACAGAAGTACTGAAAAAAAAAATTAGAGATTTCTCTACGTACACCCATTTCTGAAGGTGTAAACGGAACTTACTTATAACTACGGAAGATATTCAAGAATAGAAAGGTCCTAAAACACGGTAAATAGGAACAGAGCGGGAACTTAAACTGAAATGAAGAAGAACAATTACGAAGAGGGGAACGTGTTTTCTAACTTAGGAATCACAACAAAAGAAACGGATAAGGATTCACGAAAAAACGACATTGACAGTTTTTAATAAATTCTTTAAAGTGCCCGTGAACTTTCTTTTTTTGGAATTATAGGAAAATTCTACTTCAGGTAATAATTTTTTAATTTAAAATTCCTCATAAGGGTCAGAACCGAGGAACCTAGTGGTCGGATTCTTTATTCTTTGATATGTTCGTAGTGATATAAATATACTTATACCCTTTGAACCCGAAGGGTGATTATTTTTATAAAAACATCTACACTGAATTAAACTTAAGAATTTTAAGACTCCCTTTTAACGGTCGAAATAAACTCCATCCTACCCTTCTCAAAATGTCAATTTATAAAGTTTCACCACCACTTTTTTTGGGGTGGATTAAGTCTTGTTGTTTTTAACCGGTCGGTAGTTCTACATGGTATAAAAGTCCTTCGGATCAGGTAGGACTCGTTTACAAAAATATGGTTTATTGTTAGGAAGGTATTAGTGAAAATAACTCTCTGTAGGGTTCCAATGGTCTACCTTTATACAATTTATACAAGACTTTAGGTTAGATTGCCTTAGGGTTGTAAACTCGAGTAAGTGTCCTTCCGTAAGTTTCCGTTACGTTAAAAGTATTTTATACAGGCAGATCCATTAGTACTTACGACTTATAACAGTCCCAAAGAGTCCTTAAGAGTCCGAACACCTTTTAGAAAGGTTGACCTGAAAATTGGTGGTTCTTCTTTATTGTTATTATTGAACTTTAAATTTTATTTGTCACGACCTTTTTATGATATTGAGGGTGGGACTTTCCGTCGTTATCCTTAAATCACGATGAACATTATACTGTGCCTCTACACTTTCTCTTGTATTTGTGATCTGAACCCTGACTGACGAACCCATACCGTCCCTTCACCTCATATATTTTATTTCGGCTAAAGGGTCTTTACTAGGTGCGTCCACTAGGAACGTAAGAGGGTCATCAATAGACTCCTACACATTTACCGTCCTTACACATTCAATGAGTCATTGCTTACGTAGTGACGTACACTACGATTTTTAATCTTCCTGAACCATGATCAAGACCCACGGATGGAGGAACGCTTGTATTTTTCTTTTCCTTGTTCGACCCTCTACTGGATGAAGACCCGTGTTGAGACAGACGTTTCAGAGAGACTGAACCTCTAGAGACTTTCTCATCTGTCTCCTTCTCTTAGTCTCGACCCGAAATTACCAAAACACGGTGTCAACGGAAAAATGCAAAACGAAGGTTTATTTCAGAGGATATTGTCTCGTCCCTGATATATGGTTGTATTAAAAAAAAAAAACGGTTCAACTTAGACAGCTTTTTACTGAGTCACAACTCCCCTCACCCCAAAAGACCGAAAAGGAGTACGTAGACTCAGAAAAATAAGATTATACAATTAGGAAGTTCAGTAAACTAGACGGGGTCCGTTACATTTGTTGTAAATGTCGCTCAGAACGTGAGATAGGCAGTACGCGTTTGCCGGACGAAAAGGGTAACGGTGTACTTTCACTCTCTAAGTTTACCCTGGTAAGTCTGAAGGGACGAGCCTCTGTTAATCTGTCACAGTCGAAGTGCGAAACCGTAGTGAGAAAGAGGTCCTCGATCTTAGACTACCCCCTCCCTACCTATCAGCAAAGTCGTGAAGGAAGTGTCGGTTGTTCCTCATCTAAACCCCAGTACGAACTCGAGACACCTCTGATGTCATTATCATTTCGGGTACTAAGAGATATATTTGTCTTTAACGCCGACTTCCTCCCCTCTGAAACTTGGTTTTTAAGTAAGAGGTAACCATTACATGTAACATGAACCGCACTTTAACAGGAAATTTACGGAAGTAAGGTGTTTATAAATAATTATCAAGGAAACACGTCCAGTAAAGGTGGGACACACACATACCACCACCACCAAAACAGTGATTAAGCACAGACTTAAAACACTGGAGCACCTGACATCGGGTGGTCCGAGGAGACACGTACCCTATAGGGTCCGTTCTTATGACTTCACCCAACGGTAAAGGAAGAGGTCCCCTAGAAGGGTTGGGTTCCCTAGTTTGGACCCAGAGGACGAACCGGGGTCTAAGAAGTGGATGACTCGATACTCCCTTAGGGGACACATACATACTCCACAAAATGTGGACTAACAGTCACACCTAGTAGTCGAACGTAACCAACGGTTTTTTCCAAAAGTCAAAATCCTTTCGTCTCTCCCTGTGTAGTCTTTGTGAGTGTCCGTCTCTCACACGGTCTCTCACACCCTTCCAGACACCACTCCCAGAGACACGCAACAGTGTAGCGTGTCGTTCGTTTCACCTTTTACCCTTCTCTTCAACAAACATTAAGTAGTGGTTTAGGTTGTGGTGTTCTTCGATTCCATACGCAAAGAAAGTCAAAACCATAGAATTTTAATCCACGGCCTTGAAAGGGTACCACACTCACCTTCTCACTCAACCATGTCGGTGGAATCCTTTGGTCGTCATAGACGTTCTGGACTCGCGAAGGGTCCACCGAGTCATCATTTCTTAAGTGGAACAGTCACGTCCTCTGTATTCTCTACTCCCAAGGTAGGGACCCAGTTCTTCTAGGGGATCTCCTCCTGTACCGTTGGGTGAGGTCATAAGAGCGGACCTTTTAAGGTACCTGTCTCCTCGGACCGCCCGATGTCAGGTACCCCATCGTTTCTCAGTCTGTGCCGACTCCGTGAGTCGTACGTGTGTGTTCTCGAATTGTCTACGTGTGGAATACCGGGTCGATAACGTGAGAATCGATATGGGGACCGTCTCCACGAGTTGTTTTCTGACCGTGCAAGGATCGTCGTTCTTACCTTACTCATCTCTTTGACTTCTTATAGGTATGTGACTCATACTCATACTTGTTTAGTAATGTTTAGTCATGACTTTTACTTGTTCAGTATTGAAGTGTGTCGTTGTCTCTACTTGGAAGGTTTATGTTATAAGTCTCTTTGTTCGGTCTGTGTTTTCTCAAGTATGATGTGTTAAAGTAAATATATTTCAAGTTTTTGTTCGGTTCATTAGAAACACGATCCTTAGTGTGTCCTCCAAGGGTAACCACCCCTCACACCACTACCAATCACTCGTCTATCCTCCTCTAGTGTTCCCTCGAACCCGAGTCAACCATTTCTTAGACGGATGTCACGTCCTCTGGGTCCAAGGTAGGGACCCAACCCTTCTAGGGGACCTCTTCCTTTACCGTCGGGTGAGGTCATAAGAACGGACCTTTTAGGATATCTCTCTCCTCGGACCACCCGTTGTTAGGTACCCCAGTGTTTCTAGACCTGTGCTGAATTGCTGATTTGGTGGTGTTCCCTCGAACACACCCACGATTTTTACGACAAAGAACCAACGAACGACGTATTTATCAATACAGGTCAGACACTTTTAAGAAACTTGGTTCCTGAATACTTAGCAAAAGGGTCACCGAGTCACCATTTCTTAAGTGGACGTTACGTCCTCTGTACCCAAACTAGGAACCCAGTCCTTCTAGGGGACCTCTTCTTTTATGGTCGTTGGGTGAGGTCATAATAACGGTCCTATTAGGGTACTTGTCTCCTTGGACCACCCGATGTCAGGTACCCTAGGCTCTTTCAACTTGTGTTGATTCGCTGACTCGTACGTACATCCGTACTTAGTAATTGAAAAGATACACATACAATGTGAAGTCATTTTTCATATCGAAGTTTTTATCCACGGAGGGGAAATAAAAAATTTAGATGTCTTTAATTAAAAGAGGTTAATGGTTTACGTCAAGTCTTTAGTCGTTAAAGAAAAGACCGAGGGACACAAGGTTGGGTGAGGAGGAGAAAGGGTGGGGTCCCGGGTACGATATCTGGAATCTAAAAAGGTCATTCACACGTGTACGTCCGTGTATGTAAACGTGTGTACGCGTACCTGTGTGTACATGTACAAAGGAAAATGAAAGTAATTTACACTCAAACGACGACAACGACGACGACGACGACGATTCAACAAGTCAGCATAGACTGAGACACGCTGAGGTATCTGTCCTCGAGTGGTCCGAGGGGGGCAGGGACCCTAAGAGGTCCGTTTTTGTGACCTCACCCAACGGTAAAGGAAGAGGTTACGTACTTTCACTTTTCACTTTCCCTTCAGCGAGTCAGTACAGACTGAGAAGCGTTGGGGTACCTGACGTCGGATGGTCCGAGGAGACGGGTACCCTAAAAAGTCCGTTCTCATGACCTCAACCCACGGTACCGGAAGAGGCTTACACTCAAATCGAGATACGTTAGTTATATGCAAAGACCATGTGTTCCGTCAGACGACCCTTGAATTATACGTAAATAAGTAAAATTGGACTTGTGATAGCATATTCCGGTTGTATTAACAGAAGTAGAGTGTCCACTTCTTTGACTCCGGGTCTCTGTGATACGTGGAACGGGGTTCAGGTTCTCGATTGGTCCAAAGTGACTAAGGTCTTAGAAACGAGAAAGGGGATGTGATTTCGGAGGAAGAGGAATTCGTTCTTCTATCGTTGAACTCTTGATGTAGTACAATTCCCTCTGTATTGGGTAAACGGAGACAAATAATACTGGTTGGATCTCTCGTATAAGTTTTCGTCTCTGTAATGAAACGGTTGTTTCCAGGCAGATCAGTTCCGATACCAAAAAGGAAACCAGTACATACCTACGCTCTCAACCTGACACTTCTTTCGACTCACGGCTTCTTAACTACGAAAACTTGATACCACAACCTATTCTGGGAACTCTCAGGGAACCTACGTTCCTCTGGGTTGGTCAGGTAGGATTTCCTCTGGCCAGGACCCATAAGTAACCTTCCTGACTACGATTCTGATTTTGAGGTCATGAAACCCATGGAGTACGCTTCTCAACTGAGTAACCTTTTCTGAGATTACGACCCTCCCTAACTCCCGTCCTCCTCTTCCCCTGCTGTCTCCTACTCTACCGACCTACCGGAGTGGCTGAGTTACGTGTACTCAAACTCACCTGAGGCCCTCAACCACTACCTGTCCCTCCGGACCGCACGACGCTAAGTACCCCAGCGTTTCTCAACCTGCGCTGACTCACTGACTTGACTATGTACTGTTTCTCCCCTTTACTGACCGGGTTCCAAAGTACGATCACCGGTGACAAAGTGTATAATCGATAAGTGACATCCTCCCCGAAGGGTCCACCACGACCATCGCTACTCGTGTCGACGGTTACGTCCTCTGCATTGTCGACACCCAAGACAGACACCCAGCCCTTCTAGGGAACCTCCTCCTTTACCGTTGGGTGAGGTCATAAGACGGACCTCTTAGGGGTGCCTTCCTCCTCTGCCCGCCCGATGTCAGGTATCCCAGAGTTTCTCAGTTTATGTTGACTTCACTGAGTCATGGGTACGTGTAAGTGGCGAGTGTAAGTGTACTTCCCTCTTGTCTTATCGTTCACTCTCGTTCCAATTTTGACATCTTCTTATCTGTGTCGCACAACGAAACCATGTCAAGAAATGTCAAAGTATTAGCTTGGGTTTAAAGAAGACAAAACAGAGTTCCTACTTGGTGTTGATTCGGAAAAATTTTGAAATTGAAAATAACTGTACATCAACTAGATGTCAACACAATCACAGACCACATGTTGTTTCACTGAGAAAGAGTCTAAGAAAAGACAATATCTAATAATGATACATAACTCATATCAAGAGACACGATATGTTCATCCAGGACCAACCAATAGACAAAATGTATATCATCAAGTATATACAGTTAGGATTTAAGGATTACATAAGGAGGGAGAGAAAGGTAAAACCATTGCCATTCAAACAAAAGATAAACCCAGACAAAGATAAAGCATATTTTCAAGTAAACATAGTAAAAAAATCTAAGGTATACATTTACTATACTATAGACACAGACCAAATGAAGTGAATTATACTATTAGAGATCCACATAGGTACAACGGTGTTTACCGTAATAGAGTAAAAAATACTGACTCATCGTAAGGTAATATATATATTAATATCATTATAAGGTAATATGTATATAAGGTAATATATATAGGGTAATGTATATATTACCTCATTGCATACATTATAAAATATTTCATTACAAGGTAAAAGAGAGATATATAACCTGTCCCTTCGAACTACACGACGTCAGGTACCCTAGGGTTTCTCAGCCTGTACTGACTCACTGACTAGACTAGACTATGTATATAAGGTAATGTATAAATTACTTTATAATGAGTCGGTATTTTATATATATATAATATATATATATAAAAAATAGGTAAGTAGACAGTTACCTGTGAATCCAACGAAGGTACAGAACTGATAACACTTCTCACGACTGTACTGGTAACCCCAGCTACATATAAAAACTTGACTTGGAAAGAATATGTGTCCACTTTACCAGGACGAAACCCTAAATCTTTTACGGAGTGTTCAGTGTTTACTAAAACGTGAAGTTAGAGAACCTTCAAGAGACTATATATCTTCCTCTATCCCTATCTAGTTATTTTTATCTATGTATTGAGTCAGAGTTCTCTTCTTTCAGTACACCATTGTACTTACAAGGAATCCTTCAATACGGGTCACTCTTCAGTCTGTCTCTTTCTTTCGATGAATAGAGGAGGAGACGGGGAAGAGAGAAGAGAAAAAGAAGAACAGGAGGTAAAGGGAGAGAGGAGGCGGAGGGAGGGGGTGGAGTAGAAGAAGGAAGGAAAATCACTCTTCTCTGAAAAGAACCATTGGTGACCATAGTAAGTGAAAGGAAGACAGGGAGAAGAGTTACGGCTAAACTGAGTTTGGATTTTCTAGTGTTAAAAAAAAATTAGACTGAAAGACGGTTTTAAGAAATTTATTCGGTTGACAAAAATAAGAGATTGTCAAATTTTGAGTAAACGTAGTTCTCTTAACCTTTCAGAATCTCATATCAATAGACCACAAAGGAGTGTTGGTTGTTTCTAATAATAAGGTCAACTATCGTAAAATCCAGGTCATTACTACTTTCAAGAGAGAAAGTATCTTTATAGTACCCCTGTTTCTTATACCTTCATGATGATAACGGGACAAATGACCTAAAAATCTATTCTCAGAATAGAGTCATAAATTTAAAAGACAGATGGACCGAAATGAGTCATTCACCTCTCCTTCACCCAAAGGATGTGTCGTCATTCTGTCCGATGAAGAGTAAACAACGGTAGAAGGACTGGGTTGAAAAGGTGTTTAATGAGACGTAACCCACTCTACCAACGGTTCTATCCGTCAGATCTGATATTAATTTTGATTCCAAAAAAAAAAAAAAAAAGTGAGATATGTAAATTGTCAAATAAAGAACTTCAGTAGGACAAAGAGGAATTATACAGAGGTCCTTTTATTTGGTGTTCACTGTGTCCGAAGTGACATCAAAGGAATCCGTGATACCGGTAGGAACCGACCCCACAATCCTAAATGTCGCCCAGGTCTAAGTACAACCCACTACCACCGTCCATAGTCCCTCAAAAGTACCTATCTTGTGGTCAACTCATATTATTTATACATAAACTGGTCTTCACTTTACAGAACTTTTAGTGGTCCTGGTTTGATGGTTTCAGGGGTTCCTTGGACGTACTCTAGACAGTCTGAGTAAGAAAACATATTAAGTAACCTTAGTGGATCTTAGAGTTTTCGTGACCTACGAAAGAGTTGTTGAGGTGGTAAGTAATCTTCATTGGATTCTGTCCAAGGTATTACTTCTGAAATTTCATAGGTATTCCTTCACACCTCAGATCGTTCGTACACGCATGATTCAACGAAGTCAGGACAGACTAAAAAACACTGAGATACTTGACATCTAACGGTTCGAGGAGACAGGTACGTCCTAAGAAATGGTGACTCGGTGGTCCCTTCGGGTCAGATCGTTCGTGGCTCAACGTTTTAAGAGGTCCCACAAAATCAATGTAAAAACTCGTGAATGGCGTCCGTATCTCAATCTGTATATCTATTCCAAAGGAAGTACCCAAACGTTTAGAGATAACAGGTGACAACATAATCTTCCATAAATCTTTTATTTTCCAGACCCTGTCCAGGTACTACACCTGACAAAAAATTTCATAAATAACTTTAACAATGTTACAACGAGGACAAAATACAAAACCAAAAGACCGACGTTTTATACACCCTATAATCGAGGGACTAGTCCTCAACTTGGACGTGGGGAACGAAACCTTCCACTTCAAAGTCATTGACCTGGTGATCCCTTCAGGGGCACTACATTAGAACGAGGGTCAAGACGGGTATTCTAACGAGTTATTAACATCAGGCATCGAATAAAAGGAAACCTTTTACTAGTGTAAAACAACAGGATCCTCCACACCGTTTCTAAGACACTGTACGAATAAATTATCTTGGACTTTTAGGTCTCGGAGACTCCGACACACTCAAAAATTAATACGTCTCGTACAGAATGTTGAATTCTATGAATGAGAGTGGTTGACACTCATACCGGAGAAAAGACGGAAACCTTATTATTTTTATCATATCACTATTGGTGTCACTTTCAATTACTACGGACACTACACACGTAAGAATCAGTACAGACTGAGAAACGTTGGGATACCTGGTATCGGGCGGTCTGAAGAGACAGGTACCTTACAAGGTCCGTCCTTATGACCTCACCCAACGGTAAAGGATGAGATCCCCTAGGTGGACTGGATCCTTAGCTTGGGTACAGAGAACTCAGAGGACGTAACCATCCGTCTAAGAAATGGTGACACGGTGGACTACGGACATGATATACAATCTGTGATCCAATTCACTTAGTATCCGTCATAGAATAAATAAGGAAGGTTGGTGTAGTACGATGACGACGATGACGATTCAGTGTAGTCAGCACAGGCTGAGACACGCTGGGGTATCTACCGTCGGATAGTCCGAGGGGGCAGGGACCCTAAGAGGTCCGTTCTTGTGACCTCACCCGACGGTAAAGGAAGAGGTTACGTACTTTCACTTTTCACTTTCACTTCAGCGAGTCAGTACAGGCTGAGAATCGCTGGGGTACCTGACGTCGGGTGGTCCGAGGAGGCAGGTATCCTAAAAGGTCCGTTCTCATGACCTCACCCCACGGTAACAGAAGAGACTTGGTGTAGTACTCTAGACACATTAAGAAAAGAGATAAAATGTCTGTTCCTTTGACTCCACGTCTTTCCGAGTTATCGAATAAGTTCCAGAAGGTCGATCTCTCTCTACCTTCTCTCTTTCCTGTGTTGGTCGGCCGGAGGTTTTGGGTACAAGAATCAGAAATATGAGAGGACCCCGTCTATGCAAGCTAGTAGATAATATTTCGTTAACTTCTCTAGTTCGTTATGAGGTTCCGTCCAAAACAACGGAAAACCTAGGAATGAATAAGAAAGTCTGAAGGGTCAACCGTACGAGAGACGAGTATTGCTACAAAGTAGCTGACTTCGCACTGAGGTCTTCGGAACGCTCACGCCGGGCGCGTGTCACCCATCCTTCCTCGACTCTCGTCACTGTCGGGAAGGACACGTCTCAGGACGGTCGTCGTCGAGTAGTGCTTCTGTCCCCGAAACTAGGACTGTCGAGAGGAAAGTGAGCCCCCATCGTCCCTCCAAAACTGCGCCCCTTCTTCCTTTCTGATATCTCTTTTCCCAGAACAAACAAAGGACCCACCTAACGGAGGAAGAACCGTACGGAGGTCCTTCACTCAGAAAAGGACGGGACTTTGAAGTCCCTTTATTTAGAGAAGGGAGATCTTGTCTGGACTCTCTCCGGGGTCCCGTCGGTGTACTCTAGGTAGTCCAGGTGACTGACCCGACAGTCCCACCGGTCGAACACCGAACCGTCCAACGTAGGGGACCGACTCCGTCCTCCCATCCCCCCATAGTTGTACTGGGCCCCTCTCCTCCCACTACGGTCACTCTAGAAACTAGGACCCCACGCCCCCCGCCCGTCGTCGGTCTCGTCCCTGGGTATCTCTTTATCCACAAAACTCTGACTAGGAGACCCCCTCTTTCGGATCCTCCTTCCCGTTAAAACTTGCACAAATATCTCCCGTCGGTCCTTCCGTTCGAACTACCTCAGACCCAGGTCGTTAGGTCTCCGGTTTCGTTTGGGCTCTCTCTTTGTCCTTCATAGGACCTATGTTCGAGTACTCTTTTTCGGGGCCGTGACTCTCATTCTCGACCTCTTCTTTCTTAACCCCCCACCCCTCCCCACCCTCTTCATCCCAGGGGTCTCACCAGTACATCAAAGAATGTCTGGTCCCAGGAGACTACGGGTAAGAATATTATCACAGAAACAAAGAACGACGTCTTAAATGGGACACGTTTGACTCGTTCCACTCAGTGAAGGGTTGAGCTCAGTTCCGTTCACTAGGACAAACAGTGTCATTGACCCTACCCACTCCTACGTCGACCCGGTCACTCTTCCCCTCTGAAAACAACCTGAAGTCCTTCCGTAAGAAGAGGAACCTGGACTTGAACTCTTACTATGACTTCTCTGACGTAAATACAACCCTGACACTGTCGTCTTCCTCTGAGATGAACTATTAATAAGGTCACAAATGTGAGGAGGACAGTGGTTCGTTCTGGGATAGCCCGGAGGGGGGTATAGGAGAGACTTCATGGATCTATTGTCATAGGCTACGTGTAAAGGACTCACCAAAATGTCTACACTTTTTTCGGGTGGCTTACCTTTCTACAATTGATGAACTACTGGTATTCGTGTGTCGGGGGTACAAGTGACCTCAAACTCCTGACTATTACAATTGGGGACGATTGTTGTGGGACAAGGGAGTGGTAGTCGGTCTTTTAACAGGTCCTCGACTAATGTATGTGACCCTGGGGTGGAGAGAGTGGACCCTAAGTTCTTACGAAACGGTTTCGGGAAGTCTCTCGAGACCCGAAAAATCCTGTACTCGGTGGGCAGAGGAACGCATCGGGACATTATTTGGAAAAGGACGAGGTCTGTGACTGTAAGACTAAACGAACCGGAGTGACGCGTAACTCACGTGTTTGAAGATGATTACGAGGGGCGAGGGTGAAACTACTCTCGTCATATGAGGAAGTCTCGTCATTACAGGTCCAACCGGTCCACTGAACGGAGTACCACCCATCGGTCGGGAACTTAAACCCAAGTCGGTGTACTGAACGAAACCGGTTACTCTGCAATCGTCTCCATTGTGTTCGTCTCCGAACTTTACTCGAACACTCCAAGGCGACCGAGAACCACGTAGGTGACACCGGTGCTCTTCTTAGAAGGTCTATCGCCGACGGGGGAGTTGGGTCGGAGTTATACGTAGGGTCGGACGTGCCTCCTGGGTTCGAATTGACCTGAGGTACACTTCGTCTCGGAGATCTTAGATTGAGTTGACTGTACGCTTCCCACTGATTCGGGTCCACCGCAGTCGACCGGACGCCTACACACTCTTCCTGCGCGAGTAACGACTGACGGACACTATAAAACAACAGCGGACACGTCTCCGTAGGAGTACTACTATCAATTGGTCATCCCTGCAAAAGTCTCTCTCCGGTTCTACCGTCACTGTCCCGATTTTCTGTGTCACTCTTTTTACGTGACTCAGGACCATTGTAGTAAACTTTGGGGACTACTTCGACAAGGATCTAGGTCCACTGAAGACCTTGAAAGGGTAAGTCATTCGGTTTTTATGGAGAAAACGAATTCGGTAGAGTCTAGTCTAAAAACAGTAACCTTAACCCAGGACTAAACTGACGACGATTCAGTGAAGTCAGTACGGCTTGAGAAACGTTGGGATACCTGACATCAGGTGGTCGGAAGAGACAAGTGCCCTAAGAGGTCCGTTCTTATGACCCAACCAACGGTACGGGAGGAAGTTCCCTAGGAGGGCTGGGTCCCTGACTTGTACGGAGAGAATACAGAGGACGTAACCGTCCACCCAAGAAATGATGATC
Source organism: Capra ibex (assembly GCA_006410555.1). NCBI lineage: Eukaryota > Metazoa > Chordata > Mammalia > Artiodactyla > Bovidae > Capra > Capra ibex. Next base: position 36,402,951 of record SJYO01018757.1, on the reverse strand, counting down.
TTGGTAGACCCTTTAGAGGACTAAGTTGATCTATGTATGATTTACAATTTTCCTAGATTCACGGGAATGTTACGTTTGTGTGTTATATATGTGCGTAGTATCTCTATAAACGAATATATTTCTTCGTTTTTCGTCTATCTTTTAATTTTTAGTTTGTTGTTTACCTCATTCCCCGAATCAAGGAACCTTGTGTCTAAGACTTTACCTCTAAATACACGTCCACTTGCCACCCCTCTAAATAAACATCCTAGCTATAGACCCTCCTTCATTCCCTTTGTCTTACTCCGTTTCCCTTTCCGACTCAACGTTGCGTAGGACGTCCTCTCTGGAGTCCTCCAGAGTACCCTCGAGACCCGACCCGACCGACGAGTCTGAAGAAGAGTACCTCCGCTCCCCCGGTCTGGAAACATAGGTGGGGTAACTGGTCCGTAACGTATACACGACCGGAGTCTCTCCGTAACATTGGAGCTTACTCCGCCAAGGGAAATCGACTTACGTCCAGGACACTCACCGTCGTCCAGGACACTCGTCCAGGACACTCACCGTCCTCTCTCCAACTCTCCGAACCAGGATTTCCCCTATCTACTATCATACTATCAGACTCTCAGACTCTCAGAGAACCTGTCGTTCCTCTAGTTTGGGTTAGTTAGGATTTCCTTTAGTTGGGACTTATAAGTGACCTTTCTGACTACGACTTCGAGGTTATGAAACCGGTGGACTACGTTTCTCGACTGAACAACCTTTTCGGGGACTACGACCTTTTCTAACTCCCGTCCTCCTCTTTCTCCGCTGTCTTCTACTCTACCAACCTACCTTAGTGACTGAGTTACCTATACTCAAACTCGTTTGAAACCCTCTATCACGGAATGTTTATCGACACTTTTCTTCTCTCCGCTTTTCGTTTCCTCTTTTCTTTTCTATATTTGTAGACTTACGTCTCAAAGTTTCTTATCGTTCTTCTCTATTCTTTCGGAAAGAGTCGCTAGTCACGTTTCTTTATCTCCTTTTGTTGTCTTACCCTTTCTGATCTCTAGAGAAGTTCTTTCAATCTCTATGGTTCCCTTGTAAAGTACGTTTCTACCCGAGTTATTTCCTGTCTTTACCATACCTGGATTGTCTCCGTCTTCTATAATTCTTCTCCACCGTTCTTATGTGTCTTCTTGACATGTTTTTTCTAGAAGTACTGGTTCTATTAGTGCTACCATACTAGTGAGTGGATCTCGCTCTGTAGGACCTTACACTTCAGTTCACCCGGAATCTTTCGTAGTGATGCTTGTTTCGATCACCTCCACTACTTTAAGGCCAACTCGATAAAGTTAGGACTTTCTACTACGACACTATCACGACGTGAGTTATACGGTCGTTTAGACCTTTTAAGTCGTCACCGGTGTCCTGACCTTTTCCAGGTAAAAGTAAGGTTAGGGTCTCTTTCCGTTACTGTTTCTTACGAGTTTGATGGTGTGTTAACGTGAGTAGAGTATACGATCATTTCATTACGAGTTTTAAGAGGTTCGGTCCGAAGTCATTATGCACTTGGCACTTTAAGGTCTACAAGTTCGACCAAAATCTTTTCCGTCTCCTTGGTCTCTAGTTTAACGGTTGTAGGTGACCTAGTACCTTTTTCGTTCTCTCAAGGTCTTTTTGTAGAGAAAGACGAAATAACTGATACGGTTTCGGAAACTGACACGCCTAGTGTTATTTGACACCTTTTAAGACTCTCTCTACCCTTATGGTCTGGTGGACTGGACGGGGAACTCTTTGTATATACGTCCAGTCCTTCGTTGTCAATCTTGACCTGTACCTTGTTGTCTGACCAAGGTTTATCCTTTTCCTCATACAGTTCCGACATATAACAGTGGGACGAATAAAGTCAATATACGTCTCATGTAGTACTCTTTGCGACCCGACCTTCTTCGTGTTCGACGCTAGTTCTAACGACCCTCTTTATAGTTATTGGAGTCTATACGTCTACTGTGGTGGGAATACCGTCTTTCACTTCTCCTTTATTTTTCGGAGAACTACTTTCACTTTCACCTCTCACTTTTTCAACCGAATTTCGAGTTGTAAGTCTTTTGCTTCTAGTACCGTAGACCAGGGTAGTGAAGTACCGTTTATTTACCCCTTTGTCACCTGTATCACAGTCTGAAATAAGAACCCCCGAGGTTTTAGTGACGTCTACCACTGACGTCGGTACTTTAATTTTCTACGAATGAAGAACCTTCATTTCAATACTGGTTGGATCTATCGTATAAGTTTTCGTCTCTGTAATCAAACGGTTGTTTCCAGGCAGATCAGTTCCGATACCAAAAAGGTCACCATTACATACCTACACTCTCAACCTGACACTTCTTTCGACTTATGACTTCTTAACTACGAAAACTTGATACCACAACCTCTTCTGAGAACTCTCAGGGAACCTGACGTTCCTCTAGGTTGGTCAGGTAAGATTTCCTCTGGTTGGGACCCTAAAGAAACCTTCCTTACTACGATTTCGACTTTGAGGTCATGAAACCGGTGGAGTACGCTTCTCAACTAAGTAATCTTTTCTGAGACTACCACCCTCCCTAACCCCCGTCCTCCTCTTCCCCTGCTGTCTCCTACTCTGCCGACATACCGTAGTGCCTGAGTTACCTACACTCAAACTCACTTGAGGTCCTCTACCACTACCTGTCCCTCCGGACCACACGACACTAAGTACTTCAGTGTTTCTCAGTCTGTGTTGACTCGTTGACTTGACTCGACCCTCTATCACTTCTTGTCCCTTCGAACTATAAGACGTCAAATACCCCAGTGTTTCTCAGCCTGTACTGAAACATTGACTTGTCGTTACTAACCCACACCGTTGTGTCGTAGGTGATGTTTCCGGTGTCAAACTACTACCTTGATCTTACCAAAGACCGACTTTAATAGATTGTCCACTCTCATCTCATAATAGGTCGTCGGTAATCAACTAGATGAAAACGAAACGCAATAGTTGTTTCCTCAGTGTTCAGTCGGTCGGTTGTTCGTAAACAAATTATACCTTTCCCATGTTTTCTCGGACTCCCCACACACGCATACACACACACGTGCGCGTACACATAAGTCTCTCTTTTACTCACTATTATACTATTATCAATAAGCTAAGATCCTTTCAGTCTCCTTTAAACAGTATTTTTCGGTACAGTATTACAGTTAGTAAATGAAGAATGTTTTCACTACTCTCTGATCTTCTTGACCAACCAAGAGGTCGCATTTTCAGAAGTGTCACTACTACAAACACTTATTTCGAAAGTACGACGGTTCATAGGGTGTCCGGATCTCCATGTCTGTAAGTCAAGAACGATTCCGTTAGTTCCCTCCAGACAACGAGGGTCTCGACCGGACCACAAATGGTATAACCCTTTACTTCCGGTCAGAGGAGAGAATTCGTAGGAATAGAAAGGAACCCCATAGGAACAAGGAAGAAGGTAGAAAGAGTTATCACATGTCTCGGAGGGCATACGGTCGAATCTTACGTCTCCCCCTCGGGGTAATGGATGTCGAGAAGAACGACTCTTTAAGACGAAGACCTGAAAAGTCGCGAGAATACACCTTTACACAATGAATGTTACGGACTTTATAAACCCCACCTTCCCCACCTTCGTCCCTTTCATTATTATAACCGTTGTGTAGTATTTAGGAGTATCTGTCCCTACGACTTTCACCGTCTTAATCCCTGAAACCTTTCGTGTGACCCAGTCGACACTTCTCCCGTGATAACACTTTGTGAGCTCCCGACAAAAGAATTAGGACCACACGTTATACCATGTCTCTCGTAAGTCCTCAATGTGGTAATCTCGTGACTAAAGTGTACTCAAATCATAAAGTACAATTAGCAAAACTGTAAAGGTATGTAACCGATTATAACCAGGGGTAAGACATTGTCGGATAAAGGGAGAAGAGGTGTACTTTCCGTTTCGACAACTCACAAGGTAGGGGCAACCCAGACCTAAAAATGGTTAACAAACAAAATTCACTTCATACTAAAAATCCATATTTCCTCTTGACTTTAAAAGAAAGATCGACCAGGAAAAGACCTTAACCCCTCAATTCTCAAACTCCCTCTGTTCTATTTAACACTTTCCTCTTTCTTAAAGTTCTGAGTCTTACTTCTTTGACTAATCTAAAAATTTATATCCTAAACTCTAACAAAAGTAGTCTTGTACTTTACTGTGGATATTAAACCTAAAATCATAAGTGTTAAATTTGATAGAATTTTTATACTGAGACAATAGTACCTGTACTATATTGTGTCACTAGGTATAATAAGTAGTACGGGACGATTGTTGAGATTTTATCCTAATTTTCCAGATGGAAGGGGTTCTTCCTGTAATTAAATATTTATAAAACGATGTTAATGACTAGTTAAACCTTTCCAACATTTTTGTATTTTTGTGACATCATTCTATTCGAAATAAGACTTAACAGTTGTCAACAATACTTTTGGGACATAAAGTACTCTAAAATGTAAATTATTTCGAGTTGTATAAAGGACCATTCTTTAGGATTGTTTGAACCCTATCTTTTAGAGAGAAAAATTTTGGGGTATCTTACTTTATGTTTCCTTTATTAGACTATGAAATAGAATTTGTTTGTCACTAGATATCTTCTTATTCCTACCCCGATATTCAAGACACAAGGTTACGACCGAAACTGTAATATATCACGTACTGTCGACCTATTAGTGAATTGTAGAGACTCGGAAACAAAGGGATAAACATTTTACTTCACTAACGCAATATACTCAACTTCGGGGACGTATGTACAAGGGTCAAGATTATTATACACCACAATATCATTGTTCCTACGTTCTGGTGCAGGCTTCAATGTTCAGTCTTGGTTTCGGGTGGTGAAGTGTGACATTTTGAAATCCTTGTAAGAAAGAGACTCAAAACGAAAGTCCACATGTCGTTTCACTAAGTCAAAATGAATATATGAAAAGACTAAGAAAAGGTAATATTCAATAATGTTCTATAACTTATATCAAGGGACACGATATCGGGGTAGGAAGAAGAAGATATCTAGTGACAAACAAATTCTATTTCATAGTCTAATAAAGGAAACATAAAGTAAGATGGTTGGTGTTAGTGAGGACATAAGAACCTGATCTCTATAGAAGGTATCAAGGAAACACTGAAGTCGCTTTATTCTTAAAGTGAAAGTAAAAGTAGTACAGTATATATATATGTATATATATATGTGTTCGGGGGTTGGACACCTGAAGTCCATCCGTAGCTCATTTTTATTCGTTCTTGGTAAAACTTTCACTCATCATTTGACGAGTCTCGTACCTGTGAAGTGTCCCTACTAATCACTAATGACCACAGTCACCAGGGAAGGGACTTTACGTTTATACTCCTTTTCTCTTCAGAGTCCAAGTTCCTGTGATATCACCAGTCCGAGAATCCTCTGGTAAAAAGTTGGGAGTCGAGACTCAGAACCTCTGAACCTGGAAAGTCAGGGTTCTTTCTCACAATTTGTACAAAGAAAACTCATAAAAGGGGTCACGGGGGAAAGATAGGGACAAAGAGTCCGACATCTACTTCCCCAAGTTGTATCCCCAGTGGTGGCACATGTAATGACTCTTCTGAGCCAGGAAAGGTGGACTTCCCCTACTACCTCCCGTATTTATCTGGGGTTATCGACACCACATTTTGTCTCTCTGGTGTCTCTCCACACTCCACGTTAACCTTTTTCGGAAAACGAATGGGAAACCCCTTAGCTAAGGATCCTATCGGTTACGTTACATTTTCATTCTGTATTCCTACGTCTGTTTCCCAGGTTAATTGTCACAAGGACGGTGTTCCTACTCGTGGTCCAGTAACTCGCTAGGTCACGGTAGTGTCGGTCCTCTTTCAACAGGTCCAGACGTTTGTCCGGTTTCTTTATCTCAACACAGTCCGTGGGTGGTATTCTTTAGGCAGATGAAGGACTCGGTTATAATAACTCGTAGAACCCTTACTGACATCTCTATTTTGGTTACAGTCTCTTCCTGTCCAACCAGTCCTTCTCCATGTACCCCCACACCTCCACGTGCAGTCTCGGTTACCGGTCCTACTATTCGTCCAAGGGGGTCTGCCACTGGTCCATGTACGGGTCCTTCTCGGGTTTGTCCTCTCCGACGACGAGACCCACGAGTCTCTCCGGGTACTCTTCTTTAAGTATGCACGGACAGACCAAAGAAGACAGGCTCAGACCTTAAGACATACTTTATTTACAATAATATTTATTGTTCTTTCACTGTATTACGACACAACCTTCATGAGACTTAGGGACAAATTTTTTTATTTGTATCAAACTGTTAATTTTTTTTTTATCCTTTTTTTTTTTTTGGGGTACCTTTTAAAGATGTTATTTTGATGTAGTTTATTACACCAACGACCACTTTGTGATTTCATCTGGGGATCTACGTCTTTATTCCGTTACTACGGTCGATAGTGACGTTCTACGGTGTATCACCACTTCCAGGGTCGATAACGTTATTCTATTCTTTTTTTACATCTTTCTACTTTTACTTCTCTTGTGATAGATATATCTTTATAGATTCTTCAAGTTCACTTTTTGGTGATCTTGATTTTTTTTTTTTTTTCGAGTCGTTCCATCAGTCTTTATTTTCTAGACTACATATCACTACAAGTGAATCTCTTATATTTCCTTTCTTTCTGGCATAAGTGTTTTCGTTGTTTTTGTTTCGTGTATCCTTGTTTAGATTGTTATTTACGTATTCTGGATACACTTCTTTTAATATTACGAAATGATTTCCTATCTTTGGAATTTATTTAACTCTATTATACCATAAGAAGGTACCCTTCTAGGTCATAACTTTTCTATAATCAAGAGGGGTTTAATTGAACAATTACGTCTCTTTAAGGTCACCTTTTGTTTTTCGTCAAGACCGAAAGGGACCGCTTCCCCTTTGATAAAGTCAAATATGTTCGTCGTGAACTCGGGTGTTTCGAAAACACCCATCATCGTCTTGACGGTGAAGCTTCCTCGTGCGGAGTCGATGTCAAGGTGTCCCTGCCGATGCGCACAGAGTCAGGGTGACGTCGCTCGAGCCGACCCCTGGTCAGTACGGTACTTCGTCCTCCCACGGAAGACGTCGAGATCTTGGACGTAGGGGAGACGGCTAACGTTGTCTGAAGTGACCTCGTTAATTCTAGTCTTGACTAGGAGTCAAAAATATAAATAGTGTTCTCCTCTTTCCCGGAGTCCCTAAGCCCCCTTTCCCCATGAGAGATCTCTTATTCTGTCCTGTAAAAGAAACTTTGTTTTTAAAATTGTAAACTGAAATAAAACAAAGGGTTAGACTACATCACCGGTTTTAGTTAAGACATTAATATTTGTATTCCTATTAATTAATTGAAAGAAAAGGGGAGGTCAGTAATCGGAGATATAAATCTTTGTTATACGTGTAGATATGGACAAGGAACGAGAAGTAATCCAGAAACACACAGAAAGAAAACCTTTGTAACGATCGACAACATACTTAAAAATTTTAGATTTTACAGGTTTTTATCTTTTAGGTGTCCTACCAAGTTCCCATAACCACCTTTGCCAATAATAGAAATAAGTAACAGAATGTTAACAAAAGCTTTTCAGGTTCTCTTATCTCATCTACGGTCCTTTAATCTTTTTACGCGATACCACGTTTACAAGTTTTCTGACTTCAACTCGTCAGGAAAGTTTAATGAGAGGGAGTGACAGTCAAACGTTCTAAACCCTTATTAACATATTTCGACTTTACGTTTTTCTCTCTCTGTGTGTTTCTTCAAATTGTTTCGTTAGACTTGAACTCATACACGGTATTATTTCCCTATTCCTCTGACCAGGTGTCTACCAGTAACATGAAACGAATTCGTGTAACGGACGGTCCTGGGGTGTGCTGAAGTAAATAGTTTAAGGAATTCGAACTTTCTCGTTAACACTACTGAAGTGAAATGGGATCGGGACTTGTGTCACTTTTTCTAGTTCCCCCCTTTTCGACTCGATATATATAGGTCTTCGTCGTTACAGTCTGCTAAACTATATAGTAGACTCACTAGTCCTCTCTCTTTCTGGTCTTCTGACGTCAGATCTTTTTCAAAGACATGTAAACCCTCAAAGCCTCTGTGGTTTTTGCGGTCGTTTCTAGATTCTTCACTCCGACTGTCCTTCATTCTTTTACGTTGGTCACGGTTCTCTTTTTAAGTGTGGTTGAGTAGTCCCTTTTATCTAAACCCATAAGTCTCAACTCTCATTAGACTCTTTCGGTGTCACTACAGTACTCCTATCACTGTCGTTTAATCTATACATTAGTCACATAGCGAAGGACTCGACGGACAGATTACATTCGGAACTTCAAGGTAGTGGGTCTCCCGTTTGACCCCAGTATATTAAAGCCCTAGTGGGAACGGTAAAAGGGTGACAGAAGACCGTTGGTCTAGGTCTGAGCACCCAAGTAAAACCGGGTCCAAAGTCGGGAGAGGAAGAGAACTCTTTGGAACCTTCTACACCACGGGGGAACAGGACGTCACTCCTGTAGTACCAAAGACCTTACCCTGTCCCTACAGACGTTCACAGGACCTTTAAAAGAGGGATGAAGGGACGAGGACTGGTGGTCTTATCTTTAGACTTTTTCACTTTGATAGTTATTAGGGGAAAGTCTTCAGTGTAAGCATCGACCCAAACGGTAAGTAAAAACATGGTGCTTGAAATACTTCACCTTTACCGACTTGAATAGACCGTCCCGAGAGGCGAGGTCTGCCGGTCGAGGGGTCAGGGGCTCCACACTCCCGACCCAAGAGGGGTCGTGCAAGAAAAGTTATTTGTAAGGGTGTGAACCGGGAAATGAGATCGGCGGGGCAGGGACGGGAGGGTCGCGGACCTCGAAAGGTGGAACCGAGACCGAGACGACTCGGACCCGAGTCGGAAGGTTAAGATCCAACTGGAACCGACTCACGGGGTGTACCAGTAAGAAGAACATTTTCATCTTTTAGAGTCTGTGTCTAAAGACGTGAACCGGAGAGACGTCTTGCAAAATCATGAGTTCCGTTTACGTTGGAGGTCGACTGTGGTTTCCTTTCGTTCGCGTGAACGAAGGGTCTTCAGACACAAATGACTTAACCTGAACCGGAAACCGCTGGGACGACGACTCAGGCACAACTCTTCTCGGAACCCGACCCAGTCCAGAACCCAGATAGGAGCCGAACAAATCGTGGACGTTCGTGTATTCCCGAGGGGGCGGGGGTGGGCGAGACAGAGACTGCAAGAGTCATGTGTGAAGTGGAGGGTGGGATGTCCTGTTTGGGAAGGTCCTGCAAGAAGTGGTAGTAACGTGGGGTCACGGAAAACGTTTTCTGATAACATACACAAAAGGAGTAAACGTTTTAACTGTCCTACCATTATGGATAAACCCACCAAGACTTCTAATTTATAACAAATCTAGTCACACGTCGATAAACTTTACATAATAAATTAACTAAGTCGGTTTAATCTACTAACTATTACTTTATGTCACACTCCCTGAAGGAGTCACTAGGTCACCAATTCTTAGGTGGACGGTTACGTCCCCTGTTCGTAAGTCAGGGACCAGACCCTTCTGTCGTGTACGGCTCCCCGTTGATCCTAACACACGGTACTGATGACTCGGGTACGATATCCCGCCGTTGGTCGTTTCGGACGTGCGAACCTCGGGTACGAGGAGTTGTCCTTTTCGGGTACGTGGCGTCGTCTCATCGGGGGCGAGTAGTGTTGATCTCTTTCGGACACGGGTCGTTGTTTCTGGGTCGTGTCGGTTTTTTTCTTATCTTTATGTCATACTCTCGTTTAACCTCTTTATCAGTTCGACCCTTAGAAAACTAGGAACTAGAAAAAGGAACCAAAAATAGGGTATCTTTCTAGGAGGGTATTAGGTGTTACATCATCCAAAATGGAAGGATAGTCTCTCTCGACCCCATCCCCGAACCTATTTGGAGGATCAAGAACCGTAGACTGTCTGGACACTGATTTCTCCCGAGACGTTAAAGATTGACCCACTGGAATTTTTAGAAACTCGGAGTGAAAGGAGTAACCATTTTGTCCTTTGTGTCGAAGATGGTATATTTCCTCGACCCTTCCAATTTACAAGGGTCACGACTTCTTACGAACTATTAGGAACGAAACTGAGGACCATAGTCGTGGGAGGACTCGGGACTGGTTGTAGTGGCGTCCGGGACCGAAAAGGGTTGGAGGGTTGTTTACCTCACTTAATACACCAGATCAGGAGGTGAAGGATAGAGGTCAGATTGGACGAACCGAGAAGGCAAAAAGAAAGTTAGTTCGGAAGGACCAACGACGGGTACAAAACCACACTGTACAATATATAAAAGTTCAATTTCTAAGATCCGGTTAAAGTAATTCTTAGACCTTTGAAGAAACTGTAAAAAGAACCCATTTTAATAGTAAGAAACTAAGGAACCGGTGGAGTAGTGGTCACGGTCCCTACCGTTTATAATATACATAACATGTGTGGGAGGACTCAGTTACTGTCTGAAGTGATCAACTAGTATCGTACAAAAGGGTACTCGGTCCTCTCAGAGTCTCAATGAAACTCCTGTAGTATACTAGAGAGATGTGGAAAATGAACAACAGATTCTCGTAACTGAATCGATTCCTGAGTACTCGTAAATCATACTAGAAACATTAGTAGACGGTCAGGACAGATGAGACAATCTGACTTACATGTATAACACTTCTTAAGAGGTGACTGGTAATCAAGTCGAGACAGGTTTTTCTGTTTGTATACCGGTAATCGGGAACGGACCATTGACATTGGTTCCAGACAGTAACATCCAATACATTATTTTGATATAAAATAAAACGAGAAAGGAAAAGAATTAGTAGTAATAAAGGGTACTGTAATTTATTCATAATAAACTTTTGTACTCTAAATCATTGATACGTTTATTGGATAGGTTAACTATACGAAGAGAAATAAATTGTCCAAGGGACCACAACCTCACCATATGTCGTTGAGGACCATAGACCGATACAAACCATTAAGTGTGACGTTACCGATAGCAACATTCGAAATTCCAAGAACTACTTGTAACGGTATGACGAAAGACCTTTATAACTCTGACGATGTAAAGGAAGTCCCATCTCATTTTATCGGGGACCTTTTCTCTTATCGTTGGGTGAGGTCACAAGAACGGACCTCTTAAGGTCCCTACCCCTTCGGACCACCCGATGACAGATACCCCAGTGTGTCTCAGTCTGTGCTGACTTCGATGAATCGTCGTCGTCGTCGTCGTCGGTCATAAATACGGACCCCTTAAGGTTCCTGTCTCCTCGGACCACCCGATGTCAGGTACCCCAGCGTTTCTCAGTCTGTACTGGCTCACTGATTGTGTGTGTGTGTCACATTTTATCATCATAATTAGTAGTGATTCGGTCTGCGATAAGATTCTTGAACTGTATGTTATTGAGTCAGGAGTGGTCTCGGAATAAATGTCGACTCCTTTGACTCCGTGTCTCACCTACTGATTTGACGGGTCTTAGTGTCTCGACCATGTACCGTTTCGAATCTAAACTTAGGTAAAGGGACGGGATTTTATAAAGTAACGCCGAAGTTATCAGAACTCGTGTTAAGTTACAAAGATAAGTCTCGTTCTAAATTTATTTAGATAAAGACCTTGCCAAACGGAACCTTTCCTTGTCTCTAGTAAGACAGCAAAAACTCTAACGTAGGTTCATGACATAAAACCTGAGAAAACAACTGATACTACCGATGAGGTAAAGAAGATTCCCTAAGGACGGGTGTCATTATCTATATTACCAGTAGACTCAATTTAAGTGGGTAAGGTCAGGTAGAATCAAATGACTAAGGATCTTACAGCTGTAAGTGAGAACGGTAGAGGACAAACTGGTTAGGGTTAAACGGAACTAAGTCCCTGGATTGTAAGGTCCAAAGATACGTTATAACGAGAAATGTCGTAGTTTGGGACGAAGGTAGTGGTCAGGGTAAGTGTTGACCCACAACAAAAACGAAACCGAGGTAGGGAAGTAAGAAAGACCTCAATAAAGAGGTGACTAGAGGTCATCGTATAACCCGTGGATGGTTGGACCCCTCAAGTACAAAGTCATAGGATAGAAAAACGGAAAAGTATGACAAGTACCCCAAGAGTTCCGTTCTTATGACTTCACCAAACGGTAAGGGAAGAGGTCACCTGGTGTAAGACAGTCTGGAGAGGTAGTACTGGGTGGGTAGAACCCACCGGGGTGCCCGTACCGAATCAAAGTGACTCAATCTGTTCCGACACCAGACACACTAGTCTAACCGATCAACAGACACTCACATCAAAGTCAGACAGACGGGAGACTAGGGGAGAGAGTCACGAATGGAAGAATGAACCCAAAAAGAATGCAACCTGTACCCCAGAGAGAAGTACCGACGAGGTCGTTTCACGTCGACGACGAGGAATGGAGACTACGTCCCATCGAGGGGAGACGGTGACGGGAACGGGAACCCGGGACCCATCGAGGAGAACCGACACGAGGACGCGGCACCGTCGGCGACACGGAGAACTACTTTCACTTTGTCAACCGAATTTCGAGTTGTAAGTCTTTTGCTTCTAGTACCGTAGACCAGGGTAGTGAAGTACCGTTTGTCTATCCCTTTGTCACCTTTGTCACCGACTGAAATAAAAAGACCCGAGGTTTTAGTGACGTCTACCACTAACGTCGGTACTTTAATTTTCTACGAATGAGGAACTTTCCTTTCAATACTGGTTGGATCTATCGTATAAGATTTCGTCTCTGTAATGAAACGGTTGTTTCCAGGTAGATCAGTTCCGATACCAAAAAGGAGACCAGTATATACCTACACTCTCAACCTGGAATTTATTTCGACTCACGGTTTCTTAACTACGAATACTTGACACCACAACCTCTTCTGAGAACTCTCAGGGAACCTGACGTTCCTCTAGGTTGGTCAGGTAAGATTTCCTCTAGTCAGGACCCACAAGTAACCTTCCTGACTACAACTTCGACTTTGAGGTTATGAAACCGGTGGACTACACTTCTCGACTGAGTAAACTTTCTGGGACTACGACCCTTTCTAACTCCCGTCCTCCTTTTCCCCTACTGTCTCCTACTCTATCAACCTACCGTAGTGACTGAGTTACCTGTTCCAAACCCACCTGAGGTCCTTAACCACTACCTGTCCCTCCGGACCACACGACGCCAAGTACCCCAACGTCTCTCAACCTGTGTGTCTCGCTGACTTGACTTGACTTGACTAAGGATCTTATTGAACTCTTTTCAGAATAGGTCTTCGTCTATTACCGGGTCCAATGTAACAAGTCAGGAAAGTCGTATTTGCACAAAATTTTCTTGAGGCTCGTGAACCACGTCTCATTTACTTTCTATCCAGTATCGAAACGTATGTACTCCCCTACTTTCACAGGTCGTCAGAGTGTAAATCCAGAAAGCAGGTAAAACTCAAACAAAAACACAAACAAGAATACTTTCTGTAACAAGTAAAATCAGAATCGGGTTCAAACCACCTATCTAGAAGAAAAGGTACACTAACAATGATATTATTGTCTTTTATACTATAGTGTGTCCAAAGACCCGAAACAAACTAGAATTCCCATGTACGGCAAAGTTCGTACGAGTCCAAAGACCCGAGAACCCTAGGATTAGTAACTCGAATTAATGACACTGAGGGCTATTGAGGAACCGTTTATACAAGGACTCAAGTTGAACCCACTCTCTTTACATACAAAATGGGAACGTCGGAGGGTTGGAACCGGTCCGTCCCTCTACCTGTCGGAAAGAGAGAGAGAGAGAGAACTACGTAGACTGACCTACTACTCTACCTTGACAGTCGAGTCTCCGGTGTTCACCACTGAGATTCCCGAAGCCAATCACCTCGCGGTTGCCCCGCTTCTACCGCCACCCACCCCTCTCTACTCCTCTTAAGACGGATTCACCTACAGGACGAGTCAGGAGCAGAAGACGAAGGGGAAGAGGAGTTATGACACTGTCTCCTACTCTACCAACCTACCGTAGTAGCTGAGTTACCTATACTCAACTCGTGTGAGACTACCACTTCCTGTCCCTTCGGACCACACGACGTCAGGTACCCCAGTGTTTCTCGACCTGTACTGACTCACTCGTTGTGGTTGTTCTAGTGTTCCTTACTTGGGGGACGAGGAGAAACAAAACAGGGGCCGACGACGAGACCATCGTATAGGAACCGCAGCGAGTTGGTTGAGACAGAGCTTCTATTTGTCTTCGACCACAGGACGAAAGAGAGTGAGAGGAGGGACTGTTCCGGTCGAGATGAGTGACTACTCAAGAACATTCCCAAACATTCTCTGCGCCCAAGATAGGGACTCAGTCCTTCTAGGAGATCTCCTCTCTCACCGATGGGTACGGTCATAAGAACGGACCTCTCAGGGTACCTGTCTCCTCGGACCACCCGATGTCAGGTCCCCCAGAGTTTCTCAGTCTATGTTGACTTCGCTAATTCGGACATGGGAAACATTGTTTTTGTCCTTCGTCTGTTTCGAATTCTTCGGAAGAAGGAGTTCGGGTGAGGGAAGAGAAAAGTGGGTCTTAGGGTCCTCCTTAAGTGAGGTCTTCCTTTCGATGGACCCCTCAGTGTCACCCAAGATCTCCACACTTCCGTACGTCGCCACACGTCCTGACCCCTCCCCTTTTGGGTCTGCCCGAACTGAAGACCCGAAAAGGAGTATCCGCACCTACCCGTACACCCGCACTTCCCCTCTCTTTGGTCGTGAGTCCGGACCCTCCGAGACCTTCGAGGAACTGTACCTTCCACACCTTCTCCCTGAACCCGACCCTAAGGAGAGAGGACAGGGGAAACGTCGGTCAGGACGGGGGATCACCCGTACCCGACTTCCTCGTCCTGAGGATCCGAGGAGATGCCAGGTGTCACCTCTCTTCCGTTCTGTGGGTGTCCCTCTTCCGCACCCGCAAAGTCTGTCATCGTCGGACCCTCTCCTCCTTTAGGAAAGATCTTGAGTCGACCCCGCTACCCCACTCCGAACTGTCAGTGACGACCACAATGTATACCCTGTCCACCTGTCTTTACAGTCAGTGATGGATGTTTATATAGGTACTGTCTGAACTCGACTGTCGATCCTCTACTGCTGTTACTTCCGATGGAAAACGACTCAAGAGACACACGGTTCGATGTCTCTTTTGGGAAAGACATAGTAGGAGTAGCGTTGAGACATGTCACTAGTAAGTAACAACAATGAAACTTCTACTCTTTCAACTCCGAGTCTCTATACTTGTTCGAACGGATTTGGTGCTTGTTCACGTTTCTATTTAAGGTCAGAATCTCCCTGACAGCGATTCTGGGTAAGTTAAGTTATCGACGGGTGTCTTATACTTGAGATTCGGTTCGGGTCGTTCCCGTATTTTTTACTCTTACTGCAGTGGGAATAAAAAGGTTTCAAACGTCAGGTCATCATAAAGGTCTGGAGTAAACATAAAGAAGGGACGCAGTTCAGGTGGGGTAAACTATAGGTTTGGGGAAGAATCCTAAAGAAGAGGTACGTCTCTCTTCTCCGTGACTCGGGGAACAGTGGTCCGGTCACCCGAGTAACGAAAAGGACGTCCGTCTCACTTTTATTTCGGTTCTTAGGTCTCTTACTGGTACACGGAAGATCACGTCCTGAGTCTGACCAAAAGACCTTTAAACCTCGGAACTTAAGTTAGGTGCCTACAGGTACGAAGACGTGTTACGATCCCAGGGAGACCCGTGGAGTCCTTCAAAACGGGAGGACGAAGACCAATTGTTCTTTCAGTCCTGACTGTGGGTGGGGCGTCGGACCGGAGACTGAAAGTAAGAAACTTATAGTTGGGTTTCTTAAAGTTTCGGTGTAAAGTGACGGGTTGATGGAGGGACTGGGTCACGTAGAAAGTCTATGCACCGATATGAAAAGGTGGATAGTTCGAAGGGGTGTACCTAGTAAGACGTCCCCCTCCCTTCAGTTGGACTAAATGGGAAAGAGACAAAGGTAACAATTCGACCGGTGGAGGATCACCCGGGGTATTCCCCTCCGAGGGTCGAAAGGACGAACGGAAGACACCGTAAACTTCAAAATAGGGAATATCAAAACTTAACGTGACACGAAAACAGATAGGTTAAGAACTACAATAGTAGACCTGAGACTAAAATAGAGTGAGATCTTAGTCCATCGGGTTCGGAATAAATAAATAAATAAAGATAAAAGTGCACTCTGCCGAAAAAAAAAAAAAAAAAAAAACGAATAACATGGAACTTACGACACCGAAATTGAAAGTTTACACCGATGCACATCGACCCCATGAAGTGGTCACCGAGGATCCGGTAACCTCCCCCTCCTGTAATTCTCCCACGTACTAACCTTTTTTACGACCCCCTCGGGACCCTGTCTCTACTGAAACGGTAACCAATACTTACTCCAGTTCAGAGACGAAGTCTCGACCCCTTCTGTACAAAATCTTCTGGACTCTCCCTCTAAGGAACTCCGTCGTACCTAGGACGGGTCTACCTTCCCCTCCAGAGACCCTTAAGGGACCCTAGACACGAGACGGACTCTCCAAGGTTCTCTGTAATAGAGTCATGTGAGGCAAAATTATTTCTTGCAAATTCCTCTACCGTAGACCCCTCGTACACGTCGAATGTCTCAACGATATCCATTTTTCTTAAGAAAGACGAGCATCATTTAGGTGTTGGTGAACCGGTCACGCCCAAATGAAGGGGATTTAGAAAGGACGAGTACCATTCTCCGAGTTCAACTCAACGTTGTTAGGGTGGAGACATTACCAGGTGTGCTCGTCTCGACCACACGGCAACGTCCGTACATGGTGTCACCTAGAGAGTAGGTACGATCAATGGTAGGGGGCCATACCGTATTGGCGGTGCTCACAATTGATCCAGACAGGTCACTGTTCAAAGGAGGTCCGCACTCTTTCCGGTCGTGGTACAGTCGTCGTGGGAGTGAAGAATGACGTAAGAAGCGTCGAAACCAGTCTACTCCTGTACCAATGACGGTTGACAGAGGAATGCTCGTTTATTGCACGAAGATTGTCACCATTCTGAGATCTCGTGCGTAATAGGGAGGAATCTTGAAACCTTGTTTGAAAATGGGTATTTTTGTTCTTGGGAGATTGATTTGGAGTAACAAGGAATAGGCGGAAAGAAAGATAGACCTGTTCCATATGATACTAAGAGGAGGGTGGAGGGGGTACGATGAATGGTGTTCTTTCCACTATTATAAGGAGAGAATGCCCCGTAACCACCTCCAGTCGCCCTTCTGTACTGGTGACCAACTGGGTGTTCGACCTACATCCATTAACCACCAAGGGGTTAGGGAGGAGACAGGAACCTTATACACATGCAGAATGGAAGGGATAAGGGTCTTCGACGGGGTTCCTGTGTCGGAACTGTATCTTTACACCAAACCTCTGGTAGACCTACCAGATGCACTGACTCGGGTCAATTCCGGAGACATATTTGGAAATTCTAAGACCACCCGTCTACGTCTCTAAATAAGTAAAACGTCGGTACACTCTGTTCAGAGTATTCAAGGAAAAGAACAATTTGGACAGTGTATGTTTGGACCTCACCAGACGGAGAAAGAAACCAGAGATAGACGGGGGACACTCAGACCCCCGGCTATCTAATGTGGACCCTTCGAGAGATTCTTCAAAGTTCGACGGTGACCCTTCGTACGTAGGATCTACCCTCCCAGTCTCTCAGTTTAAAAACAGAAAAAAAAAAAAAAGACTTGTTTCTACATATAGGAGAACGACGTAAACTCCAAAAAAAAAAAAAAACGAAAAGGAGAAATCTCTAATTCTTTAATCTGGGTTTCTAGGGAAAGGTAAGGTTTACGGTTCCTACAAAGAGTCTTATTACAGACGTTTCCAGTATGTACCGAACGAGTCACAAGGAAAGGGAAACCTCCGTTTGTTACACGAAGATTATCACCATTCTGAAATCTCGTACATAACAGGGAAGAATTACTACGGCGTAGGCGACTTTTAGTCGATGACGGTTCTTCAACCTAGAGAATTTGGTACGTTATATACAGGTCCCAAACAAAAAATTTACTTGAGGTAGTGTTATTGATTGAAATAACTCGTACATGATATATAATCCATAAGACGATTCGGACACGTGCATTTCAGGGAAAAGAAATTTACAAAGAGAGAAAACGTATAGTGAAAACAACTAGATAAACTAAATAAATAAAAACAACTGAACCCCGGAAGCAACGAAACACGTCCGAAAGAGATCAACACCACGCAACCCCGATGAGAAACGACACTATGAATCAAAAGAGTGACACCACCGAAGAGAACAACGCCTCGTGTCCAAGATCCACACGCCCGGAGTCACAAACGTCACGTGTCCGAGTCGTCAACGCCGTGTACCCGAATCAACCAGACACCGGACACCCTAGAAGGGCCTGGTCCTTAACTTGGGCACAGAAGACGTCATCGTCCATGTAAGAATAGATGACACGGTGGTCTCTTCAGCCGTTTCAGTGAAAAGGAAAGTAGGAGTGTTTATAGGACACTCCATCTGAGATAAAAAATAGGAGTAAAGTGTCTCTGCGTTTGGTTTTGTATCTCACCTATTTAATGAAAGGGTTCCAGTATATTGTTACACTATCTTGACCCTAAGATCACGTCCGACAGATTGTGGACTTAAATACGAGAAAATTGGAGGTCCACCTTAGACGTAAGGACGTTTACAAGGGGAGGAGGGGCGGGGTCGGAGTTACTAAAATCCTGGACAAACGTTCCTGTAATATAAAGGGTTTACAAACTCAGATCTTGAATGAACATACAGAACCTCTATGCTAAACTGAGTCCAACATATATTTATATACATTGTGGTTTGAACCATATGTGTTCTAGAATCCTGCTTATTCGAACTGTAACTCAAAGGAAATTTCTTGGTATCTCTGTCTACTGACGGAGATTGTACCCATCTATAACTAAACCTTTGAAGTAAGACAATATAAAAGATTATCCTTCGGGACTAGAAAAGTAACTCGGAGACCGGTATCGGAGAACGAAACCCGGAATTTGTCTGTTATTCGAGTCGAATAGAAGTACTTACTCTTTATAACGGGTCAACGAGTTTCCCTCTAACGGACCAGAGACCGTCCCTGTCCTACACCGAGATCGACGTGGGAGAGGAGGAGGAAGACGTGAGTCAAGTGCGACCAAATTGGTTTTGGTTGTTGGTGGGAGGGTTTCCAAAAAAAATTCGAGTCCCTGGGGGTTGAGTGTGGGGGTTGGTGGTGGTAACTCTCTTTACGAGTACCGTGGATCTCGATCCGGACCGTATGCTATTCGTGAGTTATTTATAAACAATGGAGTACCGTTCTAGCTAGGTAAATCGTCACTAAAAAGTGAAAAGGATCTCAACGTGACGTCCCAGGGAAATTTACCGGTCGAGGGGCTCACGTAAATTTTACGCTGAACTAAATATCCTTAAGGTACGCGTACCAAGACGTCCCGGTGTAGTTAGCACATTTGACTCTACGCACACGACGACCCAAGGGTGACTGGATCGCACAACCGTCGAGAGGAGGTGGTCGAACCTTACGTGTGTTTGGGGCTCAGACGAGAGGGAGGAAAATAGTGTTTCCTCGAGTAAAACACTTACTTGTCGGTGACGGTTGTCGTACTACCATAAGGGTCACTGGAAACGGGCCCCTAACCTAAGGGCGGGTCGTCCCTCTGTTCCGGAATCCTTTTCCGATCAAGTAACTAACGGTGTCGGGCGACCCGACTCCAGACCCCTCCTTTTCCGAGTCTCTTGAAAGGAAAAAAAAAAAAAAAAAGTACTTAGCGGAGCCTCTTCGGTGGGAAGGGCGGACACATCGACAGAGGGAAGAAACATACCCGCATAACCTAAGACAAGTCGTCCCTTCCAAATAACGAAAACGACGAGACGGGGACGGAGAAAGAAAAAAAACATCGGTACTTATTCTTAGTGAGATCAAACAGACACGGTAAAGGGTTGACGTTAAGACCCCAGGAGTACTCGAAGTGGGACAGGAGGGGTGGGCGGAAAGGAGGAGGAGGAGTGGTACCGAAAAAATCAAACTACAAAAATCCATAGTTTCCTTCCAGAGGTCCTTGGGACGTTGATTTCTGAAATTACTCCTGGTACGGGTTCTTTAAGACCGACGGTCTCTGAGCTACTACTAAATACAGCGAGTGAGTGAGGGATTGTCGTTCTCCTGATAAACATTTTTATTTTTTCGACGAGTATACCTTAATTTGTTCTCGTATCGACGAAGGAAGGTCTGGGGCCCTCGAATTGTTTCTCGTAGGTGTGAGCCAGCGGTCGTCGTGTACCGAGCCCCGGCTATAATCAGAAGGACAGTGTATTTCGATTGAGGACAATCGGGTCCGTCGTGTGACAGCCATCTGAAGTCTTCCGAGCAAGACTCGTTTCTCGTTTACACGTGTCTGTGCCTTCCAATACACACGAGTGGGAGTCCAGATCCGACTCGGCGACTTCCTAGGACACACAGGTCTCGGCCCCGACGATGACACCGCCTGCGACTTTGAGTTACGTCCCGTAAACAAGGACCGTAGCCTCAACTCACTGAGTACCTATGGTCGACCCAAGACCGGTCGAGCCACCTCATTTGCACCTCCCTCCTACATTTGAGATTCCGGGAATGGAGGAGGAGACACGTGACTCCACTGGAGTGTCGGAACGACAGTCGTCATTACCCTCTCTCGTGTCTTCTGTGTTCGGTCCCGGCTCTGTACCACCACGTCACCGCTTCTCGGGCGGACGGCTGCGTCCTCCGTGTCATCTGAACCCGACCTAAGGACCGAGCCCTTCTGGCTGGCCCCTTCCTTTACCGTTGGAAGTCATAAGACCGGACCTCTTAGGGTGCCCCAGCGCTTCTCGACCTGAGCTGACTCGTGTGTCGTGTGCGGCTATGTACGATTAACACTAATGAGACATAACACCGGCGGCCCTTCGTCACGGAGAGTCTGGAGGACGTTGTCGTTACCTGACAGGACACAAGAGAGCACGCGACCCATCAGTCCACGTCGAGTGTCCTCCTGAGTCTTCTCCGTGTTCTCTTGTGTCGTCCAGGATCTTTCCCTCAATATCGTCCAGTGTTTCACAGGGTCCCTTGTCGACCAAAGACCAGTTCGTCGGCTTCTGTCCTACCTTTCTTGACAGATCCAACCCGGATCAAGAAATGATAGAGAAGCTGAACGGATCGGGAACCTTGTCGTCAGAGAGAGGTCAGTCTTTTCCAAAAGGTTATACAATTTTATAGTATACGTCTTTCAATTTTCGTATGTGTCACCTGTCAGGGTCGACGTCCCGAGATTTAGGAACCACCGTGGCCCGACCGGGGTTCCGATGTGAAAGGGGTCCAGGAGGTTCGACAAGAACCTCGGACCATCTCTACGACCATGTCGGAGGAGAACTCTCCGGACCCTGAGGAACTTGTCGTTGAAATCGAGTTCCTACGGGGTCCTCAACTCAGACCGAGTCAGAAGGACCCTTGCCCCGACGAGGGACTCTACCAGGGTAGACCAGAGGGAGCGTCCCCAGTCTCAGACTTCCAAGAGAGAGACGGAAAAGACGAGTGGGAACTTGGACAAAAGAGGGTGTCTGGGAAGGAGGTCATCGACGTCATTACACAATGTACAGATTTCGAGATGTACTGTCGTGATCATGTCTTCAACGATCATTCGGTTGAAGAGACTAATACCTGTAAATAAGTGAGAAAGTGAACCAGTGAATTGGTTTTTTTGTAACTTATTTATCCCTTTCTCACGATATTTGACTTACAAACATAGAGGGAGTCAAGGACACAACTTTGGATTAGGGGTCACACTGTCGCAAACGTGTGTCACCAATCCAGTACTGCCGAGGGGGAGTACCCTGTTGAACGGACCACCAGGTCACCAATTTTTAGATGGAACGCCACGTCCCCTGTGTCCAAGGTAGGGACCGTCCCCTTGATTCTAGGGTGTACGGAGCTCCGTTGACCCAGACACACGGTGTTGATGACTCGGACGTCCCTGACGTGGTTTTATTGGGTGCACTGTGTTACTTCTAAGGGTACACGACGTTGATTCTGGGTTACTTCGGTTTCTTTTTTCATTTTTTTTTTTTTTTTTTTAGGTTTCTCTCTCTAGGGTCCCTCGACGAACGAAGAAAACGTTCACTCCTACGTCACTGTGCTTCCGGTGGATGTTTGGTCCTTCACCCAGGAGTGGTCTGTGCCTGAGAGAACCGCGGAACTAGAACTTACACGGTTAAAAGGTCTTGACACTCTTTAGTTAGAGACATCGGTAGGTCAGATACCCTAAAAACATTATCTCAGGACTTATCCGACTGTCACACACGACTTTCTATGTATGTGTTTATTAGGATCATTATACCACTTATAAGTTTATTTCTTTACGTCCATAGGTACTCTCCTTCATGAAATAAGACGGTTCCAACACCCTCACGCACCCCTAACTGCTGCTCCTTCAGAAGTAATTTCCTGTTTATTTGAGTCCACTTTCTGTGGGTGAGGTACGAGAGTGGGAATAGACACCACACTGGACTCCTCACTCGCTCTTCCTTCTGGTCCTCGGGATTCTACCTGTCGTAGTGTAGGAAGGCACTCAAAAGAGGGAGGAGAGAGTGACGGAGAATGTCAACGACATTTCATCGCCATTAAGAGGTGCCTCAACTCTTTATAATGTGAAACGATTCGACTTTCTCTGTGATACTGGACTCGAACAGGTATGACCTTCCGTTGACAGTCTGGCCATTCGGATCAAACTCGGATCAGACTCTCGGGTGGTCCCTTGTCGCTGGGTGTGAGCTCGACGAGTGGGACCTCCACCACAGCTAAGAATGAGCCCGAGTCGGACTGGGGTCTAGGTCGGAGGTACCAGTTTACCCCTAGACGATACCTGTCTTACCACAAGGGAGTTGTGGGGTCGAAGTATGTAACTTCAGGATTTGAGATCATGGAGTTTTACACTGAAATAAACCTCACTCCCAGAAATGTCCCCTTTAGTTCACTTTCCCTCCAGTAGACCCACCCTGGGTTAGACCATACTGAAGGAATACCTTTCTCCTTTAATCCATGTTTCTACGCCCTTCTCTTTTCTCAGGACCCCCTTCTACTGGTAGAGATGTGATTCCTCTCTCCAGACCTTGTCTCGGAAGGTAAGTCTGGGAGCGTTCCTTTGTCAGGACGGGTCCGGAACTAGAACCGACGGATCAGAGTTCTTGACACTCTGTTATTAACGAGAACCACTTCCGACGGTTGGACACCGTGAGGTCTGCCGTCGGACTCGTGGTATAACGCTGAGGAGGAGGGGAGGAAGGACCCCTTTCCTGGTTCCGGGTGAGACGAGAGTCGGAATCGTGTCTCACCACTCGTCCCTTACTACCGCAAAAAGAAAGGGTCTCTTGACCCTTAGTCAGAGACTGACACCCTCTCTCTCGTGCCCTCCACTCCGGACTCCTTTTCGTCTTTCGACCCGAATGGTGCTACGTTCTACCAGTACATTCTACCCCTTCTTACCAGGTTTATTGCGTCCGGGGTCGTCGGAGTGCGTTTCCAACCCTTTCTATGTGAAACCGTGGAAACTAAAATTCCGTGTTTACGATAACCTCTTGCTCCGTTCAATAAAGAGCCCTTGACTTTTACTTCTATCCGGCATACTATTCCCAATCTCATCTGGCGAGCGTGACGTCAGGTTTTTCCTTCTCTTTACTCCGTTCTTCTCCCTACACGAATTCCTGATACTGGATTTTTCGTTGAATGTACTTTGGAAACAAAGTGGGGAACTCTTTAGACTTTACCCTTAAACACTCTTTTCGGACTTACTATGGAGTTTGAGTGTAGAACTGTAACGACCTTTCCTTCCGAAGTGACCGGAACCCAGTCTTCGTTCTTCGTACTCATTAAAATTGAACGTTCCACACTACACTGCTACGTCAGTGAAAGGACCCCTGTTTAGGTCAGTCTGGTACTGTCTATGATGTAATGCCGTTTGGTGCAGACGACCCTCGATTGGTTACGGGTTCCGTCCCGGGTGCCATAGAATGACGGGTTTGGTAGAGGGAATTCACTTTGTAAAGAACCTTAATCACATAAGTGAGACCACAAAAAACTGTATGACTTGTCCGTGTAAAGGACGATTTTGTAAAAGAAAAAGTAAAAATGCATTTGTTGTCTTTACACACCCCACCTGAAGAGGTCACCAGGTCCCCACTTCTGAGACGGAACGTTACGTTCCATCACATTCAAGTTAGGGACCAACCCCTTGTTTCTAGGGTGTACGGTGTACGTCGGTTTTAAAAGTTTATATATTGATTTATTTTGAACAAAAAATTTCCTTTACACACTCCAATGACTCGTATTTAGAAAGGGGTTTTACATGTACGAACGTGCACGGAGAAAAGTCACAGGGACTCCACTCTGGTTACTCCGGTCACGTGGAGTATACTGGAATGCGGAGAGAGGGTCGTATTAAATACCTCGGAGGAGATGGGGCGAGGATATACCGGTCACGAATGTCCTCATCATGTTTATCGGTTCTACTTTCTGTCCTCTCTTAACCCCAGATTTAATCGCTTGTTCGCAGGGGTGGGAGTAGGTACACCTCCCTTCGTTGAGTCTCTGTCAGATGTGGGTGACACTCTTCGTCACTACGACTTTTTCGCCTCCCACTGGGACCCCAGAAGTCCCCCTGTTGTCGGCTTCGGTGTCGATTCCTCTCTCCTGAGACCCACTGTCGTCGGTCGAAAGTCCCCTTAAGAAATCAAATGACTCAAGGAATATCCGTACTCCTCTTGCTCCAGGACTCTTACTCCTCGGTGTCCCTGGGTAGCACTCCACACGTGACACGAGACACCCAGACTCACTGACGGGACGGGGAGTCGTGATCGAACCCCTTCACGATACGAAAAAGAAGAGCGAGAAGAGGATTGGTACAGAAAAGGTCAGTGGCAATCCTTATAGGAATGCATTGTTTTCGGGATTAGACTTGAAGTTAAAAGAAAGATCTCCTCGTCTTTACCCGTAAAGAGAGACCCATAGAACGACCGTAAGATACGAGTGGTACGAATGTACACGTGGACGTTCGAGTCAGTAAAGTTAGTACAGGCTGAGAAACGTTGGGGTACCTGACATCGGGAGGTCCGAAGAGACAGGAGCCCTAAGAGGTCCGTTCTTAGGACCTGACCCAACGGTAAAGGAGGAGATCCCCTAGAAGGGCTGGGTCCCTAGTTTGGGTACAGAGGACACAGAGGACGTAAGGTCCACTTAAGAAATGGAGACTCCGTGACCCTTTGGGGAAATTTGAGTAGTGGAAAGGGGTAGAGAAGACGGAAGGGGACGTGTTTGGTTGTCTGCGTGTTCTATGGGAAAAAGTGAACACCCTAGTTTCGAAGTTAAAGGAAACTGAGGAAACAGAAGGAGGGTCAGGTCGAATGGTACATTAAAAGTCGAGGGACATGTTCTAGATATCTTCTACGTGAAAGAAAGGGTCAAGTCGACAGTCATAGTGACAGGGGGGGTAGGAGTAGGAAGTTATATAGTTACGACACCTGAGGGTTCTCTAAGAAGTTTGACATTAAGACTCGAAGGAGGTCATAGGGGTGACCACCTTAAGGGAAACTCTACCGTCGGGGTTACGGGCAAAGGAGGTGCTTAAGAGGCATTACACGGGTCACTCAATACCCGAGAAGGAGAAAGGTTTGGTGTCTCGGTTTTACATAGAATGGAACACAAGTACTTCTACGGAGGGTCCAAAGATATAATACGGGAGACACGATGTATATTTGGATAGGTTGTAAAATGAACTGAAGAGGTGAACCCATTGAATGCTCGTGGAGTTTAATCTACAGGAAATAAAGAATATAATGAATATTTGTGCAGAAAAGTAACAAGTTAACGTTCACAAATATAGACCCGTTTTAAAAACCATATAGACTATCTTCACTTTCTGTATTAAAAAGGAAAATTATACAAAAAATTTTAATAAAAATAAATACATAAATAAACCGATACGGTCCAGAATCACGGTATACACCCTAGAAGATAGGAATAACGTCGTATACCCTAAATCAAGGGACTAGTCTTTACCTTGGACTCGGGGGACGGAACCCTTACTCCTTAGAATCGGAGGAAATGATAATTACCTTGATAAAACCGTGAATTGTCAAAAAGTAAATCACCCTCACAAAAGTATTTGTTTAAGTTCAAGAAATCACTCCCTTCCCTACCCATATGTACAAATATCTTCCACTGGTTTTTTATCGACTTACCTTTTGTCTTCTATGATGAGCAACGAGTCTGGGACTCGACAGGGACCTTAAGTTTAGAGTGTTCGGTCGGACGAAAGAGATATGGTATAGAACGGGACGAATCCTACTATTAATAAACGTATGTTTAGAATAGAAGAACTCTCGTTGGAGGAGTTTCAGTCCAGACAAAATCAGGTCAATATTAATTTGAGTAGAAAGGTAAATTCCACGAAGACATACGTGAAACAATCGTTTAAATGACATCTTGGTGGGTGGTGTAAATAAATGAGTCGTTTGTAACTGACTCACGAAGGGGTCTACAGTCCGTGACGCGATCAAGTCAAGTCAAGTCAGGGAGTCAGTACAGACTGAGAAACGTTGGGGTACCTGACGTCGTACGGTCCGGAGGGACAGGTAGTCTTGGGGACCTCAAATGGGTTTGAGTACAGGTAACGCAGCCACTACTGTAGGTTGGTAGAGTAGGAGACAGTAGGAGAAGAGGAGGGTGGAAGTTAGAAAGGGTCATATTCCGAGAAAAGTTTACTCAGTTGAGAAACGTAGTCCACCGGTTTCATAACCTCAAAGTCGAAGTTGTAGTCAGGAAGGTTACTTGTAGGTCCTGACTAGAGGAAATCTTACCTGACCAACCTAGAGGAATGTCAGGTTCCCTGAGAGTTCTCAGAAGAGGTTGTGGCGTCAAGTTTTCGTAGTTAAGAAACTACGAGTCGAAAGAAATATCAGGTTAAGAGTATAGGTATGTACTGATGACCTTTTTGGTATCGGAACTGATCTGTCTGGAAACAACCGTTTCATTACAGACACGAAAACTTATACGATAGATCCAACCAGTATTGAAAGGAAAGTTCCTAATTCGTAGAAAATTAAAGTACCGACGTCAGTGGTAGACGTCACTAAAACCTCGGGGGGTTTTATTTTAGACGGTGACAAAGGTGAAAAGGGGTAGATAAACGGTATTTCACTACCCTAGTCTACGGTACTAGAATCAAAAGACTTACAACTCGAAATTCGGTCGAAGAAGTGAGAGGTGAAAGTGAAAGTAGTTCTCCGAGAAATCAAGAAGAAGTGAAAGACGGTATTCCCACCACAGTAGACGTATAAACTCCAATAACTATAAAGAGGGTCGTTAGAACTAAGGTCGAACACGAAGTCAGTCGGGTCGTAAAGAGTACTACATAAGACGTATATTCACTTTATTCGTCCCACTGTTATATGTCGGAACTACATGAGGAAAAGGATAAACCTTTACTTACGTCACACCAGGGATTATAGTTCTACGAGTTGTAAATCATTCTCTCTTTCTCTTCGTTTCTCAATTTATATCCCTTTCTTTCTTAGTTTCGGAGATTATCTTCTCATTTCCCTCGTCCGACCACGTTTTCTGAACTGAGATGGTGTCCTTTTTTTCCTAATGTCCTTCTAAAGTTACTTTTCCCCCGAAGGAACCACCAAGTCTACCGTTTCTTACGTGGACTTTACGTCCTCTGGACCCAAGCTAGGGACCCAACCCTTCTAGAGGACCTCTTCCTTTACCAATGAGTGAGGTCATAAGACTAGATCTCTTAAGGTACCTGTCTCTTCGGACCGTCCGAAATCAGGTACCCCAACGTTTCTCAGCTGTACTGACTCACTGAAAGTGAGTGAGTCACTTTTCCTACGAACTCAAACTAGGACTTCCCTGTCGTAATCACTAGTTACTTACGACCAACTACGACGGAGGTTCCGCGACAACCGAACCCGAGACCTTGACAAGGACTCCAACCTAATAATAAAAGGGACCACTTACATCTTCAGTTACTCTCTTTTCTTATTACTTCTGTACTCGTGACTGGAGTTTCGACCTTTCTTAAGTAAGTAGTACGTAGAATCTAATTGAGTTTCCTTTACTTATCTCTCCTAATAGGTCTAAAGAAGGAACAACTCAAAAGAGGAAAAGTAAAATTTGAAACGGCGTCGTCCTAAGAGAATTTCGAAGAGTTTCCATACTCTGACAGTCAACCAATAATACTAACTTCACCTTCCCGACCTTCGTAAAAGTCTCCATAGGTTCACGTATTCCACGTTGATAATCCATTACTCAACCTTAAAATTGTCAGGACCTGCGTATGTAGAATTACTCGTACCAGGGGGCCCCTCCTCCAGTCGGCGAATAAGTTCACTAAAACGGTAATGACTTTCGTAAGACTCTTACGTGCAGAGAGACCTTTAACAGAAGTTTGGATGTCGTACAAGAAAACTTAACGGGACTACTACCCATTTGGGACCCGCAAACTCAGACTTAAAAATGAATACACATTGCCCATTAAAAGGTCCGGTATGGTCGGACCCCCTTATCAAATTACTATTCTGTTACTGTATTCGGGTAATGAGGTATCGAGTCGAGGTGGTCGGTCAAACGATCTCAAGACTTGGTGGCGTAAGACGGAGGTCCACAGGTAAATCGTTCGCTTCTCTTTGTAGCCCCACCTCTCTACCCTCTCATCTCTACTCAAAAATGTTTATCCGAATGAAATTAATGGGAAGGTAGAAAAAGAGGTATTGAGAACTCAACAGACCGTTGGTTAAGATTAGGTAAGTTGCCATCGGGTCACCCAGAGTGACTTAGATCTTCTATGAGACACCTCTATGAGGCACACATCGAATAAGTTCTGGGTACGGTAGTCAAGGAAGAGAGGAAAATACGACAAAGTTGAGATGGTAATTCTTCACTTCAATGCCAAGGGTCCACCAGGTCACCAATTCTAGACGGACGGTTACGTCCCTTATGTCTAAGGTAGGGACCAGATCTTTCTAAGATGTACGGTACACCGTTGATTCGGACACACGGTGTTGATAACTCCGGCGCACGACGGTCGACGATTTCGAGGAAGTGGATCTCGGAGACGAGACGTTCTCTTCGGTGGCTACTCTTCGGGTACGTGATTGATCTCTCATCGGAGGTGAGCGGTGTCGACTCTTTCGGACACACGTCGTGGCTTCTGGGTCACGTCGGTTTTATGTAACTAATTAATTTCCTTAAAAAATTTTCTTCGTTACAGACAGGAGGTAGACGATTTTGGACCCGACTGAACACCAACGAACCTGGTTGTCCTGTGTAGTTTCCACTGTAACGTCATTAAGACATGGATCGGAAACTCTCTTGACCGTCGAAGATGTAAGACGCAGAATCTACTGGAGGGGAATCCTACAGAGAAGATCCTTGAGTCGGTGGTGAACTACTCTTCATATTCGGTACACCTCCAGTGCATGAGGTCACCTGTCAGGGGTTGACTCGAAGGTCGGTTACCGGACGTAGTTAAGGTCGGTACACTTACCTGAAAGAACCTACAGGTCAGGTGACTCTGAAATTTCTTCAGAGTAGGTCGTACTCACTCTATGAGGTTCACTCTTGGTGGGTTGACGTCGATCGTCGGAGTGTTTTGGTACTCTTTGTACATGATAACAAAGTTTGAATACGTAAAACCCTAGAAAACAGCGCGTCGTCATCTCTTCGTCTTACAGGGTATAGGGATAATACGGTCGGGACCCGGTCGTCAGAACTGAGTGACAGGACGACAGTGACTAGGACTGTAAGGAAGTCCGTCGGGTGGGTCAATCAGGGAAACCATTCAGTGGAGATAGTTCACCATTTCGACTCCGGGAACATATCGAACAGGTAGATATGATGGATGGTCTTTACTGGTAAAAGGATAAAAAAGAAATAAGAACAAGATATCGATTATGGGTTGGTCACCCTCCTTCATCTTCTCAAACAAAAATGAGATTCTACAAATGAGATTCAAACAAAAATGAGACCGATATAAAACGGTCTTGGAACCAGCAGATCCACCATTGAGGGAACGAAGTGTGGGGTCTGGATTCTCCTGTCTTTTAAGTTTAGGGGATGAAAAAGTGGGTAATCATGGGGTGAAAGGTGAAAGAAGAGAGGAGTGGAAGATCGGTCGGTGAAAGGGGTCTTAAACAGGTACACTAGGTTGAATTAAAAATTTTTGATCGTGTGACAACGTGTGTGTACTTTACGATTTTTTTTTTTTTTAGGTAAACGATAGAGTAATAAGTAAGTGATTCATAAGTAAATCTACGACCAAAATATGGACCATGATGTGATCCAATATCCCTCTGTTAATCGAGTTAAAAAATTTTGAATTTTTTTTATATGCCTACACGACTTCACCACCTTTTCTCGTCTCCTTCGTTCGAAAACGTTGTCTACCTTTGGTTTTTTTTTTTTTTTTTCCTCGATTCAGAGTTTTCCCTCTACTCACTACTTTGATACCTTAAGATAAAATTCAAATTCAAAATTTTTTCATAGTAAATATATCATTACTCCGACTGAAGAAAACTCCAAGTATATAGTCAGGTCATCCCCTAAAGTTTTATCATACGTACAGGTTGTACAAAAATCGCTATCTCTGCATTGACCTTTAGCACTTCGGAGGATCCTACTGACCCAACAATTTTGCGTTTAGTGTGGTCATAGACGAAGTTTCTACCCTCTACACACTCTCGCAAATCAAAACGTGTCGAGAGTTTCCTTCGCCTTCACAGACGTCACAACGAAGAAGAGGTAGAAATTCTGAGGTTCCTCCATTCCCAAAGTCTCTACGAGGGGAACCAAAGTCAAGTGGACTCAGTCTCACCCCCGAGAGTACCAGGTCCGGAGACGAGGAGTTGAAAGAGTGGTGGTTCAGTGGTAGTCGAGAGTGGTTCTAGTATCGTTCTCAAAGGGTTGACTTGAAAAACGAAGACAAGAACGGGTGAAGGGTGATCGAACAAGAGGTGGGTCGTCGGTAACCCTAAGGGAATGTTACTTGTAAGTTTTTGGTAACAAAGAGACAGGTAATGGAAGATTACCAAGGGGCATAAAGTCTTATTTTTGGGTTCAGAAATTTTACTAGGTATTTCACGAAGTCCCAGACACCGTTAAGGGTCAGTGGAGAGACTGAAGTAGGGGTCGGGAGAGGGACTCTACGAGTCGTGAAACCTGAGTACCGAGTAGACTAGTAAAAAATTTGTTCGGAAATGTACACGACAAGGGAGACGGGCCATGGGAGGGGAAACTCATCGGTACACTGAGTGAGGGAGTGACCGAAATCAGAGACGACTTTACAGTGGAAGGTAGACACTCCAAAAGTGAGAGGTAGGAAAATTGTTCTCGTCAAGGATCGAGAAGAATCGTGAAGAATAGGAGGAACGAACTTGACAAAAAGAGGGATTGGGAGTCTTCGTGTGTGTACCGAAAAAGTAAGTAACAAAGAGGGTCGATCTTCCAATCGAGGTTCCCTGTCCATCATTAAAAACAAACAAGTGATGACATAGAGATCGTAAATGTCAGTACGGACCATGTTTCATTTTTGAGTGTATAAGTAATTGACTCGAAGGAACCACCGAGTCTATCATTTCTTTGACGGACATGACGTCCTCTGAGTCCAAGTCAGGGACCCAGTCCTTCTAGGGGACCTCTTCGCTTACCGATGGGTGAGGAAATACGAATGGACCTCTTGAGGTACCTGTCTCCTCGGACCACCCGATATCAGGTACCCGAGCGTTTCTCAGTCTATCCTGACACACTCATTGTGAAAGTCAAAGTAAGTAATTGATTAAATTAATCAATGAGGGTTACTGTTTCACTTTCTCCTCTCACTTATTCAACCGAACTTCGAGTTGTAAGTCTTTTGATTCTAGTACCGTAGACCAGGGTAGTGAAGTACCCTTTATCTACCCCTTTGTAATCTTTGTCACCGACTGAAATAAAAAAACCCGAGGTTTTAGTGACGTCTACCACTAACGTCGGTACTTTAATTTTCTACGAATGAGGAACTTTCCTTTCAATACTGGTTGGATCTATCATATAATTTTTCGTCTCTGTAATGAAACGGTTGTTTCCAGGTAGATCAGTTCCGATACCAAAAAGGTCATCAGTACATACCTACACTCTCAACCTGATATTTCTTTCGACTCGTGACTTCTTAACTACGAANGTAATCTTTGTCACCGACTGAAATAAAAAACCCCGAGGTTTTAGTGACGTCTACCACTAACGTCGGTACTTTAATTTTCTACGAATGAGGAACTTTCCTTTCAATACTGGTTGGATCTATCATATAATTTTTCGTCTCTGTAATGAAACGGTTGTTTCCAGGTAGATCAGTTCCGATACCAAAAAGGTCATCAGTACATACCTACACTCTCAACCTGATATTTCTTTCGACTCGTGACTTCTTAACTACGAAAGCGTGATACCACAACCTCTTCTGAGAACTCTCAGGGGACCTGACATTCCTCTAGGTTGGTCAGGTAAGATTTCCTCTAGTCAGGACCTACAAGTAACCTTCCTGACTACAACTTCGACTTTGAGATTATGAAACCGGTGGACTACGTTTCTCGACTGAGTAAACTTTTCTGGGACTACGACCCTTTCTAACTCCCACCCTCCTTTTCCCCTGCT
Source organism: Capra ibex (assembly GCA_006410555.1). Classification (NCBI taxonomy): domain Eukaryota; kingdom Metazoa; phylum Chordata; class Mammalia; order Artiodactyla; family Bovidae; genus Capra; species Capra ibex. The sequence goes on along the minus strand of SJYO01018757.1, from coordinate 36,370,159 downwards.
GTCTCCTACTCTACCAACCTACCGTAGTGGTTGAGTTACCTGTACCCAAACCCACCTGAGACCCTTAACCACTACCTGTCCCTCCGGACCGCACGACACCAAGTACCCCAACGTTTCTCAACCTGTGCTGACTCATTGACTTTACTTGACTTGACTTATCGTTTCCTCTCCCTCAAGAATTGATGTCCTTTACCGAATTCATACACTTGTCAGTTGGGTTACAAATTAAACCCTCCTTTCAGAGGACATAATAGGATGATTAAAATTTCTGAAAACTTGAGACAAGGTATTGTTTTAGACAATCTTTTTATTAGATCCCCACTTCATCTGTAAGACTTATATGTATACTACAGACAGTAAGTAAGTTCTTCCCTTATAACTAACTCATGAACACTTTACGGTTCATGAAAGTCCCGTAAACCCTGACAGAGACAGAGAGATCCCACATAGGAAAGGACAATAAAACATTAGGAAGATCGTGGTATATGGAAGTTCTTCGTACACAGGATATTTTAAGTCTTAAATTACCTCGTTGAACCCCAGTTAAGAACTAAAAGATAACAACTTATTATTTAGTACGGTTTTGAACCACGATACTTTAGGGTGTTAAAATGTTTAGTCTTTAAACCTGTCCCGAGATACTTCCATCGAGGTGTCGAAAACAAAGACAAGGTACAACTGACCCCGGAGTCGCCCTACCGAGCTTACCGATCTCTTACCAACCGAACGGATCCCGGTACGCAGACCTTTAAACAAGACTTTCAACGGACTCAAGGAACCAAAAAAAGGTTCAATATAGAAGACCTGGACTTTATAAAAAGTGAGTGTACTGTCCGTGATCCCGGTCTGATCGTTTTTCTCGACCCCGACCGATCCGTAGAATGAGAGAGGTATCGGTGAAGTACTCCGATCGAACCCAAAGGATTATCGTACCACCAGAATCCCATCAACCTAGAGAAGGTACTCTCGACCGAAGGAGGTCTTACTCAAAAGGTTCTCCGATCTGTCTTCAACCTTCCAAAGAATACTAAGTCGGAACGTTCAAAATCTTATAGTTAAGGTGGTGTAGTTCGTTCAAGAATTGTGGTCGGGTATAGATTTCTCTCTCGTTAATGTAAGATGGAGAGTTACCTTTCTTATCTTTTTTTTTTTTCTTAACTTTGGTAAAAATTAGATAGTATGATATAAATCCGTCACTCGATTATGGAATAAACGTCGAAGAAAAAAAATTTTAATTAAAAATAGTCTCTATCAACGATATTTACAACACAATCAAAGAAAACATCTCGTTTCACTTAGTCGATATACATATGTATATAGGTGAGAAAAACAAAAACAAATTAGAATACTGTCAAGATACTTCATGTATCTCTATAATAAAGGTAAAAGGTCTATTTCTTTAACTCAGAAACTCTTCATTGAAGGGGAACTCGGTTATCGATTGGTACCTCGGTCCTTGTTTATTTTTGAGTTACAGGAATTTAAATATTTGCTTGTATTGTAAGACGGATAAATATTGAACAAAGTTCTGTCTGTCTTTTTTCACTCACCTCCATCTTCGAACCAAGGATACTATTCAGGAACAATTGACGTCTATTTCTTTCACACATAATCAACAAGTCAACACAGGATGAGAAACACTGGGGTACCCGACATCGGGTGGTTCGAGGAGACAGGTACCTTAAGAGGTCCGTTCTTGTGACCTGACCCAACGGTAAGGGCAAAGGTCCCTTAGAAAGACTGGGTCCCTAACTTAGACCCAGAGGACGTAACGTCCGTCTAAGAAATGGTAGACTCAGTGACCTCTTCGGGACATCTATTTCTTGGAGTAGTTTCATAGTCTGTATTATTCGGGTAGAAGTTTGAACCTGGTCTCTCTTCCAAAGTCCGAGGTTTCTTCTTACAGTCGTTGATATTTTATTTCGTCGAGACGGAATCCCACATACACTTGGTGTCGACCATTGGGGTCTGACCCTATAACTAAAGAAGTCCCGTTTACTTTCTCTTGTACATACGGTTTAACACACACACACAAAATTGGATTCTTTTTATCACCACTCCGAGACCTGGTTGGGATTGTTAGGGTGTAAGTACTTCACCGAGGTTAGTCACCCCGACACAAACCTTACCTTTCTGGGTCTCAGCTCATTTTCCTTTCACCTTAAAAAGAAACCGTAAAACTTCAGGGAAGAATCGAGTACCAAAGCTCGACGAACTTTTCGAACTTCCCTTAAAGGTGTGAAGCGCGTGAAGGGCACCGACGGACGGCGGACCGAGACCTCGTGTAAGACACCCGAAATCACACAGGGTAAGGAGTCGCAATATTATCTACGACAGTCATCCCGACCTACGACCGTCACATTCCGACCAGTGGGACTTTCCAAATGGTCCCAGGACAAAGGACTGACTTACGAACCAACTACCATAGAACAGACTAAGTATAGGATAACCTTTGCCACACTTTGTCCCGGGACGTCCTGTAGACCAAAATCAGTTAGACCGAATACGTCGGTACAAACTGTCCGTCGTCCCCGAGCCGACGACCAAAATTTTCTATTTAAGCAAAGTCCCTCTAAAAAAAAAAAAAAAAAAAAAAAAAAAAGAAGTCACTGGNAAAAAAAAAAAAAAAAAAAAAACGAAGTCACTGGACTCTTTGAATGGTTAACGAACACCGATTGTGTTACGACCTGTGTGCACTTTATGAATTTTTTGTTTTTAACGACAAATGAACAAAGCACATGTACAAGTGGTTTATAAGTAAATTTACAGACGGAATTCGGTCCATAACATGGTCCACAATCTCTCTATTGGGACCTGTTTTGTCTATACGAAGGACGGGAGTTCTTCTAATATCAGATCACCTTTTCTGTCTCTAACGACTCGGCACGAATTATCGAAGTCAGGACAGACTGACAAACGCTGGGGCAACTGGTACCCTGAAAAGTCCCTTCTTATAACCTCACCCAACGGTACGGGATGACCCTAGAAGGACTGGGTCCCTAGTGTGAACGTAGAGAACTCAGAGGACGTTATCGTCCACTCAAGAAATGGTGACTAGGTGGTCCCTTCGGGTTTGTTAGTTTTTTTGATTTTATTTATTTACGATATATTCTCCCCCTCATTACCCTCGATCTGAATCTTACTTCCCGAGTTCATTCAAGGTACCTTCTTCGTGACTTTGTCGCAGGGCCTCCTATCTCTCTACAGATTCCTCTCTACCCCCTTGTTTCAAGGTCTATCTCCCTTGTCGTTTCGACTCTCTTTCACCGAGTCTACCCCGAATTCTCTATCCCTGTCGGGTGTAATACGTCCTGGACTACCGGTTCTCGTCCTGAAAAACACAAAACTTAGGTGAGAAGTCAGTCAAAACAAATTTGGTGAAGGATGGTGACAGTCGAACTAACCTTCATTTCCGAGACAATCCGTAAGTCGATTAATCTAGGACGCTATCGGTTGATCCTCAGTCGGACAGTAACGGTTCCGACGACCGTAGGAGGTGACATTTTCACCTCACCCTGCCAGTTATAATGTCGCGAACAACAAGTCAGTGGTTCAGCACAGGTTGAGAAACGCTGGGGTACATAACGTCGTGTGGTTCGAAGGGACAGGAAGTGATTGAGGAACTCAAACGAGTTTGAGTGCAAGTAACTCAGCTACCACGGTAGGTTAGTACAGTAGGAGCCAGTGGACGAAGAGGAGAATGGGAGTTAGAAAGGGTAGTAGTCCCAGAAAAAGTTACTCAACCGAGAAGTGTAGTCCACCGGTTTCATAATCTCGAAGTGGAAGTCGTAGTCAGGAAAGTGATCGAACCGTTTTTCTACTTTAAGTTTACACTTAAATAAAAGGATAAATAATAAAGAAGACAGTAACGGATAAATCTGAAGGTAAGTTAGTTTTTAATGACTCACATAGGATACATGTTTTATGGAACTTTCACAGTTTCTCCAGACTCTGTGTAGGGAAGAAAGATCCTCAAATGCTGAGTCATCTCCTCAATCGAGACACTTAGTGGGGTGTTTTTATGTCTGAATACGTCTCTTTACCTGTTGTAGAATTTCTAGTAGACCAGGTCCAAGTCTCTACATAAGAGGTCACAGTCTCGAGATACGTACGTACGTACGATTCAGTCGAGGTATCACAGACTGACAAACACTGGGATACCTGACATCGGACGGTCGGAGGAGACAGGTACCCTAAAGGGTCCGTTCTTATGACCTCACCCAACGGTACGGGAAGAGGTCCCCTAGAAAGACTGGTCCCTAGTTTGGGTACAGAGGATGTAGAGGATATAACCGTTCACCCAAGAAATGGTGATCGGGGTGGACCCTTCGGGAATAGTCTCTGTGGATGATATGTAATTTGTAGTGTCGACAGGATTTCCCTACCCTCCTAGATGTCGTCGGTCTTCCTTTGGGTGTCTTCACTCCTAGAAGTTCCTTTACCTTCTACAGACGCAGAGACCGAGGTCGGGGGTCGTATCACGGACGGGTCTACCTAAACCCAAAAGACTTACTTATTTGAGTTTTCTTGTTATCTCGGTGGACTGGACTGTCTTGAGTGGTCGGGTACTCACTCATTAGTTACGTGTATACAAAAATATTTCCTTTATAAGAAGGGGATAAGGTGGTTTTCACATCCTGTTTCAGTAAACCTCCACCCATTCTACCACTCACTCATTTTCTGAAAAATTTATTTTATACATTATCCCCTGTCATTTTCCTCAAATTAAACCGACTCAATTAAAGGTCGGACATCAGTGATTTACAGTACAGTGAACTTTCACTCTCGACCTGACAGTCTTACAGTAATACAAGAACATCAGACGTGTCTAGTCGAGAGAATGTGTTCCGTCTCCACGTAGGACACACTACGAACACCTCCACGGTCCTTCCGGGGATAATGATCCACGAAGACGTTTACTAGTGTGTCCGACCCGTGGTGTATCGAGGTCACCCGTGGTAAATATCTCTGGCCCTCGAAGAGTTCTTAACTTTTGGGTCTCTTTTCCCTACTTTTACTCTGGAGTTCAAAAGGTCGGACTTCTTCGACCCCGTGTATTTATCGTCTGTGTTGACGTATAGGACCTCCACACGTCTTTCCCAGTATTTTTGGCTGTCTTCCTTCGTCGACCACGACGACTCTCTCCCGTTCTCTTTTAAAGAATATCCTCTAATTTAGAATGATCCCGAAACTTCCGACGTATCCTCGACCGGGTCATCTCCTCTCTGGTCCCTTAACATCAGTCATCCGTGTTCGCTTAGGTGTCTCCCCTTTCTTGGCGGCTCACAAGGTCTGCCGAATTCGAATCCTACGGGGTACCCCTTACCACCCTCCCTCCGATCTTTCTATCCCACTTCGAGACTTGTGGTTTTGACACCTCAAGTCTGAAGTCAGACATCTGTTTCACCCCGGTGACTACCCAAAATTTGTGACTTTATTGTGTTTTCCCACCGTTCTTACCCGATCTTCGACTCTCTGACCAATCTTCTGTAATATTAGGACGGTTTTTACTTCTAGACTTAAGACTAAAGATTTGTTGACAAAATTTTGTTTTGTTTTTTCCCTAATTGGGAACCTTTCGTAGATGATACAAAAACCATCCATACACCCCAAAACTTTTGTTTGTGTCCCTCCTCATTCACGATGTCCTCGTTTCCCGAAGGGTCTACCGCGATCACCATTTCCTGAACGGACAGTTGCATCCTCTACATTCTCTGCACCCAAGGTAGGGACCCGGCCCTCTAGGGGACCTCTTCCCGTTCCGTTGGGAGAGGTCATAAGAACGGACCTTTTAGGGGACTTCTCTCCTTGGACCCCTACGTTTCTCCGTCTGTGTTGACTTCGGTTCACAGATAGAGATTGGTTCCTTCAGATCCCTTCATGTCGTTCACTCCACTGGAAACTCATCTCAAACCGTCCTTCTCCTCAGACTCTTCTCGTCAAGACTGACATTCTTCGTAACACACGTTTCAGAGTATTCATACTTCCTCGTTTGGCACAGGTATCCCACCTGAGGACCCCTTACTTGGCCTTTTTACTTCGTCCCTAAAACGCTACGACTCCTGATACCGGGACTGGGGGGAACACGCAAGAGACAATCATCTCCTTTCACACCGTCCAGGGTCCTTCTCGTCGACGTCGGATTCGGCACTCTGTCAGACCTCCGGTCAGGTAGGGAAGACCGGGGAACTCCAGCCTTCCCACCCTCTACAAACATGTACGTTATCGGAAATCAGCATCCTTGCGCCCGACAGGGTACTTCTTGTCACTGGATTAAGAAACTTAGGGTTTCAACCAGTCCAGTCCACTTCTGGGTTCCGGAACCCCCAAGACAGTTATTTACACACAAACACACACCATCAACAACCACCATCTCACACTTTAATCCCACTTCCCTCGTGAGACCCGGTACTCTCCGAATTTCTATAAACTCTCAGAACAGTTCCCAGAGACTACCATCGTCTTGAACCGGGGTTTCTTCCCCTGGGTCTCTGGGGAAGTGGATAAAGTGTCAAAACGTTATCTGATGGGTTAAGTTCCAAGAATTTGTATATGGAAATCTGTAAAATCTTTTGTTCGGTCATAAGAGAACATTCTTATTATGATTATAATTAATTATAATCATAATTTCATTATCATTGTTTATTATTATCATCGTTATGGATTGTAAATACCTCACAAATAATACCTGTTCAGTGATAATGTTTCTTATCAGTCAGTGACGATAGTCACGAAATATATTTATTAAAAAGGAAAGAATTTACTTCATGAAGTAACTTCATAGTCAAGTCAAGTCAAGTCAGCGAGTCAGCACAGGCTGAGAAACGCTGGGGTACTTAGCGTCGTGTGGTCCGGAGGGACAGGTAGTGGTTGAGGGTCTCAAGTGAGTCTGAGCGTAGGAAACTCAGTCACTACGGTAGGTCGGTAGAGTAGGAGACAACAGGGGAAGAGGAGGACGGGGGTTAGGGAGGGTGGTAGTCTCAGAAAGGGTTACTCGGTTGACAAGCGTACTCCACCGGTTTCATGACCTCGAAGTCGAAATCGTAGTAAGGAAGGTTTCTTTAGGGTCCCGACTAGAGGAAGTCTTACCTGACCAACCTAGAGGAACGTCAGGTTCCCTGAGAGTTCAGAAAAGGTTGTGGTGTAAGTTTTCGTAGTTTAGAAGCCATAAGTCGAAAGAAGTGTCAGGTTGAGAGTGTAGGTATGTAATGGTGACCTTTTTGGTATCGGAACGGATCTACCTGAAAACAACCGTTTCATTACAGAGACGAAAACTTATACGATAGATCCAACCAGTATTGAAAAGAAGGGTCTTCATTCGTAGAAAATTAAAGTACCGACGTCAGTGGTAGACGTCACTAAAACCTCCGGTTTTTTTATTTCAGACTGAGACAAAGGTGACAAAGGGGTAGATAAACGGTACTTCACTACCCTGGTCTACGGTACTAGAAGTAAAAGACTTACAACTCGAAATTCGGTTGAAAAAGTGAGAGGAGAAAGTGAAAGTAGTTCTCAGAAAAACAAGGAGAAGTGAAATTGACTACAGGTTATAATGTAATCCAAGTCAACATGTTATATCACTAAGTTATTAGTTTATATATACTTTACCAGTGGTGACGTTCAGGTCATTAGTAGAGAGTGGTATGTTTTCATGAATATAAAATCAAAATTAACCTTCTATTAATGTCGTATCACTACCAAAGACGATATGTGGTTGTACTTAATGGGTATCCGTATGTGTGTAGAGGAAGAATTTGGAGGGAGGGTAAAGGGACGGATAGGGTGTAGAGATCAAATAGTGTCTTGTGGTCGAAACCCCAGGAACGTAGTATGTCGTTTAAGGATGACCGATAGACAAAATATATACCATTACATACTAGGCGACCTAGTACCTTTTTCGTTCTCTCAAGGTCTTTTTGTAGAGAAAGACGAAATAACTGATATGGTCTCGGAAACTGACACACCTAGTGTTATTTGACACCTTTTAAGACTTTCTCTACCCTTATGGTCTGGTGGATTGGACGGAGAACTCTTTAGACATACGTCCAGTCCTTCGTTGTCAATCTTCACCTGTACCTTGTTCTGACCAAGGTTTATCCTTTTCCTCATGCAGTTCCGACATATAACAGTGGGACGAATAAATTGAAGATACGTCTCATGTAGTACTCTTTGCGACCTGACCTTCTTTGTGTTCGACCTTAGTTCTAACGGCCCTCTTTATAGTCAGTGGAGTCGATACGTCTACTGTGGTGGGAATACCGTCTTTCACTTCTCCTTGATTTTTCGGAGAACTACTTTCACTTTCTCCTCTCACTTTTTCGACCGAATTTCGAGTTGTAAGTCTTTTGCTTCTAGTACCGTAGACCAGGGTAGTGAAGTACCCTTTATCTACCCCTTTGACACCTGTATCACAGTCTGAAATAAACCCCCCCGAGGTTTTAGTGACACCTACCACTGACGTCGGTACTTTAATTTTCTACGAATGAGGAACCTTCTTTTCACTACTGGTTGGATCTATCATATAAGTTTCCGTCTCTATAATGAAACGGCTGATTCCAGGCCGATCAGTTCCGATGACAAAAAGGACACCAGTACATACCTCCACTCTCAACCTGACACTTCTTTCGACTTATGGCTTCTTAACTACGAAAACTTGACACCACAACCCTTTCTGAGAACTCTCAGGGAACCTGACGTTCCTCTAGGTTGGTCAGGTAAGACTTCCTCTAGTCGGGACCCTAAAGAAACCTTCCTTACTACGATTTCGACTTCGAGGTCATGAAACCTGTGGAGTACGCTTCTCAACTGAGTAACCTTTTCTGAGACTACCACCCTCCCTAACCCTCGTCCTCCTCTTCCTCTGTTGTCTCCTACTCTACCGACCTACCGTAGTCCCTGAGCTACCTACACTCAGACTCACTTGAGGCCCTCTACCACTACCTGTCCCTCCGGACCGCACGACACTAA